>JBBCBC010000040.1:1961627-2438807 GCA_037126765.1 Stenogyne calaminthoides
GGGCTCTCAAGTACGAAAGATTAAAAGACTGACGACGGGCTCTCTGGCACGAAGTAAAGAAGACTTTATTTATCGGCCCCCACGCATTTGAGCACAGAAAGACTAGTACGACGGATCTCTGGCTATCGAGTACAAAAGATTTCAGACGATGGGCTCTGAAGTATTTAGCCCAAAGACCAGACGACGGTTCTCTGGCACGAAAGTACGTAAAAGACCAGACGACGGCCTCAGACGACACGGGAGCCTTCAAGTACGAAAGTAATAAAAGATCAGATTTACTGTGGTCAGCTTCAAGTATTTAGAAGATTAAAAGACTTCATTTGACGCGGGTTCTTAAGCATTTGTTATCAGTAAAACACTCGACGACGGGCTCTCCCAAGTACGAAGAAGAAAAGACTGTGATACTTCCGGCTCCTCAAGCATTTAGAAAAGACAGTAAAAATAACATTTCGACGACGGGTTGGCCTCGGCACGAAAGTACGAAAGACTCAGGACGACGGGCCTTCCGCCTACACGAAAGCATTAAAAGACTTGCACGACGGGTTCTCAAGCACGCAATACGGAAAGATTGCGACGACTAAGGCCCCTAATCAAGCACGGTAGAAGATTAAAAAGATTGCACGACGGCCTCCGGCACGAAAGATAGAAAAGACTATAACGACGTACCCCCGCACGAAAGCACGTAAAAAGACTCAGATTTAATGGGCTCTCCCCGTAAGCACGAAAGACAGTAAAAGATCAGACACTGTGTCTCCAAGACGAAGTTATTAAAAAGACTGCATTTAATTTTTGCTCCGCCCGCACGAAAGTTATTGTAAGCACCAGACGACGGGATCCGCCAAGTACGAAGTACGAAAAAGACTCAGACGACGGGCCCCCAAAGTACGAAAGACAGAAAGATTATGACGACGGCTCTGGTTAATGAAAGCATAAAAAGATTTCAGACGACGTACCTCAAGACGAAAGGCACGTAAAAGACTTATACGGGCCTCTGGCACGAGCATTGCAGGCATCTCTGCATTTATCGGTTCTCCGGCGCACGAAAGTACGTAAAAGATTCTCAGACGACGGGCTCCCACCGGGCGGCACGAAAGAGCCGAAAGATTGCGACGACGGCCTCGGCACGGCATGGGTGCGCACTATACGACGGGGTTTCTCCGGGCGCACGCAGTACGAAGACTCAGATTTACCGGGCCTCTCGGCACGAAGTACAAAAAAGACTCAGACACGGGCTCTCCGGCACGAAAGAATAGAAAAAATCCTTGCATTTACCTGCCCTCAAGCACGAAAGACAAAAGATCAGACGACGGCCTCTGGCACGAAAGACAGAAAGACTCACACGGGCCTCCGGTTAATGAAAGTAGAAAGACTCAGATGACGTGGGCTCTCGGCACGAAAGACAGAAAAGATCAGACGACGGCTCCTCGGCACGAAAGACGAGAAGACTAAGACGACGGCTCCACCAAGCACGAAAGTATTAAAAGACTCAGACGACGGCCTCTGGCGCACGAGCAAAGACAAAAGACTCAGACGACGGCCCCTAAGCACGAAAGCATAGAAAGAGCATTAAGACGCATTTTGCTCCCCGGCACGCAGAAAGCACAAAAAGACCACGACGGCCTCGTGACGACGGCCCCCGGCACGAGCACGATAAAAGACTCGTGACGACGGGTTCTTCAAGCATTTGAAAGTACTTAAAATACCAGACGATTGGTTCTTGCACAAGACGAGAAAGGCTTAAAATATCAGACGATTGGGTTTCTCGGCACGGAGTACGTAACATCAGATTTAATGGAGCTCATCAAGCATTTGAAAGATGAGAAAGACTCAGACGACGGGTCTCTAAGGACGAAAGATTAAAAGACTTCCGCATTTATCGGCCTCTTTGCCATCGCAGAAAGATTAAAAGATCAGACGACGGCCCCCAAGCACGAAAGAAGAAAGACTCAGACGACGGGCCCCCGGCGCACGAGCACGAAAGACTAGTACGACGGATCTCCCTGGATAATGAAAGCACAAAGATTCTGACGATTGGTTCTCAAGTACGAAATTGAAAAGACCAGACGACGGTCAAGCACGAAAGCACAAAAGACTCAGACGACCGGGTTCGTATTTATCGGTTTCTGACTCAAGTACGCAGTACATAAAAGACTCAGACGATGGGGTTCTATATTTAGAAAGTAAAAGACTTCAGATGACGGGTTTCCTCAAGCACGGAAAGTATTGCAAAGACTCAGATGACGGGAATGACGACGGGTTTTCAAGCACAGCATAGAAAAATACTGTACGACGGCTCGCCTCAAGTACGAAAGTACGTAAAAGATCAGACGACGGGCTCGCTCAAGCACGAAAGATAAAGATTGCACGACGCCTCTCAAGACGAAAAGTTAAAAGACTTCCGCATTTACCGGCTTCGGCACGGTAGTTATTAAAGACTCGCACGACGGCCTCGGCACGAAAGAGTATAGAAAGACTCATACGACGGGGTTTCCCGGCACGAAGCTCGTAAAAAGACTCAGACGACGGGTTTCCTTAAGATGAAAAAAAGACAGAAAGATCAGACGACGGGTTCTCCAAGCATTTAGAAAGATGAAGACCAGATGACGGCTCCGCCTAAGACGAAGACAGTAAAAGACTCAGACGACGGGCTCTAACGTGATGGTGTGAAAGCATGGGGAAAGATTCAGACGATGGGCACCCCGGCTATTTATAAAAAGACTGACGACGGGCTCCTCAAGTAATGAAAGCACGTAAAAGACCAGACGACGGTCTTCAGACGACGGCCTCAAGCACGAAAGATAAAAGACTCAGACGATGGGCTCCCCGGCTACACGAGTTATCAGAAAAAGACGACGACGCGGCCTCTGGCACGAAGCAGTGGAAAAGATTATAATAGCTGGCCCTCCGGCGCATGAAAGACAGAAAGATTTCAGAGGACGGGCTCTCAAGCATTTATACGTAAAAGACTACGACGACGGCTCCCACCCCAAGCACGAAAGACAGAAAAGACTTCGGCATTTATGGCCTCAAGCACTAGTGACAGAAAAGACTTCATATCGATTAGGCTCCCTCCCAAGCAGAAAGATTTAAAAAGACTCAGACGATAGGGCTTCCTCCAAGTGGACGAAAGTACGTGAAAGACTCAGACGACGGTTCCCCCATAAGACGAAAGACAGAAAAGACCTGCGACGAATGTGGGTCTCCAAGCACGAAAGATAAAGACTCGCATTTAATTTTAAGTTCTGATATTACACGGAGCACGAAAAGACCAGACGACGGGCCTCCCTAAGCACGAAAGATTAAAAGACTGACGACGGCTCATCTCAAAGTACGCAGAAAGATAAAAGATCAGATTTATCGTGGGTCCCCCAAGACGAAAGACAAAAGACCAGACGCATTATGGCCTCTGCTACTTGGCAAGAGTTTAAAGATTCGACGAGGCCTCCCGTAAGTACGTAAAGAAGAAAGACTTCCGCATTTACTGCCCCTCAAGTACGAAAGACAGAAGATTGACGACGGCCTCTTTAGACGAAGAAGAAGGTAAAAGACTCAGACGTACGGGCTTTCCTAAGCACGAAAGTTATTAGAAAGCATTGCACGACGTTCTCAAGTACGGAAAGAAAGACTGTGACGACGGTTTTCCGGCGATTTGCGCATAGAAAGACTTCAGATGACGGCTCTCCTCAAGTACGAGCATATAAAGCATCGGTATTAACCGTGGCCTCAAGCACGAGAACAAAAAGACCTGCATTTCACTGCCCTCAAAGTACGGTTATTGATAAAATACTGCACACGGCCCCCGGCATTTAGTTATTAAAATATCAGCATTTACTCGGCTCCTCAAGCATTAAAAGACTCAGACGACGGCCCCCTGGCATTGTAGAAAGACAGAAGATCTCAGACGACAGGCTCTGGCACGAAGATAGGAAAGATCAGACGACGGGGTTCTAAGCACGAAAGAGAAGACTGAGATGACGGCTCTCTGGCACGAAAGAGGGTAAGACTCAGACGACGGCCTCAAGCACGAAAGACAGAAGATTTGCATGCATTGGCCTCTGGCACGAAAGTACGTAGTTAATTGCATCGCATGGCCCCCAAAGTATTTAGCACAGAAAAGACTATAATGACGGCTCCCCGAGCACGAAAGCACAAAAAGATCAGACATTTGGGGTTTCAAGCACGAGCACAAAGACTCTGTAATGACGGGGCCTCAGACGCATTTGCCTCTCATAATGAAAGATGATAAAAGACTGCATTTACGGTCAAGTAACACGAAAGACAAAAGACTTGCACGACGGCCTCGGCGACGAAAGTACGTAAAGACACTTTACTTACGGGCCTCAAGTATGAGCACAGAAAGACTTCAGATGATGGTTCTCTCAAGTACGAAAGACAAAGATCAGATGACGGCTCACCAAGTACAAGCACAGAAGATTTATTGACGGTTTCTCAAGTAAGAAAGATAGAAAAGACTAGACGATGGCTTCCTCAAGATGCTACGTAAAAGACCTGCATTTACTGGCTCCCAAAGTACGAAAGCATTAAAAGACTCACGATGGGTCTTCGGCACGAGTACGAAAAGATCGCACGATTTGTGGCTCTATACGGGCGGACGAAAGCATGTAAAAGACTTCAGACGATTTGCTCAGACCAAGTACGAGCACAAAAGACTCTCAGACGACGGGGTTCTCAGATGACGGGTTTCAAGTGACGAAAGATAAAAAGATCAGACGATGGGTTCTCTACACGAAAGACAGAAGATTGCATTTACTTGGCCTCAAGCACGAGTACGAAGAACAGACGATGGACCCCCAGCACGAAAGACAAGAAAGATTAAGACGACGGGTTTCAAGACGAAAGATTAAAGATTGCACGACGGTTTCGGCAGCAATAAAAGACTGCATACTGGGCTCCACGACGGGTCTTCTGGCATTTGCACATAAAGACTTCCAGACGACGTCAGCAGCATCAGACGACGGCCCCCCGGGCACGAGTACGTAGTGATTTCACGACGGGGCTCAAGCATGAGCATTAAAAGACTCGCACGACGGGCTCCCCGGCACGAAAGACAGAAAGATCAGACGACGGCTCCCACCAAGTACGCAGCACGGCATCTGCACGCACGGGCCTCTCGGCACGAGCATTGAAAGCATCAGACGACGGCTCCACCAAGCACGAAAGAAGAAAAGATCAGACGACGGGCTCCCGGCACGAAAGAAGAAAAGATTCGCACGACGGCCCTGGCACGAAAGCACGTAAAAGACTAAGACGACGCGGATCCTTCAAGCACTGGCACAAAAGATTAGACGATGGGCCTCCGGCACGAGCTCAAAAAGACCAGACGACGGCCTCCGGCGTTTTAGGCATACGTAAAAGACTCGGTGACGACGGGTTTCAGACGACGGGTTTCGGCACGAAAGCACATAAAAGACCAGACGACGGGGTTTCGCCTAAGTATCACGAAAGACAGAAAAAGACTTCAGAACACGGCCTCGGCATTTGAAGATAAAAGACTCAGACGACGGGGTTCTCAAGCACGGCATAAAGATCAGGACGACGAAGTTCTAAGCACGAAAGATAGAAAAGATCAAGACGAAGGGTTCTCAAGTACGAAAGCACGTAAAAGACTCTCAGACGACGTGGGCTCCCCACCGGCGACGAAAGAAAGATCAGACGACGGGCCCCCGGCACGGCGACAGAAAAAGACCTACACGACGGTTCTCCGGCTACTTAGCACGTAAAAGACTCAGATTTACGTATTTCCTCAAGTACGGAAAGACAGAAAAGACTCGCACGTACTGGCCCCCCAAAGTACGAGTACGAAAAGACCAGAGACGACGTGGGTTCCTCATCAAGTAATGAAAGTACGTGAAAAGACTCAGACGACGGCTCCATACGAAGTATTTATAAAAGACCAGACGATGGGGTTCTCCCCGGCACGAAAGATAGAAGTACCAGACGACGTGGGCCCACCCTCAAGCACGAAGATTGAGAAAAGACTAGACGACGGGTCCCCTACTTGGCGACGAGCAGAAGAAAAGATCTCAGACACGGGGCCCCTGGAGACGAAAGTACGTAAAGACTGTACGATGGGCCCTCTCCCGGAGCACGAAGCATTAAAGACTCAGACGACGGCCCCCCTTAAGCACGAAAGACAGAAAGATTGTGACGACGGCCCTCTCAGAAGACGAAAGACAGAAAAAGACTCGGTGACGAAGCAGCTTCCTGGCACGAAAGACAGAAAGACTCAGACGACGGCCCCCGGCACGAAAGACAAAAGACTTCAGACGACGGGTTTTCCCGGCACGAAGATAGAAAGACCAGACGACGGCTCTTCCCCAAAGTACGAAAGACATAAAGACTTCGTATAACGGGCCTCTGGCACGAAAGACAAAAAGACTCAGACGAACAGGCCTCAAAGTACGAGCATATAAAATACTCGTAACACGGCCTCAAGTACGAAAGCATGCAAACAGCCAGACGACGGCCCCCCGGCACGAAAGTACGAAAGACTGCACGACGGCCCCGGCACGAAAGCAGAAAGCCCGACGACAGGCCTTCGGCGACGAAAGATGTAAAAGACTTCCGTACGACGGCCCTCCGGCACAAGCACGCAGTTACCCGCATTTAACTTCGGCGAAAGCATTAAAAGACTGAGATGACGGGCCTTCGGCACGAAAGCACGTAAAAGATCAGACGACGGGCTCTCCGGCATACACGTAAAAGATCAGACGGGGCTCTTCGGCACGAAAAGACAAAAGACTTCACGATTGGCACCTCTGGCGCACGGAGCATGTAAAAAGTTCAGACGACGGGCTTCCTCGGCACGAAAGATAAAGATCACGACGGGCTCTGGCGCAAAACTTCAGACGAGCGGGGCCTTCGGCACGAAAGACAGAAGATTTCAGACGACGGGGTTTTCCGGCAATGGTACATAAAAGCATCAGACAACGGGCTCTCCGGGCACGAGCATTAAAGACTTCAAGAGTAACGGGCCTCTGGCACGAAAGACAAAGACTCCAGACGACGGGTTCTCAAGCACGAAAGAAAATATCAAGATACGGTTTCCTCCCTCAAGCATTTGGTGCACGTAAAATATCAGACGACGCAATTTCAAGCACGAAAGACAGTAAAAGACTTCAGACGACGGCTCCTCTGAAGTACGAAAGAAAGATTCGTGACGCACTCTCAAGTACGAAAGATGTAAAAGACCAGACGACGGGCTCCTCCCCAAGTACGAAAGATGAAAGATCAGACGACGGCCCCCAAAGTACGAGTACGTAAAAGACTAGTACGACGGCCCCCTGGCACGAAAGAAAAGACTGCATTTACTGGCCTCAAGCACGAAAGACAGAAAGATCAGACGACGGGGCTCCCTCAGACGACGGCCCTAAGTACGAAAGACATAAAAGACTCAGACGACTGGCCTCTAAGTATCATCGAAAGACAGAAGACTTGCATTTATTTGGTTCTCTCGGCACGAAGCACGAAAAGACTCAGACGACGGTTCAATCAAGCATTTAGCACGAAAGATTTCAGACGACGGGTTCTGGCACGCAGAAAGTACAGAAAAGTGACTCATACGACGGGTTCTCCAAGCACGGAAAGCATTTAAAAGACTCAGATTTACAGGCTCTCCCCTAAAGACGTAGAAAGATTTAAAGGCCAGACGATTTCGGTTCTCAGCACGAGCATAGAGGCACCAGACGACGGTCTCCTCAAGTACGAAAGACAGTAGTTACACTCGCATTTACTCAAGTTCTATACGGCTAATGAGCATAGAAAAAGACTGTGACGACGGGCTCGCCTCGGCACGAAAGACAAAGATTTCAGATGACGGTCAGTTTCAAGCACGAGCTCGTAAAGACTCAGACGACGGGCCTCGGCATTAGTACGTATTGCATTTCAGATGTATTTGCTTCAAGTACGGAAGATAGGTGATGACGATGGGTTTTCTCAAGTACGCAGTACGGTAAAAGATTTCAGATGATGTTTCTCGGCAGTACGAAAGAGTAGAAAGATTTCAGATGATCTCGGCACGAGCATTTAAAAGACTTCAGACGACGGGCTTCAAGTACGGTAGCATATAAAAGAATCAGATTACGGGGTTTCCCCGGCACGGCGACACGATTTCAGACGACGGGCCTCTGGCACGAAAGCATTTAAAAGACTGGTGACGACGGGTTTCAAGAACGCAGCATGTAAAATACTTTGTACGACGCAGGTTCTCTCAAGTACGAAAGCATGATAATACTGCACGACGGCTTCGCTTACCAAGACGAAAGTACGTAAAAGACTTCGAGATTTACAGGTCTTCCGCCCCGGCACGAAAGACAGAAGACTGCGACGACGGTTCTCGGCAATGCGAAAAGACTCAGGATGCATCGTGGCCTCCTCGGCACGAAAGATAGAAAGACTCAGACGATGGGCCCCGGCATTTGAAGCATTGAAGCATCAGACGACGCGGGCTTCGGCACAGAGCAGAAAAGATCAGACGACGGCCTCCGGCACACGAAAGACGCAAAGACTCACGACGGGTTCTGGCACGAAAGACAGAAAGACACGCACGGACGGGCCCTCCAAGTAATGGAGCACGTAAAAGAATGAAGACGACGGTTTCTCGGCGCACGCAGCACAAAAAGACTCAGACGACGGCCCCCGGCGCATGAGCACGTAAAAGACTCAGACGACGGCCCTCGCACGACGGGCCTCCGGCGCACGAAAGATAAAAGATCAGACGACGGGGTTTCTCATAATGAAAGTACGTAAAAGACTTCACGATGGGTTTCGAAGACGAAAGAGTTAGAAAAAGACTGCATTTACGGCTACTTCAAGTATTTAGCATAGTAAATATTGATGACTACCGGCGACGAGCAATAAAAGATCAGATGCATTGCCCGTCAAGTATTTAGCATAAAAGATTTCAGATGACGGGTTCTCAAGTACGAAAGATAAAAGACCTGCACGACGGGGTTTCGGCGTTTAAAGACAAAAAGATCAGACGACGGCTCCCCTCAAGACGGTAGCATAGAAAAGATTTCCATACGACGGGGTTTCCAAGCACGAAAGACAGAAAGACTCAGACACGGGCTCTCTAAGCACGCAGCAGCAGCCGTAAAAAGACTGTATTTATGGGTTCAAGCACGAAAGTATTGCAAAGATTTCAGATGACGGGGTTCTCTGGCACGAGAAAGACAGTATTTGACGACGGCCCCCCAAAGCACTTTATACTTAAAAGATTAGCATTTACGGGCCTCAATTACGATCACAAAAGACTCAGACGACGGGCCTCATAATGAAAGATTAGAAGACTGCATTTACTGGGGGCTCCTCGCATTTACGTATTCTGGCTATTATTGATAAAGATTCTCAGACGGGCTTCCCGGCATGAAGACAGTAAAAAGATTGCATTTATTTTGGCCTCAACACGAAAGATGGGTAAGACTCCACACGATTCGGCCTCGGCATTTGAAGCATTAAAAGCATTCAGACGACGGGCTCACTCAAGCACGAAAGACAGAAAAGACTAGACGACGTGGCCTCCCGGCACGAAAGACAAAAAGACTCAGACGTACGGGCTCCGCCCGGCATTTAGAAAGACAGTAAAAAGACTCGCACGACCTGCCCCGGCGCACGGGCACAGAAGACTCAGACGACCGGTTCTCAGAGACGGGCTCCTCGATCACGGTTTCCCCAGCACGGAAGATAAAAGATCAGACGACGGGTTCTTCAAGCACGAAAGCACAGAAAATACCAGATGACGGCTCAAGCACGAAAGTACGTAAAATACCGTGACGCCTGGCTCTTCCGGCACGAAAGTGAATAAAAATATCAGACGTACGGAGTCACCGGCGCACGAGAAAGACAAGACTTCAGACGACGGGCCCCCGGCACGAAAGACAAAGACTCAAGACGACGCGCCCCCGGCGCACGAGTACGTAAAAAGACTAGCACGACGGGGATCCCCTGGCGACGAAGACAGAAAAAGACTCGTGACCACGGGCTACCTCAAGCACGAAAGACAAAAAGATTGTGACGACGGGCTCTCAAGTATCGAGTACGTAGCATCAAGACGACGGGTTCCCTTGCATTTGGCTGTGGCCTCTGGCGCACGAAAGATAAAGATTGCGACGATGGGTTTCGCTTCAAGCACGGAAAGCATTTAAAAGACTCAGACGACGGGCTCTCCCCAAGACGAAAGACAGTAAAGACTCAGACAGACGGCTTCTCAAGTACGAAAGAGAAAAGACTCAGACGACGGCCCCCGCACGAAAGATGTAAAAATACCAGACGACGGCTCGCCCGGCACGAAAGCATTAAAGATCAGACGACGGCTCATCAAGTACGAAAGATTAAAAAGACTTCCGCGACGACGCGGGTTGCCCCCGGCATTTAAAGATTTCAGACGACCTGGCCTCCTCGCCACACGAAGCATTGCAAAGACTACAGACGACGGGGTTCCCCGGCACGAGAGAAAGACAGAAAAGACTCATAATGAATGGGCTCTCCTGCTACACGAGTAGAAAGACTCAGACAATTTCCTAAGCACGAAAGTACTAAAAAGACCAGATGGACGGGCTCCTACCGGCGACGAGCATAGAAAGACTCAGACGACTGGCCTCTCAAGTATTAAGACAGAAGATCAGACGACGGGCCTTAAAAGTAATTTGTTATTGCAGAAAGGACTAAGATGACGGGCTCCCCAAGCACGAAAGCACAAAAGACTCGAGACGACGGGCCCCGGCTAATGAAAGCACAGAAAAGACCAGACGACGGGCTCCCCATTTATCGGTTCTCCGGCACGAAGATAAAAGACTGAGGATGACGTTTCAAAGCACACGAAAGCATAAAGATTTCAGACGACGGGGTTTCTGGCACGAGTAGAGAAAAGACTTACGGACGGGGTTTCAAGTAAGAGCATTAAAGATTCAGACGACGGTTCTCTGGCATTTAGAAAAGATTGCATTTGACGGCTCGGCACGAGCATTAAAAGATTAGACGACGGGCTTCGGCAGCATATAGGCAAAGACTCTATACGACGGGGTTTCTCCCAAGTACGAGTATTAAAGACTTCAGACGATGTGCTCTTCAAGTGACGGAGAATGGAAGACTTCAGACGACGGGTTTCGGCACGTAGAAAGCACAGAAAGATCAGACGACGAGCCTTCCGGCACGAAAAGTACGTAAAATATTTCAGATGACGTTTCCGGCATTTCCAGCACAGAAAATATCAGACGACGGTTTCGGCACGGAAAGTACGTAAAAATACTGATTTACGAGTCATTTCTAAGCACGAAAGATTAAAGATCAGACGACGGGCCTCAAGTACGAAAGATTAGAAAGATTCTCGTATTTATCGCTCGAAGTACGGAAAGAACAGAAAAGACTAGTACGACAATTTCCGGCTAATGCAGCACAAAGACTCAGATGACGGGCTCTCCTTGGCACGAGCAAAAAGCATTTCAGATGACGTATTCTTCAAGTACGAGTACAGTAAAGATTGAGACGACGGGCTCCTCGCACGGGTTTCGTACGACGGCTCCGGCACGAACACATAAAAGACTGGTGATGATGGTCTTACCGGGCGCACGCAGCAGAAGATCAGACGACGGGTTTCAAGCACGAAAGCACGTAAAAGACTAGATGATGGTGCTCTCCGGCACGAAAGAGAAAAGACTCGTATTTACGGCTCTGGCGCACGAAAGACAAAATACTGTGACGACGGGGTCAGCTTCCGGCACACGCAGCACAAAAGACTTCAGACGACGGGCTCACTAAGCACGAGCATAAAAATCGCACGACGGGTTCCCCGGGCACGCAGAAAGACAGGGGAAGACTCAGACGACGGCCTCAAGCACGAAAGACAAAGACTTCAGACGACGGCTCCACCCCGGCACGAAGATGGGAAAGATCATACGACGGGATCCTCAAGCACGGTAGCATGTGAAAAACATCAGATGACGGCTCTCTGGCACGAAAGATTGCAAGAGACTCAGACGACGGCTCCCCAAGAAGAAGACGTAAGACTCGCACGTACCGGTTCACCGGCGCATTTATATTGAAAGATTGCATTTACTGGCTCGGCATTTGAAAGACCAGACGACGCCCTACAAAGTACGAAAGTACGTAAAAGACCAGCACGACGTTTCCGGCACGAGCAATAAAAGACTCGACGACGGACTGTGACGATTTTGCCTCGGCTAATTTATATTGATAAAAGATCAGATTTATCGCCTCCGGCACGAAAGATTAAATACTCAGACGACGGTTTCATGACGCATGTAAAATACTTGCATTTATTGCTCTTCAAGCACGAAAGGTTTAAAATACCAGACGACGGAGCTTCGCCCTCGGCTAACGAGCATTAAAAGACTCGCACGACGGCCCCGGCGCACGAGATAGAAAAGACTGACGACGGGCTCTGGCATTTAGCATTAAAAGACTCGTAATGGCGGGCCCCGGCACGAGCACGAAGATTTATTGACGGGATCCCCAAGGTTTAGCACAAAAAAGACTTACTACGGGCTCTCAAGCATGAAAGACGGGAAAAAAGACTCAGATTTACCTGCCTCAAGTACGAAAGGCGAGACTCAGACGACGGCCTCGCGACGACGGGCTCCTCGCACGACGGCCTCAAGTACGAAAGCACACAAAAGACTGTGACGACGGGTCACTTCGGCGACGAAAGCACAGAAGCATCAGACGACGGGCCCCCGGCACGCAGAAATGAAAAGACCAGACGACGCCTTCCCCGGCGCATGAAAGAGAAAAAGATTCGTGACTTACCGGCTCCGGCACGAAGACGAAAAATACTGTCGACGCGGGTTTCGGCCGGCACGGTACGTAAAAGACCAGACGATTTGGCTCATTTCAAGACGAAAAGATAAAAGACTCAGACCATTTTGCTCCCCTTTAAGCACGAGTTATTGAAACAGATTTACTTTGCCTTCGGCACGAAAGATTAAAAGATTTCACGATGGGTTCTCCGGCACGGTACAGAAAGACTCACACGGGCCTCTGGCGCTGAAAGACAGAAGAAGACTCAGACGACGGCTCCTTAAGTACACGAAAGACAGCACCGCACGATTTTGCCCGCCTGGCATTTAGCACGTACATTCAGACGATGGGTTCTGGCATATAACGAAAGACGAAGACTGCATTTGACGGCCCCCAAAGTACGAGCACGTAAAAAGACTGAAGACGACGGCTCCCTCGAATTACGAAAGACAAAAAAGACTCAGGACGACGGCTCCCCCCGGCGCACGAGTACGAAGCATCAGATGACGGCTCCCTTGCATTTGACAGGCTCCTCTCGGCGCATGGAAAGAATATAAAGACTCAGACGACGGGTTCTCAAGCATTTGAAAGACTTCCACGAGACGGCTCTTTGGCGACGGAAGGAAAGATTCACACGACGGGTTCTCAAGTAATGAAAGATGAAAGACCAGACGACCGGCTCTCTTTAAGCACGAAAGACAGAAAAGACTCAGACGGATGGCTCCGGCGACGAAAGACAGACCAGACGACGGTCTACCAAGTACGAAAGACAGGAAAAGACTCAGGACGACGGCCTCAAGACGAAAGAAAAGACCAGACGACGGGCCCCAAAGCATTTAGCACAGAAGACGGACTACCGGCCTCCCCGGCATCAGCATCAGCATCGACGACGGGCTCCTCAGACGACGGATTCCTCAGACGACGCGGCCCCCCAAAGCACGGCAATAAAGACGACGACGGGTTCTCTGCTACTGCAGAGCACGTAAATATTTCGACGATGGTTTCGGCACGGTAGCACGTAACATTGGGACGACGGTTTCTTCGGCACGCAGTACAGTAAAATATCAGATGGATGGAGCTTTGCCTGGCGCAGACGAAGACAAAGACTCCGTATTTATCGGCCTCTTAAGTACGAAAGACAGTATCTGCACGACGTACCGGCACGAAAGCATGTAAAAGATTTAGTGACGGATCCTCTGGCACGAAAGACAAAGATTGACGACGGGCCTCTGGCACGAAAGCATTGAAAGATCAGACGACGGGCTCCCCTGGCACGAGTACGAAAGACTTCAGACGACGGCTCCTCAAAGACGACAGGTTTCCGGCAC
This sequence comes from Stenogyne calaminthoides, assembly GCA_037126765.1. Lineage (NCBI taxonomy): Eukaryota > Viridiplantae > Streptophyta > Magnoliopsida > Lamiales > Lamiaceae > Stenogyne > Stenogyne calaminthoides. The sequence continues at coordinate 1,975,733 of JBBCBC010000040.1, forward strand.
GAAAGCACATAAAAGACAGATTGACGGGCCTCAAGTATCAAAGTGATTAGAAAGACTTCCGCCAGACGACGGCCTCAAGATGAGAACAAAAAGACCAGACGACGCTGGAGCACGAAAGAGAAAAGATTGCACGACGGCCTTCAAGCATTTAGAAAGACGTAAAATATTGAAATGACGGGTTTTGCTTCTAAGTACGAAAGAAAAGATCAGACGACTTGCTCGCCTCAAGTATTTGAAAGAGTCAGAAAAGACGACGACGCGGCCTCCTCAAGCACGCAGCACGGTACCAGACGACGGCCCTCTCAAGTACGAAAATAAAAAGACAGACGATGGTTTCTGGGCACATAGAAAAGACTTGATATTTGACGGGGTTTCCCGGCACGGAAGATGTAAAAAGATTCTCGGCACGACCAGTTTCTGCTAATGAAGATTGTGACGCCGGCTCCGGCAATTTAGCATTAAAGACTTGCACGACGGCCTCTGGCACGAAGACAGTAAAGACTCACGAATGGCTCCCTGTAAAGCATTTGTTAATGGTAAAGACTAAGACGACGGCTCCCCTAATCATCATATTAAAGACTTCGGTGACGACGGTCAAGCACGAAAGACGACGATGCAGCCCTCAGACGTAGTTCTGGTTATTTGTTATTGAAAAGATCACGACCATCAAGCATTTAGCATTAAAAGATCAGATTTATTTGGCCTTCATAATGAAGAAAAAGATCACACGGTTCTTCAAGCACGAGCACAGAAAAGACTTTGTATTTACTAGGGCCTTCTACACGGAAAGACAAAAAGATTGACGACGGGGCTCTTACCAGAAAGACAAAGACTTCAGACGACGGGTCTTTACCTACACGAAAGACAGAAAGATCAGCCGACGGGGTTTCAAGCACGAAAGGTCAAAAGACTCGTAAGACGGCCCCCCAAAGCACGAGCACGGGTAAAAAGGATTAGGCACGACGGCCTCTCGGCATGAAAGCATTAAAGATCAGACGACGGGCCCTCGCATTTATCGGCCTCGCATTTACCCGGCCCCCAAAGCACGAAAGACATAAAAGACTCAGACGACGCGTACCCCCAAGACGAAAGAAAATAATACTGCACGACGCCCCGGCACGAAAGACAGAAATATCTGGACGACGGTTTCCAAGCACGAGCACGTATCAGACGACGTGAGCTCGGCCTGGCACGAAAGATAAAGATCAGACGACGGGACTTCCGGCACGAAAGATTAAAAAGACCAGACGACGGGCCCCTGGCACGAAAGACAGAAAGATTTGAAATGACGGGATCCCCGGCACGAGCACAAAAGACGACGACGGGCCTCGGCACGAAAGAATAAAGCTTCAGACACGTGGGTTTCCGGCGTACGGCAGCACGTAAGCACTCAGACGACGCAGCTCCTCAGACGACAGGCCCCGGCACGAAAGCACATAAAGACCAGACGACGGGTTTCGCTTCGGCACGGTTGCCGTAAAAAGACTCAGACGACGGGCTTCCTAAGTACGAAAGACAGAAGATTTCGTACGACGGGCTCATCCAAGACGAAGAAAGACTTCCAGACGATGCAATTTTCTCGGGCACGGCAACACCAGACGCACGGGCTCGTCAAGCACGTAGCACAGAAAGATCGACGACGGCTCACCGGGCACGTAATGATGAAGATTACCACGGGCCTCGGCACGAAAAGACAAAGACTGCACGACGGGCCCCCGGCGCACGAAAGCACAAAAGAATATTTATCGCCTTCAAGTACGGCATAGAAAGATTCTACACGTTTTGGCTCTCATGAAGGAGGATCTGCACGCACTGGCCCCCTAAGCACACGAAAGAGATAAAAGACTAGACAGCTGGGTTCATCAAGACGAAGACAAAAGATCAGACGATTTTGTGCTCCTAAGCACAAGGTAAAAGACTTATCGACGTATTCCCTCAAAAACGAAAGATTTAAAGATTCAGTACGACGTGGCCTCAAGGTTTAGGCACAAAAAGACTGGTGACGACGGGTCTCCGGAAGTGCACGAAAGACAGTAGTATTCAGACGACGGTTCTCAGACGACGGGCCCTCAAGCACGCATATATTAGACACGACGACGGGGCTCCCTGCCACGAAATAAAGAAAAGACTCAGACGACGTAATCAAGCATTTAGCAGAGAAAAAGACTTTACGGGCCTCCAAGTAAGAGATATTAAAAGACTGCATTTACCGGCCTCCGGCACGCAGAAAGAAGAAAAGACTTGCATTTACCGGCCCCCAAGCACGAAAGACAAAGATCAGACGACTTCGGCCTCTTAAGCACAGCAAGAAGAAAAAGACCACACGACGGCCCTCCGGCACGGAAAGACGCCGTGAAAGACCAGAGACGACAGTGTTTCAAGTACGAGCACAGAAAAAGACTCAGACGACGGCTCTGCGCACGGTGCACAAAGAAAGATTGCGACGACGGCCCCGGCGCACGAAGATCGAAAGACTGACGGCTGGCCCTGGCACGAAAGACAGTAAAAGACTCACGACGTGTCTTCAAGACGAGCACAAAAAAGACCTGCACACTGGCTCCCCAAGACTGCACTAGTTCTCCGGCACGCAGAAAAAAGCGCCGTAAAAGACTCGCACGGGCGGCTCTCTCAAGTACACGATGCAGCACCTGATGAATCTCAAGACGCAGATGAAAAGATTAACACTGGCACGAAAGTACGTAAAAGGACTTCAGACGACGGGCTCTCTCTCAAGCACAAGGCCCGTGAAGACTCGTATTTACCTGGCTCCTCTTAAGCACGAAAGTACAAAAGACTCAGACACGGGTTTCAAAGACGAGCACAAAGACTCACGGCAAGCCCCCGCACGAGCACAAAGAAGATCAGATTATCGGGTTCTCGAAGTACGAGAAAGTAAAAGACTCAGACGGGCGGGCCTCAAGTACACGCCAAAGATGTAAAAGACTCAGACGATCCCCGGCACGAAAGCATTAAAAGACTAAGATTTATCGGGCCTTCGGGCGGTTTAGCATTTAAAAGACTCAGACGACGGGCCTCCGGCATGCCATTTAAAAGACTCAGACGACGTAAATTTCTTCCCCGGCGCACGAAAGCACGTAAAGATCAGACGGGCCCCGGTCGAAAGCGGAAGGAAAGACTGATTGCCGGGTTTCCCCATAAGTATTAAAAGATCAGACACGGACTCTCTGGCGCACGAAAGAGGAAAAAGATTTCAGACACGGCCTCTGGCACGAAGATAAAGATTTCAGACGACGGGCCTCTGGCACGAAAGATAGAAAAGATCTGAGCACGACGGGGTTTCCAGCACGAAAGAAAGACTTCGTGACGATTGCCTTCAAGCACGAAAGACAGAAGACAGACGACGGAGTTTCACGGCGTACGAGTACGTAAAATTTCAGACGACGGGCTTCCGCCTTAAGTATTTAGCATGGTAAAAGATTCAGGATGACGGGCCTTCAAGTATTTAGCACGTAAAAGACTTCAGATGACGGGTTTCAAGACGGAAGACAGAAAGACTTCAGGACGACGGCTTCCTCAAAGTACGAAGATAAAAAGACTTCCCGTACGACGGTTCTCTGGCACGAAAGACAGTAAAAGACTTCACGACGGTTTCATAATAACAGCACAAAAAGATACCAGACGACGGGCTTCTGGCACGAAAGACAGAAAGATCAGACGACGGGTTTCGGCACGGAAGATTGTGACGACGTACCTTCAAGACGAGCATTAGTGAAGATCAGACGACGGCTTCGGCACGAGATGAAAAGATTGCATGACGGGTTCTCTATACAAAGATGGTAGCATCGATGACCTCAAGGTTTAGTACGTAAAGATCAGACGACGGCTCTCTGGCGCACGAAAGACGTAAAAATATTTCGCGATTTACCGGTTTCTCAAAGAAGATTAAAAAGACTGCGACGACGCGGGCTCCGGCACGAAGAAAGATTCAGACGACGGTTTCAAGCACGAGTACGTAAAAGACTGACGACGGGTCAAGCACGGAAGATCACTAAGCCTCAAGCATGAAAAAGACTTATTCTCAGACGACGGCCTTCAAGATTAAAGACTCTCAGATCACGCCCCCAAAGAAGATCACTGCCTCAAGTCAAAGACTATGGCCTCATATCGAGAAAGACAGGTGATCAGACGACGGCCTCTGGCACGAGCACAGAAAAGACTGATGGGCCGGGCTTCTCCGGCACGAGATAAGACTTGACGTGGGTTTCAAGGACGAAGAATAAAAGACTGTGACGAATGTGTCTTCTAATGTATATCATCACACGAGAAAGGTCAGAAAAGACTCTGCATTTACTTGCCTCTTGGCACGTAGAAAGAATAAAGACTGCATTTACTTGCCCCCAAAGTATTTGAAAGACAAGACTTCAGACGATTGCCTCTCAAGCACGAAAAGAAAAGACTTGCATTTTACTCTCAAAAGACGAAAGACAGTAAAAGATTGCATTTACTCGGCTCCCCAAAGCATGGAGTGACAGTAAAGCATTCCACTTCACTTGGGTTCTAAGCATTTGTTATTAGAAAGACCTCAGATATTTTGCCTCTCAAGCACGGAAAGATGAAAAGACTCGCAATGGGTTTCTCAAGCATGAAAAGAGAAGATTGATTGACGGGGTTTCAAGCATTTGAAAGATTAAAAGACTTGCATTTATCTAGTTCTTGCTATTTAGTTAAAGACTTACGATGGGGCCTTCCTAAGTATTTAGCATAAGAAGATTCGTATTTACCGGTTAATGGCAGCATAGAAAGACTCAGAGACGACTGGCTTCCCCAAGACGAAAGACAAAGACCAGACGACGGGGCCCTCTTAAGCATTTAAGATATTAAAAAGACTCAGGACTGACGGGCCTCAAGAACGAAAGATAAATAGATTTAGCCAAGCTCCCTCTCGGCACGAAAGACAGATAATATCATTACGGTCAAGTACGTAAAAGACTCAGATTTACTGCTCGCCTCAAGTACGTGAAAAGACAGGTGACTCAGACGGCGGGGCTCTGGCATTTGGTACGTAAAAGACTTCAGACGACGGGGTTTCCTTCGGCGCACGAAAGATAGAGAAAAGACTCGCATTTACGGGCTCCTCTGGCGCATTTAGCATAAAAGATTTCCGTACGACGGGATCCCCGAAGTATTTAGACAGTAAAAGACTGGTACGACTTTGCCCCCGAAGTAATGAAAGACGTAAAAGACTCAACACGGGTTCCCCCAAAGTACGAGTATTGATAAAGACCATTTACGGCCCCGGCTACCTATACGTAAGACTAAGACGATTTGTAATTCCGGCACGAAAGACAAAAAAACTCGTGACGACTTGCCCCCGGCGCATGCAGTACGTAGAAAAGCACTCCATACGACCCTCAAGTATCGCAGTACGTAAAAAGACTCAGACGACCCCCGGCACGGCACGAAAGCATTAAAAGATTCTCAGACGACGGCTCTTTCCCAAGTACAAGTACGTAAAAGACTCAGACGACCGGGCTCTCCCCGGCACGAAAGACAAAAGACTCCAAGACGACGGGGTTCTCCGGGCACGAGCAATATCAGACTCAGACGACGGCTCTTCTCCGGCACGAAAGCATTAAAAGACTCAGACGACGGGGTCTCCGGCACGAAAGTACGTAAAAGACCGCACGACGGGCTTCCCACCTAAATACGAAAGCATAGACTAGATGGACGATTTAAGGTAAGATCCTCTACGCAGGGCTCATTCAAACGATCAAGATCTCATATAAAGACTTTGCAAGCTCGAAGGCAAACAATGATCGCAGATACAACAAAACATGAAATCGGGTCGAGATATGAAAACAAGATCAAGCTCAACAACGCCACAACCCCGATCTTTTATTTATTGTTGTTTCAAATATATCACACGCCGGCATTACCAGATTTATCACACATCGCCAGGATTAATTATCGCGACGTTAGCGTGTTCCACCGAGACCACATGATTTGTCGGCTTACGCATATGTTTTGTCACGCTTTATGCACACGACTTGTCGCGGCTTAACGATTTGTCGCGTTTTTACGATTTGTCGCGGTTTATGATTTGTCGCGGCCGGTCCCTCTTTATATAAAGGACCTCACTTTTCATTGTAAAAAAAATTCTGGAATGTTTCCCTCATTCCACTTATATACCTACACCCACATTTCAGGGAAGAACTACGGTTCTTCCCGCAGTGTTCTTGTTCGATTAATCATTTTGTTTGTGAGTTGTTATCAATTAAGCCACATAATACTCTCCACAAAAAATGACTCGCAACAAACATACGGGTCAATATTTAAATAAAGAGTTGAGAATTCATAGATATTTTACGGGTTGAATCCGGTCAAGCATCTCGCTCTCAAATCTTTGTTTCGGGACTCACCCGAATGTAATTAAGACTTTGAAAACCACGTCTCATTATAGTTTGAGATTTAAAATTAGACTTTAAAATCCTCTCCTATAAAGTAACTCTACACCCCTATTTTTCAAAAAATTCAATACAATCACATCACTATTTTTCTTACTCTCAACACAATATAATAATACTACTTTAATCATTATTAAACATTGATTTGACATAAATTAAAATCTCACCCTATCAAAATCTCAAAACAAATACATATATTTTACTATTCACCAAAACTTTCAAATCTATAGAATTTCGAAGTCATGACTTTCCCCGCACACTTAAATTCCGAAACAAACATGTCCGTAAAGTATTGAAACATCACTAAAAATAATAGGATTAGCGTGAGAATAGACCACCCAAACTAAAATACATCGATGGCTACAATAATAGTTAAAAACTATACTAATCATGCCCCTTCATGTACGTGGCTCATTACAAGATTACCTAACAATGACCCCTAACTAAAATAATAGTATTAAATAAATAAATAAAGAATCAAAGAATATGTTCGTGGGTGTGGGGTAGGGCATTAAAATAATGCTTGAATAATGGTATCAAAAGGTCTATTTGTACCATACACTAATAATTAATTGCGCTACACCCTCATAATTGACATATAATAATTCTGCTGTGCCCTTTGACATTAGCTTTATCCACTTTTTACTATTCTAGTATAAAGATTGAGTAAATCACTACAACCAGATATAAAATGCAGAAATTTGAATCAAAGTTCATAGCATTTTAGTTCAAATTTGAACTAAAGTACAAAAATTTTCTGCACTTTGTATTTGATTGTAAATTTTTAGATGACTTTGCGGTGGAAGAAAACCATTTTCTCTCTATTTAAATTCGAGAGTCCAATTTGGCACGGACCAATAATCCTAATTTTTGGGTCAAAAACCAATTCGTGTTCCAATACAAATTGATTTAGGATGTAGATAAAATGTGGGTCTAATGGCATTCTCGTTACTAATTTCATTTTTAAAAAAAATTGTTCGTCATTTTCTTGTTTTCCCACATTACCATCATTAAGTTGAAATTTTGCTTCATTCCCTACAAACTGTATCCATATCCAGCTTGTATTTTGGTTCATCCAATATGGCAGACCCAATTTGACGCACTTTGAAAGAACACAAAATTCCCAAATCTTTTCAACAACAAGCCTTCATTTTGATATCATACAGCAGAAAAAAGAAAAACCATCCAAATATTACACAAACTCTATTCAACAAGCACCAGCACGAGGCGAGCTTTATTCTACTTCAAGGTATTAGTTATAGAGAGGATACCGCGGAGCTCAGTGAGACAAGAAACGGGTCATCCATGAGCGGAAGCGGGTCCAAGCCAGCTCAACAGCGGCAGCATCTTCGTCGTCCATTCCCATTTTTTTCCTTCTCTCTATTCCTTCAGGGGAGATGTTCATGAAGGCATGGGCGAGTCCTGGATAAATGCACACCTCGTGTGGGACTCCCGTTCCCTTGAGCTTATCTTCTAAAGCTTTAGCGGTCTGCATAAAAACATCCATATCAAGAAACGTAAGATTTTGCAAAAACAAAATTCCTGGAAAAGGTTTTCTTAGCCCTGAATTGAATTTTGCCCTGTTAATTTTCAAAATTAAACTTTTTTAGTCTTTGACAGTTTGACCGGCTACAACAGGTGAGCAACCGGTTTTGAGCTGACGTGGCATGTTTTTTCAATCTTTTATATTTTTATTTTCTTCCTATTAGCTTTCAAAACTGGCACTAGTCCATTGTAGCCGGTCAAATGACTAAAAAGGGGAATTTTGAAAGGTAACAAGACGAAATTCAATTCGTGAAAGTGAAGTATCCTGAAAGCATAACTGAGCCAACTTACAGGACTAAAAGAAAACCTTTGCCCTAAAATTTAGCATCTGTAACACAGAGCCACACACAAATGTCCAACGTAATATACTTCATACATATGCACATTTTGTCCCTTGCATTCTATACTTTTGGCCCCTATACTTTATTTTCTACACTTTTCCCCCTCACACTTCTGCCTGTTAAAAATTTGACATTTTCACGCGTTACTTTGTTAATGAGGCAAGAATTAACAGACACAGAAGTGCAGGAATTACAAAGGAATAAATTATTTGCTATATTTACTTCCATTCCAGTTTTTCACACTTACCAAGCCAGAATACGATGTTTTGAGATCATAAACAGAGCAATGTTCCAATACGTCAGAAACAAAGCATGAAAGATACGTTTAAGTACAAGGATACAAATATCATAAGAATTTCATTGCCATACCTTTACATCTGAAAAGCCAACGAAGCCATCATTTTCACCAAAGTGTGCCTGCACTGGTGCCTTAGCATTGACAGGATCTGCAAGCTCTGGCGAAGGCACTCCATAGAAACCTACCACAGCGTCAACCCCGGGAACCAACACAGAACTTGCAATAGCAAGAGCGCCGCCCATGCAGTATCCAGTTACACCAACCTGTTTTTAGCAAATCTTATTAATATATCACTAGAATGAGTAAGAGGATACAAGAAGGAATAAGGCTGTCTTTTTTGTTAATTACAGTAACAGATGCAGTTACAGAGTATCTGTTCGCTCAATTGTCAGTTCAGTTTTGTCTTAAATTGTACCATAGTCTAAGTTCAGAATTTAATAAGACCATCAAGTGTCTCAATGTTGAAGTTGAGGGATTCAATATCTAATAACCTAAGAAAGGATTAGTAATATATGTAAACATGATTTAAAAATTTGATATATAATGAAACTCAATATCAGAGAGGCCTCAAGTGTTATGGTTCTACATAAGGAAAACTATTGCAAAAGAAACACTCACTATTGAGTGATGAAGAGCACAAGGCACAAGTTCAAAAGCTAAGGGTATGTTTGATTTGGGATTTGAAACACGGATTTGGGATTTGGGATTTTGGAGCTAAATTCGGACTACTTTTGAATTTCAGAATTCAGTTTTAAAAACCTAATACATCCATTCACCCTACAAATACCTATATACCTACAATAATTCCATCATTACTATTACAATCAACAATAATGTATGAACCACACTTGCGTGAGACGGTCTCACGGTGAGATGAAGTATAATTTGGGCATTGACTTTAACACTTTGAAAGGGGTGGGTGTTGATTTGGATTAGTTTGTACCCCGTCTCACCGTCCCATATGAGTTTTTGTCATAATATATTAATACAACACCACACACTCTTACACATCGATTTGACATAAAGTTACATCCGATCCTATTTAAATCCCTAAACAAACACGCACTACTACTAAAGATTTTCCAGATTTCAAAATCCTCTAAATCACAATCAAACATGCTCTAACAGTTAGAAACCGACTCTGAATTGCTAGTAAGTTTCCTGCCCCCCGCACATGTTTATAGACTTTGTGGTATCAATGAGCAATCAACAAATCAATGTAGAGACGTAAAGAAGTCGTATACCTTCTTGGAACCATTTGACTTGAGCCAGTTGACTGAGACTTCAATATCCTTCACAGCACCCTGCCAATCGAGCCCATCCATTAAATGCTGAGCTTCTGCAACGTCCAAACCAACCTTCCCCCTGTACAAACTGAATTCCAAGAAAAAATCAAATACGAAATGGATATGAACACTCAAAAGACATAAGCATCAGAAAGAATATCACACTGAATTCGCTTAACAATATGCAATTTCTTACTCTGGGATTAACGCCTTGTAGCCTGAATCAAACTGAGAAATCTTCTGAGCGTGATTCTTGATCTCAAAGTCAACACCCCACCATTCTTGAAGCACAACGATCCCAGGAGCATCGTCTCTCCCAATCACGTAGGCATCAAATGTCTAATTACATTGTTATACCAACATGATTAGGAAAATTAATAAAATCAAAAGCTAACCATTAGTGGTGGTGCAAGTGCTAAACAATTGGTGGAAAAGGAATTGCATCAACAATCACTTTATCGTACAAACACATTTAGGGACCAAAATTCTTGAAGTAAACAGGAGCAAACAATCTTGATCACTTCAATTCAACAGGCTAATAGTTCTTCATCTTTAGCAAATCCCATATTTTATTTTCCCATCCAGCAGCTTATAAACAATTATTCAATTTAAGCATTACCTACATATTATGTGCACCCATAATGGGGCCCAAATTAGAAAAAACTATGAGCAAAAACAAAACCCACAAAATACAACAAATACAGTATTTAATCCACTATAATGCAATCAAAAGTGAAAACCCAAAACAAGCAATCTTACCGTGTTCTCTCTTTGAATCTGGACTTTCTTGAATGGCGAAGAAGAAGCAGAGTCAGTAGCCATCGCACGAATCTGAGGAAGATTGCTGAGGAAATGGGTCCGTACAAGGTAGTTGGAATTGTTGAGAAGGGTTTTTGTGAATAATCTAGAACCATACATGGCTATTGAAGGGTTTCATGATTAAACTTTCCTTTAATTGCTAGTTGCTAAAAAAGTAAAAAGTGAATTGTGAAATAATAAATTAAGTGAATTTTAATTTATTCATTTCTTTATAAATATTTATGTCTCTCTTTTATTTGCTAAATTTTAACAATCAGATTTCGTCAGAGAATTTCTATTTTGTTTTAGGTGGTCTAAAGTCCACCTAAATGTTTCTCATGCTTCAATACATATTTCGTTATTTAGATATTTAATTTGTGTATATAAGTATAAAATATTAATATTTTTAAGTTTAGTTTTTATTATGTATCTAGATAATAAAAAAGAAAATAAAATGGTGTGTACATCTTGATGGCTGCAGTGCCTTAGGCTATGTTTGTTCTGGGATTCACCTGGATGAACTTAGGACTTTGAAAACCACGTTTCATTATAGTTTGAGATTTAAAATTAGACTTCAAAATCTTCTCCTATAAAATACATCTACACCCCTAATTTTCACAAAATTCAATACAATCACATCACTATTTTTCTCATTCTCAACACAATATAATAATACTATATCAATCATTATTAAACATTAATTTGATATAAAGTAAAAATTTTATCATATCAAAATCTCAAAACAAACACATACTTTTTATTATTCACCAAGACTTTCAAATTCATAGGATCAGGGTCGATCCTATAAATTTTAGGGCCTGAAGCGATTTTAAAATTCGGCCCCTCATAATTTTTATGTATATAAATTAAAAAATTATACAAATTAACTGTATTTCACAATTTAAAAGTTGAATAATAATTTATGACATCTTAATATGAAATGAAGAATTTGCAAATATTTTATTATGTGTATGCAATAGATTTCATCGTTTCACATTAATTGTTTGCCACTTTTGAGTTTCTATAAAAATAAGATACATAAAATTTTGATAAATTTTCCTTCCGATAAAAATAAAAGAGAGGTGAGAGAGTTTATGAAGAAAAATGTATTTTCTATAATAAATTAAATTTTAGGGTAAAATTAATAATTGAGAATTGCGAAAATATAGAAAAAATTGGCCAAATTTTATACCAAAAAAATTAAAATAAATTTAATTATGGGCATGTCATATATTTAAAGAGTTAAATTAAAAAGTTGTGGTCTTCCGGCAGAGTTGAGATGTTTAACACAAGATTTGATTATTATATTTACGTAATCTATTAATTAAATTAATTATTATAAAGATATATTTACATATGCGGTAAGTTTGAGAAATTTAACACCAAGATTTGATTTGATTCTTCTACATACTTAATCTAATCAAATTAATTATAAAGATATATATTTACCATATATATATATATATACAGTTCTGATATGGAGCCTAATATTAAGCTCTTTATAGAGCCTAATAGCTTATGTGGCATTCCCAAATTAAGCCCTAAACCATAAACCGTAAACCCTAAACTATAAATCGTTCGGGTCGGGTGAACCATAAACCACTTGGGCCGGTTTTGAGACGGATTGAGTTGGGTTCGGACCGAGTAAAAAATATATTAAGCTCCATAAGGAGCCCAATATTAGGCTCCATATCAAAATCATATATATATACCTACTTATATGTATATCCATCTACTTAAATTTATTGCCTATAAAATTTTATTTCCACACGTAAGGGTCCATTAATTGGATTTTCACTTTCAATTTTCACCTTCCATGTTCTAATTTTGTTTTGTATATTGAGGGAGTATTGAGGTAAATATTTATATATTTTTATTGTTTTAATATTTTTTTTAATTTAATGAATTTATTAGCATAATTTTATTTTATATATTGCATGGAGCATAGAAGTAAATATTTACATGTTCTAATTAATTTAATATTCTTTTAAAATAATCTATATATATCTATAACGAATATTTGAAATAAATATTAAATGAATCTTTAAAAAAAATTAACAAATAATAATCTATATATATCTATAATGAATATTTGAAATAAATATTAACAAATATTAATAAATTGAGAAAAAAATTTAATCTTTGGGAAAAAAATAGAAAAAATCTTTTGCTGAATTAATAAACGAATATTTTAAAAAAATATTAATAAATAATGATGAACTTTGAGAAAAAATAGAAAATATTTTTAAAATAAATATATATTAAAATTGTGCACTCTTATTAAAAGTTATTTAAGGCAAATTATTATTGATCCCTAGACTTTCCTTGACTCCGTCAAACCCGAGACTGTCATTCAAGTTTTAGAGGAGACAGTTCCCGTTAATTGTCTCATATGCAATGTCGATAAACAAGAGATAAGGACAATCGCTTGCAAATGTAGGCATATTTTTAAAGAAATCGGTTTTCAGTCACTGTCAATTCTACGTGGTAGTTTCGAGAGTCACCAACAGCAAGAGCTTGAAGATTTTGGTGTGCGGCGCTAATGAAAAAACAGCCAAACAAACAAACAATGTGATTTTCAGATATATTTTTTGGGTTCTGTAGTCATTTTAAACTTCGATTATTTTAACTCTACGTTTTTTTCATGAACCCATAGTTGTTATCTGCTTTCACTAACATTACAGCGTGTTTCGAGAGTTTTAGTACTTAATGAATAAATTTAACTTAAATTTGTGTATTAAATATGAATTAACTAAAACATTATTCTTAAAGATTTTTCCAAAAATTATATTACTCACTATTAAAACAAGTGTTCAGCTACAGTCGTGCATCGCACGAGTTTGATTACTAGTATATTTAAAGAGTTAAATTAAAAAGTTGTGGTCTTCTAGTGCTTAAATTTTATTTTGAATAAAAACTCAAAAATAAATTAACGATTTGCATAAGGTAGGACTCCAACCCTAAACAAAATATAATAAAATATTTGCTCTTTCCACTAAGACATTTCGCAAAACATTACTAATTTTATAAATATAAATATATAATATTATATATACATATATATGCATATAGAATTTTGGGCCCCTAAAAATCGACAAAATTTTTGGGTCTGGGTCTGGGTCGGACAACTCGTCCGACTCAAAAGAAGCATGAGCCTGCATAGAATTTCGAAGTCATGACTTCCCCCGCACCCTAAATCCGGAAACAAACATACCCTTATATTCCCAGTCATACACAACTTTTGTTGGTTAGGCCTAGGTTACTAGCACCCCCATTTTTAGGAAATACACCTCCTTTTACTTTTTATTTTTAAAATAAATATATAAAATGTTAAAATTATCCTTTCATTATTTCATTTCCATTGAAATTAGTCAATACACCAACACCCCCCCCCCCAAAAAAAAAGAAAAAAAGAACGATCACAATATAAAACTGTAAACGTAAAAAACTTAGAAAATAATAAATCAAAATTTCATTAAAAAATTATTAAGATCTTTATTTTAGATCTGTTCGGGAAAAAAAAATGAAAAAAATCAAATATTTCGAAATTATTTTTCGAAAACAATAAAAAAATTCGAGAAAAAAAACCGAAAAAATCAATTCAAACAATTTTTTTGAAAAAAATCAAAATTTTCGGAACTTTTTTTCGAAAAAAGATTAGAATTTCGAAATTTATTTTTGAAAATTATTATTATTTTTGTAAAACTAGGTCCGAGATTTATAAGAATTTTTTTTTTTCGAAAACCAATCAAGAAAGAAAAAAAACACAAACCTATATTTTTAGATGATTACATCGTGTTCGAAAATGGCATCGAGATGGGGGATTAGAGAAGAAGTAGAAAAAATGTGAGGATTGAATCTATTGCAGACGATAAGGAACGAGATAAAAAAAAAGAAAAAGAAAAAAGAAAAATGGTGGTGGTGAGGAATGTGAGTGACGGGGGGATTGGGTTGGGGTGGGGTGGGGTGGGGTGTGGTGTTTGAGCGATGAAGGTGTTTGGGGGTTGGCTTGGGGTGGGGGGTTTGTGGAGGAAGTGGGGAGGGGGAAAGTAGAAAGAAGAAGAATGGGGGTGCGTGCGTGAAGGCCGAAGGTAGGCAGGTGGGAGGGAGGGAGGGAAATAGGGTAGACAAATAGTAGGGTATTATAGGAATTTTAGTAAGAGTGTACTAATCATATAGGAGGTGTATTAATCAATGCGGTGTATTTACTAAAATGGGGGGTGCGAATAACCTATGCCATAAACGATCCATTAGTGTGACCGATTGGAGTGTAGCATAAGGGTAAAAAAGGCCAAAATCTGATAGAGGCCCAATTAAAGGTCCAAAATCTGAGAGGCCCAATAAAAGGTCCAACTAAAGCACTAGATAATGTTTGAAAGAGCCCAAATATGTATGAGGAAATTCTATTTTTGAAATTACGTGATTTCCAAAGTTTAATGAAAAAATGAAATTTTATGTTAGTTTTAAGATTATATATTGGATTGAAATTGATGAAATATGTTAGAAATATTGGTGTTTGGAGTAATTTTTGTCTCACGTATTTATAAAGAGTAAAAGTATCAATTACTTTTACTCCCACTTATAAAGTTGCTACTTATATCTTGTATAGTTGTTACTCCACTTGTATAAAGCCAAAGTGGTAGTTAGTTAGTTAGATTAGCTATTTGTTTTCCCCCTTTATAGGGCTCATTAGATTAGGTTTCATTTCCATCTTTGCAATTCATTCGTTTCAACTATACTTGTAATCACGTACAGATTCTTATTCTTTCATCTTCTTCATCTTGAATTCAGATTGTTAATATGGAATCAGTTTTAGACTGGTAATGCCATTTTCGATCCTTTGCTTCCGCATCTAATTAGAGTTTTACACTCGATTTTTCTCTTGTTTCCGAATCTGAATCGATTGCTAGGTTCAGATTTCTGTTAGGTTTCATTTGATTTCAACATTTATTCGTTGAAATCGACGTATTTCTTGTATCGCGTTTGCGATTCTGTTCGTCTTTTGTGCGATTTTTCTCTGATTCTTGGTGGTTATCGATGGCGGCGAAAGCGAATGTTTCGTTTGATCATGCGGTCAATCCGTTGTCACCGTATTTTCTCCATCACAATGACAATCCTGCTATGTCCATCGCTTTGGAGCCCTTGGATGGGGCTAATTTAATCTCCTGGAGACAGTCTGTGGCTCGTGGCTTGAGTGTGAGAACAAGTTGCCGCTTGTGGATAGCTCGCTTCCGGTTCCAACTCTGGATGGTGATAGGGCCGTTTATGTGGTGTATGTTCGTGCCAATGATTTGGTGCTACAGTGGATTCTTAACTCGGTCTCCCCTGAAATCAAGAAAACTCTGAGGTATTTTCAAACTGCCCGTGAGGTATGGAGTGAGTTGATTGCTAGCTATGAGTGTTCTGATTTGTCCAAGATTTTTCAGCTGAAAAAATCTTTAGCTAACAATGCTCAGGGGTTTAAATCCTTGGTTAGTTATTACAATGAGTTTAAATTCTTGTGGGATGAACATGTTAGTCATAAGGCTGTCCTTTCTTGCAATTGTGGTGCCATGGGCAATTGTACTTGTGATCTTCCTAGGCAGTATGCTACTGCACAAGAGCAAGACTGTGTTATGAAATTTCTTATAGGGTTAAGTGAGTCATATGCTCCCATTCGAAGCCAATTTCTGTTGCATAAGCCTTTTCCTCCATTAGCAAAAGTATATGCATTGCTCTTACAAGAAGAATCTCAGAGAGCACTAGTTTTGCCATCTCCTGTGATGCCTGATTCTGTGGTCATGTTAGCCAACAATTCTAGGTTCTACAAAGATAAGAAAAAGGGGTTGAAGTGTACACATTGCAATGGGAGTGGTCATTCTGTGGATAGGTGTTTTGAATTGATAGGTTATCCCCCTGGTTGGAAGGGTCTAAGGGGTGGAAAAGGGAAAGAGAGAGCTGCTAATGCATCAGTTTCTTCTCCTGAGAAGGTTTCTAATCCTCTCATAACTCAAGAACTGCTTGAGCAATTGCTATCTCTGGCCAAACAAGCTCAGAAGCCTGTGCATGAGTCTGTGCATTCTGCTGCTGGCGTATTTGCTGTTCAACCTGATCTTTCCACTACTCCAGGTATACAGGGAAATAATACTTACTGTTTTCATTCACATGTTCATGATAAGCTGTTTACTTGGATTTTAGACACTGGGGCTACTGATCATATGGCGTCTAGTTTAGATAGTTTTTCTACACCTCCTACACAAGCAAACATAAAGATTAGTTTACCTAACAATGCTATTTCCACAGCAACACATATGGGCACAGTTGTTCTTAATGAGCACTTAACTTTGTACAATGTGTTGTATGTTCCTGATTTTGCTTTCAATTTGCTTTCTATTAGTCATTTGACCAGATACTCTAATTGCACAACTAGTTTTATGGCTTCAAGTTGTGTTTTACAGGACAAGGACTCCCTCAGGGTGATTGGTTCCGCTGAACAACATGGAGGCTTGTATCTGTTAAGGCTGTCTCACTCTGTGAACTCTGCTGCTTCTACAAAATCTGGTATTTTCAATCTTTGGCACAATAGACTAGGGCATGTCTCTCCTGATACAATGTTGCAAATAAAGGGTCTTGGTTTGTCTTCTGCTGATATGCATAACCATTGTAACATTTTCCCTCTTGCTAAACAAAAGAAAAAGTCTTTTCGAATGAGTACTTCTTCTTCACATGCTTGCTTTGATCTCATTCACTGTGACATCTGGGGTCCCTTTTCCATAGCTTCTTATACTGGTGTTAAATTCTTTCTTACAATTGTGGATGACTTCTCTAGGTGTACTTGAATTTACTTACTTAAATCAAAGTTTGATGTGAAAGTTTCTCTTGAGAATTTTTATAACATGGTTTTAACTCAATTTCAAAAGAAGATTAAAGTTTTGAGAAGTGATAATGGTGCATAATTCCTATTATATGATTTTTATCACAATTTAGGAATTATTCACCAAACTTCATGTGTGGAAACTCCACAGCAGAATGGCTTAGTAGAAAGAAAACATCAACACTTGTTACAGGTTGCTAGGGCATTATTGTTTCAATCTTTTTTGCCCATAGTGTACTGGAGTGATTGCATTTTAGCTGCTGCTTTTTTGATCAATAGATTGCCTTCTGTGGTTATTAAAGGTATGTCTCCTTTTGAAAAGCTATATGGCAGATTGCCTGATTATTCTTCTTTGAAAAGCTTTGGTTGTTTATGCTTTGCCAATACTTTGTCTGCTAACATAACAAAATTTGACCCTAGAGCAGTCAAGTGTGTGTTTCTAGGTTATCCTTTTGGGACAAAAGGTTATAGAATGCTTGATTTATCCTCTGGGAAAGTGTTTATCTCTAGAAATGTTACTTTTTATGAAGATGTCTTTCCATATGCTGATAAAAATGGTGCTTTTGATTTTATTCAACAATTGATTGCTAAAGAGTCTTTTTTAAGTTCTGGTGATAATTCTAAAGAGGATACTTCTATTCATGGTCATGATAGTTCTGATGTTTTACATCAAAGTGTTCTTGATGAGTTTAGTGATATTGTGAACAACTCTGATTCAGTTACAATTGATAATACAACTGCTCATAGACAGGCTATTGGACCTGCTATTGTTGACATTGATAGACAAACTATTGAACCTGATGCTATACTTCATAGACAGGCTATTGAACTTGATGATCATGTTAGAAGATCTTCTAGATCTAGATCTCAACCTGCTTATCTGCAAGTTTATGAAACTTCTTTACCAAAATCTCTGACTCGTGATGCTTCTATGGTCAATATGGTCAAATATGGCATTGCTAATTATCTGGCTACAGATAGATTGTCACATGATCACAAAGTTTTCACTACCTCTATATCTCAAAATCAAGAACCAAAAACCTATAATCAAGAAAAAGACAATCCCAATTGGCAACAAGCTATGAAATCTGAGTTAGATGCTCTAGAGAGAACTAAGACTTGGTCTTTAGTTCCTCTACCTCCAAATAGGGAGTGTATTGGCTATAAATGAGTTTTTAAGATAAAATATAAGCAAGATGGTTCTATAGAGAGAAATAAAGCCAGATTAGTGGCAAAAGGGTACACTCAACAAGAGGGTGTTGATTATTTTGATACTTTTAGCCCTGTTGCAAAAGTCACTACTGTGAGGATACTTCTTTCTGTTGCCATAACAAGAAATTGGTTTATTCATCAACTTGATGTAAACAATGCTTTTTTACATGGTGATATAATTGAGGAAATTTACATGGTTCCACCTCCTGGTTACTGTGATGCCCATGAGTCAAGGGTTTGTAAACTAAACAAAAGTCTTTATGACCTTAAACAAGCTTCAAAACAGTGGTTTTCAAAACTTTCCGAGTCTTTACTTGAGATTGACTACATTCAATCTAAAGATGATAATTCTCTCTTTACAAAGCAAACTGATACTTCTTTGACCATCATTGTATGTTATGTTGATGATCTTATTGTCACCGGAGACTCATTAAGTGAAATTTTGCATGTAAAATCTTATTTGCATAAAAAATTTACCATTAAAGATTTAGGAGTTTTAAAGTACATGCTTGGCATTGAAGTAACAAGATCAGAGAAGGGTCTAACATTATGTCAAAGGAAATATACTTTAGATCTCCTCAATGATTTTGGTTACTTAGGCAGCAAGCCTTGTAACACACCAATGGACTCTAAACTTCAACTTGTCCAAGCTGATGAGGATAACACCACAGATCCTAAACTCTATAGAAGGATTGTTGGAAAATTACTCTATTTGACAGTAACCAGACCTGATATTTCCTATGCTGTCCAATCTCTATCCCAATTCATGAGCAATCCATCAAAGGAACACATGACAGCAGTTCATAGGGTGTTGAGATATCTAAAAGGTTCACCAGGTTTGGGTTTTTTGTTACTCTGCTTCTAATGATTTCAGATTACATTCTTATACTGATAGTGACTGGGCCAGATGTATAGGAACAAGAAAAAGTGTAACATGTTATGCCATATACTTGGGGAACTCATTAATCTCTTGGAAGTCCAAGAAGCAGAATCACAGTGATCTACTCATCAGCTGAAGCTGAATACAGAGCAATGGCTACAACTTCCTGTGAGATCCAGTGGATCATTTACATCCTGAAAGACTTAAGAGTACCAGTTCAACTACCATCCTCACTGTACACAAACATCAAATCTGCTTTCCAGATGGCACAAAATCCTTGCTTACATGACAAGAGCAAAACACATATCAATTGATTGTAATTTCACTAGGGACAAGATCAAAGAAGGAGTTCTCAACATAATCCACATTCCAACAGAAGAAAATTTAGCAGATATGCTCACCAAACCACTGCTACCAACTGCTTTCAACAATTTCAAGACCAAAATGAGACTTCTCAACATCAACTCTCATTTTGAGGAAGGGTATAAAGAGTAAAAGTGTCAATTACTTTTACTCCCACTTATAAAGTTGCTACTTATATCTTAAATAGTTGCTACTCCACTTGTATAAAGCCAATGTAGTAGTTAGTTAGTTAGATTAGCTATTTGTTTTCCCCCTTTATAAAGGGCTCATTAGATCTTTGCAATTCATTCATTTCAACTATACTTGTAATCTCATATGGATTGTTATTCTTTCATCTTCTTCATCTTGCATTCATTGTTAATATATTCTTATTAACTTTTATTTTTATCCGTCGTACATATTTTGTTAATTTGTTTGTACATCATTTGAATTTATTGTTAGCGTATTTCTCTTTCTATTTTATTTTTGGTTTTCAGCCATTTGCATTTTTTTTTTCATTTTGTACTTTACCCCTATCACTACCAGTTTTCGCCTTTTACATGTTTTCTTTTAATTTATGTAATAACTAATGAATATAGTTGGATTTTTAGTAGTAGACGAAAACTTGTGTGAAGTTTACGGTGAACTCGATCTTTTTAATATTATTATTACGTGTAAAAACTATCACTATTATGCATAAAATTATTACTGTTATGCACTAAAACTTTCACTGTTTAAAAAATATTTTATATTTTTAAATATTAATTTTTTTTATGCATAATAGTGATAGTTTTAATATATAACATTGATTGAGTTCATGTAAAAATCCGATTCATAGGAGTGATACTATTAGTACTAACACGAATCCAAATTGAATAGCTAGTTTTATTTATTTGTTACATATACTCTTTTTCTTCATAGTTTGTGGAGCTCAAACTCAAATTAAACTTTAGATCTTATAAAATAAAATACATTTGAATCAATGCAAGCTCATATGATGTTCAAATGAATGAATAAAAAGCCCAAACAAGTCTTGGGAGATCACTTGAACTAACCCATTAAAAAAATACACACTGTATAAAAATATACAGCATAGGCAACAAGCCAACACAACCCAACAACATTAAAAATACTTCTATAACTGAAGTTTTAGAGGGAACTCAAGAAATACATAGACATTAATTATATAATGTCAATTTCTGATTTGATGGCATTAATTAGTCAAAACGCTCCAGACTAATTGTATAAATCTTCAAGCCTTTCTCTGGCACCATTTTTTTTTTCGTATTTTTTCCACATAAGTAAATGCAGCCAGTATTTCTTCACTTGAGTGGATTCATCGCCAATGTCATGGAAAAATATTGCAAATATCAGTAATAGAAATATATATATAAATTAAGAGGAGGAGATGTAATTTTTATTTTTTTAAATTCTTTGGTTAAAGCAATAATAAAAAAAATAATCACACACGTTATGATTAATTTGAGTGAGCAATTTTTCTGCTGCATCTCATAAATTCATAATGTGATTGGATTTCTAATTCTGATAAAGATCTCAATATTATAAGGAAAAAAATGAAACACTATATTAAAACAAATTTTCAGATTGAAATTAAGTTATATACTTTCTAATTTCATAAGAAAAATTCAAGAATTGTTAAATCTCATCTCCATAATCCAACAACATAAGATCCAGCTGTGAACGCACACTCTAATTTCATGCAAAATTCTAATGTTGTATTTTATTAAGATAATAACTTTAAAAATAGGGGGAAATAAGAATAGCATGATGTACAACTATTATCAGCACATGAAAATCATGTAAAAGAGAGAAGAAAATATTGTGTACCTTATAAGTTTTCTCTTCATCATTATTTGGAATATGAGTGCAATTCTTGAAGATGTGTGTATCCATAGAAATAATAACATGTTGTTTCAAGTTCATTGAACCTGGCCAGTATTTTCACATATTCATGTACATGTATACACACATTTTTTTGTACATAATTAGGTCTTTTGAGTTAAGGGTTTATGCCCCACTAAGATTGTCACTTTCTACTTTGGATCTTTTCTTTATGGGGAATGATGAGGAACATGCAGAAGTAAACATTTCTGCTGCCCTTTTTAGGTGTCATGACTCATGAGATGGCCTTTTGTGATGGAATAAAATATAATTAATTTGTCTCTATTAATGTAATGTACTTAATTATATTGATTGGTGAAATGTCATTTATGTACTTTGTTTTTATATATTGAGCGTGTAATCCCGTTTATTAAGTGCCAAGATGCTAAACAATAAAAAATATATTACATTTGATACATACTCCCTCGTCCCATAAAAGCATGCATGTTTTCCTTTTCGGGACGTCCCAACAATATGCCATTTTCACCGATAGATAGCGGTTTTTTACTGCTATTTAAAGGGTTAAAAAACCGCTATTAAACCTGGTGATATCGTAGGGTGCGCTAATACATAGCGGTTATTACCCGCTATTATAAGTGACTTTTATGGCGGTTTTTACCAGCTATTGTATGTAAATATTCCGTTGTTGTAAGTCGTAACTATTAAAAAGGAAATGCTTACGATAGCGATTTCTGAATAGCTACAAGAGCGGTTAATAACCGCTATTATATATACTTATTATAACGATTTTTAACCGCTATCATAAATAAAACCCGCTATGGTAACTCTTTTTAACCTGCTAGTATTTGCTTATTATAGCAGTTTTTAGGCCCTATTAGAGCGGTTATTAACCGCTTTCGTATGCTATTATTATAGCTGTTTTGGGACCCTATTAGAGCGGTTATTTACCTATTTTTATATCGGTTTTTTTTGTTTATTCAATAGCAAAATTTTTAAATTTTAAATAAAAGTCCAAATTTTATAAAAATATCAATAAAATTGAAATTGTACTTCAATTGTTATCTAAAATGCATTAAAAATTAAATTTAATTCAGAAATGCATTACATTCATAATCAACTAACATGTCCAAAATAAGATAAACAAGATAAGACATCAATTGCAGTCTTTGAGTAGCATTTTTGACAATCTTTTTTAACACATTTGCCTCCAATTCTTTGGTTCACAATTGAAAGACAAGGCTCGTAGTAAGCTTCACATTCAAAGAGGTTTAAATATCTGTAAAAATAATTAAAAAAGCATAAGCAGTCTTGAATAGTATCAAATTATCATTTTCAAAGACTTACAGACACTTAGAAAATCAGATTATCGTGGAAAGACTAAAAGAGGCTAGTTTTTTTCCCTCAAGGCTTGGAGCTACTGATTCACAAAGTTTTTCAGCAATTTCTTCTGCCTGTTAACAAATCATTGGAAGCAAAAAGGAAAACAAACATATTAACACATAGGAAAAGTAAAACTCGAGCACAGATATATAGAATGCTACTTATTAATGCCAAAGGATAATGCTAGGGGATAGTGGTAAATTATTTAGTAAGGAAAAATGAGAGAAAAATAATAGAGAGATTTTACAAAATTTTACTACCATTCAAGATTTTTTTTTATTACAAAGCCCTAGTGCACAAAATTGAAATTTAATTGCAACAAATTCTACAGCACCCAAACATAGCCATTAACAGAAACACTCAAACAAGAATTGCAGCAAATTAAGAAATTTGCTTCACCATTATTTCTTCAACGGATCATTAATTCATGAAAAAGAAGAATTGCATCAAATTGAGAATTGAAATTGCAGAACCCTATACGAAAATTTTTAATTACATTATACGATAAACAACTTCTAAATTAATCAACATATTGAAACCCCAAATTTATCCACAAATTGAAACAAAGAAAATTTCCGGTTTTAGGTTGCCTAGAACTTATAAAAATTGAAAACCAGAATATAACATGTTCACAGGATACTAGATGTGTAAAAGCATTTTGTGAGTTATCCGCTACTTCTGTTAGCACCTTCTTTAATGTTAAAGACTCAACTTTGGCTATGATTTAGCACCAAACTCATAGTCCAAAAGCAGTTGGCGTTCAACAATAAGTTAAAGTATCCAAGTGATACTACATGGGATTGACACTTTACTTATGTAGTGAATAGTGGTACACCAAATTCATTCCACCAAATTGGAGACTAGGAGTGACGCAAATCCAAATTAAGTAACCTGCAGTAACACTACCCCATTGCTATCAGCATCATCATCTATGGTAAGAAAAAATAAAACCCCTTGATGAGCTCAATAAACTCAAAGAAATCAAGTCAGGATTGAAACACTACCAGTCCTAACAAAACAAAATTCCAGGCACTCAGTTATTAAAGGATTTTCAAAAAGTAATCAGAACTATCCTGAATTAAATCATGGATTAGAGCCAATATTTTTGCCTCATTGGTAACACTTCTGTAATCATACACTTAAGTGTACTAATTATAACCAAACACTTCCTGTGTGCCTACGAACCACAAATAACATAAGTATTACTTCTAAAATCAAACAGATATAAAGCCCATAAAAAATCCAATTACCCTTGAATTCTAAGTAACATTCTGCAAATCCCCATCAATGGTATTACTTAACATATATTTCATATATACTCACACAAACACACCATAGCATCTATATATAAAACCCCGACCATCTGAGCCCAAGACTCTTTAATCCATAAATAAAAAGTGCTCATAGATTTGGATGTTCTTCAAACAAAGCCCATTGAATGATAAAGCTATCATCATCCATGGCTCACTAAGGCGTACCCACAATCTATTAACAGTTCAAAAATTGTCCCAAAAAAGAGAGGCAAAAGAAACCCCACCCACCAACAAACAGTCAATTTCTCAACTGCTCTTTCCAGGAAAAGAAGCAATTAAAACACACACACAGTCCCACCATAGGTAAAAAATTGTCCAAAAATTCAATCTTTTCGCGCTAATGTAGTAGGTACTGGATCTCAATCAAGAACAAAACACACAGTAATCTGGAAAATTCACTGGCAAAAATAGTCAAATCCACCGAACAAACAACCTACCAGTTATAAGTCATACGAGCGCCGGCTTGTTTAGGGGACGGATTGAAGAGCGTCGTCGTGTTGGGCCACTGTCAGAAGCCGTCGGTGGTCGGTGGACAACACGACGGCGAAGGATTGTGCCGGTGAGCTGTTTGTTGGTGACGGTGAGTCGGCCGATGTCGGCCGGGATCTGGCCGGAGAGCTTGTAAAACAACGGTTTTTCAACCTTTAATAGCGGGTAAAACCCGCCGTGTATCGGCGACATTTGAGATACCTCTGGAACAAGAGCGGTTGCTAAAAACCGACATGTATCAGCGCTCCCCACATTCCTTTTATAGCGGTTAAAATTTTAATGTCGGTTTTTGAACTTTTAATGGCGGTTTATAAATTATCCGCTGTAGAAAATCCGAAATTAAAAGCCAAAATTGGCATAGTGCAAAGAAACGTGCACGTTTCCTAAAATGACAAAACACTCAAAACTTACACTCTCACAATATTATTATAATTAATTTAAATAATGTCAATAAAACAAGTTTTCTTATTTTGTGTGCCCGGCTAGGGGTGCACGTTTCTTTGAGACGGAGAGAGTATTATTTATTACATTTAATAATAAAAATATGATATAACTAAATTAAATGAATTAAATTAAATAAATATATGAAATATTATTTTTATAACAAAAATTATAAATAAATTAAATATTTAACAACTTAAAAAAATTTATAGGAATATCAAGATCAATCCTAATAAAATTAATTGTTCATATTAAAAGTTACGGGGGTGTTTGGTTTGTTAATTATAAGGAACAAGAAAATGAATACTAAGGAACGAAATGAGTATTCTTCATATAAGAATTCGATTTGACTTCTTTTTTTTTTTTTTTTTTTTTTAAGAATATAAGTTTACATTATTAGCTTATGGCCTAAATAAGTTAATTAAATTATTTTTTAAGAGAAATTAAGAAAATAATTTAATTCTTGCCACTCAAATTACTAAGGAATTGATGATTCCTTAGCTGTGACTGTGAGGTATCATCAAAGACAATATATAGGATGAAGAAGTTTCACGGTGAAACTGATTAAAAAGTATGATTTATATAATTAAAGAGTGTAATTTTTTACTATAAAAGATGTGAATTTTTATTATAAAGAGTATTACTCATAAAAATAAAGGGTGTGACTTATATTATAGCAGAGGGCATCATAGTGATAACTGAAGAGTGCGACTTATATTACTAAAGAGTGTGACTTATATTACTAAAGAGTACGTTTGTAAAAAAAAGACAAATTTCACGATGAACAAGTTTCACAACATGCCAACTCATCTTCAAAATGTAAGTTGGGAATGACACCCATACACCAAACACCTATTTATCACTCGTCTCTCATTCCTTAGCTCTACACCTATCAACTAAATGTTTGTTTATACAAGCACCAACGATGATTTTCAATTGATGGAAATACATAAAATAAGAAAAGAAAACAAAAAAAAGCAATTGATACTTTTTAGTGTACCAAGTGATACTTTTCAACAAGCTAACTAATACTTTTCAGCAAATGGATACTTCTCTACAAGCAACTTTCTTGATTCTGGAAAAACTCAAACTTCGCATGAACAAAGCAGCAGCCAACAGCAGCACTAGCAATAGCAACAAAAAATAGAAAACATGAAATACTCATCAAAGTCGAGTCAAGGTTGAACCTTTCGTCTTTACATGTGCAACACCACAACGTGTAAAACTCCAGCGAACTGAAACGACGCAAGAACTGGATTGCACTACTAAATGCAGATGCATGCACGGACTAAGTATGCTGATGAATGAAAAAATATTTCTGCATATTTTTTCATGTGTTTTTTCAAGTATGTTCCAACAAGAAAATGCATGCCCTATCTATAGGAAGTTTCCACCAAGTGGGGAGCCAAGGAATTAATTGGCTGCATTCAAGGCTGACATAAGTTACATAATAATGGCATTCAAATAGCCATTTGTAACTATTGATGTTGCACGGATGTTGTTCCATATGTTGGACAACATTCTGCATAACATCATAAATTTGTCATTTCTCCTAACACTACCTCCGATTTAATAGATGTGTTTTTCTATGTTTCCTACATTGCAGGTTGATGACAATTTGGTTATATTATCAGGAGGTTGCATTGTGAATGAGTGATAATAGAAATATCATGGGTGGTTACACCAAGATCATGAAGTTGATGGTGGAGAGTTTCTAGGCTATCTAAACCTAGTGGATAAGATAATGCAGTTGATTCCCAAATTCTATATATACACTGCATTGATCGAAGATCAAGTTTGAGGAAAAGTGAAATATCATTTGCTCTACTCAAAACTTTAGAGAGTAGCATCCGAGACACAACTGTGAGTGGAGTGTGAGGGTCGATGTTATTCTATTTGCACTGGTCGAGTGAATTCCATCATCTCCTATCAGTATTGATTTTATCTTATTAGATCAAGTTTTAGGTTGAATAAGATCACTAGTTACTTAATTGAATAAATTGTTTTTTGGTGTGTCGTTTTTCACTACAACTTTTAGAAACTTGTAAAAGATTCTTGTGTATCTCACTACTTGTTATAGTGATATTTTTAACCATGAGGTTCGTATAGCCAAGAATATACACAATTTTGAAATCTTTTGCACTGCATTTTTAATACTTCTGTTGTCATATGTTGTTTTACATGTTGCATAACATTTTCAACAACACTTTAAAAATACACGCACACACACTTTCAGTAACATACCAAGAGTTATACCTAAGGTTGAAACGTACATTTCCGGACGTCCAAGTTCATCCAAATTTGAATTCAAAAAATGTGTTGAAAAAAAATATGCTACGACGTTTCAACTTCGTGATTTAATTTCTCACTCACAGAAACTCGGTATTGAAATTATAAATATATCACGATCATCTTCTCCGAGAGTAGATAGTTTATATGTCCTTTAATTTCCTCGAAATTAAACTGTATGCCCCTCATTTAATTAATTAGTGACGAGCGTTCCACACTTTCACTAAATACCAATTAAATTAATTTAATTGATCAAACCAAATCTCCTCAACACTAAACACCCCTTAAGTAATACTAAAATACCATAAATAATATATTATATATAATAAATTAAGTATTGTGAAATAGAGTAATGACTATATAAATGAGAGTTGATTCTCACTTAGATGAGAAATTTATGTTATCTGATGAAATCATGAAATATTAAGAATATTATATTTATTTCAGGTACATCTCGTCAGAGCCAGCTCTTGAAATGCACCGGCTGTGCTGTCGCACCGGGCCTATATATATATATATATTTTTTAAATTTGATATACCAAAGTATAGATATATATAAGTTGCAAAATATTTCAGTAAATGAGTGACCATCTAATGGGAAAGCATGTTGTGTTGATTAGGTCTTGATACGAGATGAGATCAATTCCTCATTTGAACAATTTTATTTTAATTTCACTTCATTTTATGTTTAATTTATCTTATTTTTTTATTTTTTTCCTGTCACATCCCGATTTTTTATAGGCCAAATATGCATAAATTTTATAAGAATTTGCAGCGAAAAATATAATATAAGTTATTCATATCCACTTCAACAATTGTATATCATCTAATCATCTTTTTCATGATCAAAGGGTAAATATTTTATCAAACTCAACTGTTTCAATATGGTCAATCATATATTATGCAATCATTCTTTCCATGAAAGGGTAATATTATAACATGTAAACTTTTATATCATACCTTGGAGTTGTAGCGGTGGGCGGTGGTGGATGCCGTAACATATACTCAATAATGCATGGTTTAAAATTCTTTTGCAAAATATTTTTGACTAAAAGAGATTTTTTTTTAAACAAGTCTACAAGAACGTAGATCTGCTCTGATACCACTCTGTCACATTCTAATTTTTCGTAGGCCAAATATGCATACATTTTATAAGAATTTGCAGCGAAAAATATAATATAAGTAAATATGCACTTTAAACCTCAAAATATTTAAATTTGTCTAAAGAGATGTGACTACAATTTTTATTAATTTAAATAAAAATACTTCAATCTCAAAAACTGAACTTGAACTTAACATGACTCAATGTTCAAAATGAAATCAATTGTTGCAATAGTAAAATTTAAATATACACTTGAGGCAATCTACCGTTCCTCCACCACACTCCTTCTTAATCTGTAAAATGTTAAATGTATGGTGTTGCGAGTCGTTTTTTGTGGAGAGTATTATGTGGCTAATTTGGTAACAACTCACAAACAAAGTGATTAATCGAACAAGAACACTGCGGGAAGAACCGTAGTTCTTCCCTGAAATGTGGGTGTAGGTATATAAGTGGAATGAGGGAAACATTCAGGTGTTCCGCCTTTCTTCGCCCTCCTCCTTCTTTTTTTTTTCCTTTTTTTTGTATTCTATGTATATCCCGATAGATGTGTATCTGTGTATGTATATGTTGGTGTATGGATATGGGGGGTTTTGGATTTTTTGTTTTGGGAATTTTGATTTTGGGATGGGGTTTTCATTGGGGTCATGAGCCGAGGGTGGCGGTGGTGGAAAATGGTTGTGGGTGCAAGACCTTCCCGCCAACTTCCTCTTCCTCTCGTTTCATCTCAGATTCGCAGATCAGTATATATATATATATTTTTTTTGGATCTCTGTATTGAGGAAGATAATGAAAATAGGAATGAAATTGAGAATTTTTCCGGGTCAGGTTCTTGTGATTTTTTGGATTTGGATTCTAAAATTCGACGTTGTTCTTGACTTAATTTTTCAATAACCCTCCTTCTAGCGCCAATTGTTGCGTAGTCGGTTTTTTTATCGAGAGTATTATGTGGCTAATTTGGTAACAACTCACAAACAAAATGATTAATCGAACAAGAACATTGCGGGGAAGAACCGTAGTTCTTCCCCGAAACGGTGTAGGTATATAAGTGGAATGAGGGAAACATTCGAAAGTGTGTCCTTCCATAATGAACCGTGGAGGTCCTTTATATAAAGAGGACCAAAGACGACAAATCATAAGCACGACATAAATCGTTAAGCACGACAAATCAATAAGCACGACAAAGTCGTTAAGCACACAAATCGATAAAGCACGACAAGTCATGCATAAAGCATGACAAAATATATGCGTAAGCACGACAAATCACGCGGGTCTCGGTGGGACTCTTTGGTCTCGGTGGGACCCGGGCCGAATGTGATAATTCGCCCCGCCGACGTGTGATAAACTGGTGATGCCGACGTGTGATATATCTGAGCACAACAATACCCGCTCATCTCCGCCACGGTCGCGGCTTTAAATTGGCGCCAGGTGGCGGTGAATTTTTCACGGCTTATAACCGGGCAGACGGCGACACCAATCGCTCAAACCGCCGCCTCCAAAAATCGAAGCAAAGGCGTCACGCGAGCCACCATCGCTGTTCCGGCGCCGCTGCGGAATTTCGTGCAATCGAACGCGTGGAGGCCCGAGGTTAAGCTCTCTCCGTGGGTAACACGTTTTCAAAGTTTTACCGATCGGTTGGTTTCGAACCCAACATTTATCTCGAAATGGTTTGGGCCTTAGTGAGCCATCTTGAATTTTGGACCCAAGACGGGCTTATTCTTTTAATTAAACGATTGGGCCCAAATTTAATTAATCATTAATCATCGGCCCAAAATCATGCCAAGATGGTTAACTAATTAATTTATGGCCCGATTTTAATTAAAATTTTGGGCCTGTGTTTAGTTAATTTTGGGGCCCATTTAGATGGCTTTCGACTGGGCCGGGTATTTGGCCCGATTAATTCACGGGTTCGCCATTTACCATGGATATGGGCCCGGGTCGTTGGTTTTATTTGTGGGTCTTTTTTTTTTTTTCGCCCAAGAAAAAAAAAAAAAAAAAAGACCAAATCCGAGAAGAAAATTAGACGAGCACCCGAGTCTCTGAGCTACTCAAAGATTCTACTGTAGTCTTTTACCCACCCCACCGTGTTTATTATATTTATGTCCTCGTGGCTTTTCATTCATTCGCTTATTATCATTTAATTGAATTTGGTTTTCGAAGAGGTCGCGACCTAAGCCGGACGACCAACAAAGACGAACGAGCCAGTGTCTATGTTCACCGATTTAACGACCAGATTTCGATTCCCGCAGAAAAAGCTTTAGTAACGGGTACGCAATGATAAGCCGACTAGTACTTACAGATACCAGAAGACGAAATGGTGATTTAAACACGTGGTCGCAGCCTAAATAAGACGTCTACCGAGCAATAAGTGATCGCGATTTAAATAAGACGATCAATCGATTGCAACGCCAATAAGACAATCAAAAACGAAAAGAAGTTGAAAAAAAACATAAAAACCCAATGTTCAAATCATTCATTTAAAAACCTTCGGTATTGAAATTATAAATATATCACGATCATCTTCTCCGAGAGTAGATAGTTTATATGTCCTTTAATTTCCTCGAAATTAAACTGTATGCCCCTCATTTAATTAATTAGTGACGAGCGTTCCACACTTTCACTAAATACCAATTAAATTAATTTAATTGATCAAACCAAATCTCCTCAACACTAAACACCCCTTAAGTAATACTAAAATACCATAAATAATATATTATATATAATAAATTAAGTATTGTGAAATAGAGTAATGACTATATAAATGAGAGTTGATTCTCACTTAGATGAGAAATTTATGTTATCTGATGAAATCATGAAATATTAAGAATATTATATTTATTTCAGGTACATCTCGTCAGAGCCAGCTCTTGAAATGCACCGGCTGTGCTGTCGCACCGGGCCTATATATATATATATATTTTTTTTTTAAATTTGATATACCAAAGTATAGATATATATAAGTTGCAAAATATTTCAGTAAATGAGTGACCAGTCTAATGGGAAAGCATGTTGTGTTGATTAGGTCTTGATACGAGATGACATCAATTCCTCATTTGAACAATTTTATTTTAATTTCACTTCATTTTATGTTTAATTTATCTTATTTTTTTATTTTTTTCCTGTCACATCCCAATTTTTTATAGGCCAAATATGCATAAATTTTATAAGAATTTGCAGCGAAAAATATAATATAAGTTATTCATATCCACTTCAACAATTGTATATCATCTAATCATCTTTTTCATGATCAAAGGGTAAATATTTTATCAAACTCAACTGTTTCAATATGGTCAATCATATATTATGCAATCATTCTTTCCATGAAAGGGTAATATTATAACATGTAAACTTTTATATCATACCTTGGAGTTGTAGCGGTGGGCAGTGGTGGATGCCGTAACATATACTCAATAATGCATGGTTAAAAATTCTTTTGCAAAATATTTTTGACTAAAAGAGATTTTTTTTTTAAACAAGTTTACAAGAACGTAGATCTGCTCTGATACCACTCTGTCACATTCTAATTTTTCGTAGGCCAAATATGCATACATTTTATAAGAATTTGCAGCGAAAAATATAATATAAGTAAATATGCACTTTAAACCTCAAAATATTTAAATTTGTCTAAAGAGATGTGACTACAATTTTTATTAATTTAAATAAAAATACTTCAATCTCAAAAACTGAACTTGAACTTAACATGACTCAATGTTCAAAATGAAATCAATTGTTGCAATAGTAAAATTTAAATATACACTTGAGGCAATCTACCGTTCCTCCACCACACTCCTTCTTAATCTGTAAAATGTTAAATGTATGGTATGAGTAAAACCACTAGCTCAGTGAGGTCACCTTGTCAAGATTAAATATAACATACAAATAAATTGAATAACATCAACTGATCACGTCAAGCGCAAATAATCATATCACATATAACTTCTCATTTCATTATGGAATAATTAATTTATTTTCACAGTTATCCTAAGGATCTCTCTTCAATTCCAATGGGTCCCCCAACGAAGACCTCTCTTCAATCTCGTGTTCCGCACGACGGTTTCCCCAAAGATCTCTCTTTAATCTCGAGTTCCCCGAGGACCTCTCTTCAGTCCCGGGCCTCTCTTAAGCCCCTGACCTTTTATATTTCCTTTTACATTCTTTTAACTTTCTATTACTTTCTATCTCTTAAATTTTTTATTTTAATTCACTCACTTTTTGTTATGTTTAATTTATCTTTTTTTATTTTATTTTATTTCTTTTACATTCTTTTACTTGGCTAAGTCTTGGAGTTTAAAAAAATGATCCTTTAACTTTAGCCTCAAAGAAATTCAGTCTCATAATTTTTTTTTGTCGATTTTGTTTCAATATCTTTACAAATATCCAATTTAAGTCCCAAGTCTGTCGAAAAATTCATAATTACATTATTTCGCCAATTGAATTTGGGACTTTCCGACAGTGAGTATGACTGGACTGGCACATTTAATTTTATGATGTCTAATTACAAAAAAAGATCAATCAAAATTAGGACGGAGGGGAGTAGTTTATATGAATCTTGAATATTTACAATATTAATTAATGAGAAAAAATATTTTGTGATCCCATAACTTAACTATTGTCTATTTTTCGTTCCGAAAAATTTATATGTCCAATTTTGGTCCCATAGTTAAACCGATTGTCCAATTTTGGTGAAATATCGCAAAAAATGTCATTTCGGTCACATCCAAATCACGTGTTTGTAAATTAAAAAGGTCAGCGTTCACGTCATCGAGGGTATAGACAAGTGGCAAACCCCCAAATTTTATCGGCATGTGACTTACATGTGATCGAATTGTTCGCGATTTTTCGGCATAAAATGGACTAAAATTGGACAATCAATTTAATTATGTGACTAAAATTGAACAAATAAATTTTTTGAGACGAAAAATGAACAGTAGATTATGAAACCAATTTTTTTTTTCCTCATTAATTAATATTGATTTGTAAAATATCACTTCCAATGTAGTAGCAACATCACCAGAATGTGTCAACATTTATTCTGTGGAAAATTTATTGAGACGATCGTAGAAATATGTCTGCTTCTACTCATGATCACATATTTGCAAATTAGAGTTATACCGTATTTTTCACGAAATAAAAATTTCCTAGTTTCTTGGACAACTAGCTGGTTAATTTGTCTTTCTAGTTGACTTGCTGGTCTTTGCAGCAGCAGTAGACCTGTTTTGAGCTCTATAAATTGATAAAGTCTCTTGTATATATCAGGTGCACTGTGTATTTCATAGTGAATTTTAGAATCATGTAATTTGTTGTACAGAAATATGCTACTTGTTTATACTAAATTATGCAACTTGTTTTCCATATTAATAGTTACACGGTGGATCTGACACGATATAAAACAATATCTCAATATTCATTAATTCATATAAACTCTTTGGTAACCAAATCCATCTGGATAAATATAATCTAGATGAGATTTTTGTGAAGGGCATAAATACGACGTACTCCATGATCTTGCCTTGAGTGACCTGCAACAGTCACAAATGTTAGAGGCTTTTCATCAAACAGGATAAATGTATTTTTCTAAAGTTGAAGAATTTAATCTCACTCATCAGACCAATTATAAATATAAAGCAAGCTGTGATTGTCTACACGAGATCAAATAAAAAATGGTCATGTGATTTTGTTTATGCTAATTGCTATGCATGTACTCCTCCCGTTCCTAAAACGACGTCGTTTTAGGGGCGTGTGATACACGCGCTCCTATTTTCTATCGGGAATTTATCATAAAACGACGTCGTTTTTTGGTAGTTTGACCGGTCTCCGGCGATTTGGGATTAAATCGGCACAAATTGAAAACATATGGGACTAAATTGAAACATGTGATATATACGAGACCTTTTCAATAAATGTGCAAAGTTACAGGACCATTTCGATATAAATCCCGAAAGAGCTACCTTGTGACAATTGTGTGCAAGAAGCACCTTGGTGTTCCTTCTGATATTCCAAGATGGCCGTAGATGCAACCGGAACGAGCAAGTTTAGTGAAACCAAAGCAGCAACACCAACGCCTTCCTACTTCTTTTCGTCTCCGCCATATTATCGGTTATCAACAACTATTGATTCACATGAATTAATACTCTCACTTCTCACGTTAACCAAATTTATAGAACCCCCTCCACTCAACTTGAAACACAAACAACTCAATTGTGGTAAACTTGTAATCCATCTCCAACATGCAATGCTGATTTTTTTTTTACCAAATTAGTGAATTAGGACATTTTTAAATGGAGGACAATAATTTTTTAGTGTCGCTCTGTTAAGTTAATTTTGGCCCGAATCACCTAAATTCGGGCTAAATATATGTCACGGGTTCCTCACATGTTATGTTGAAACCAAGTTTGTTAGGGTATGTTCGTTTCGGGCTTATAGTGGACGTGGAAAATTTTGGACTTCAAAGTTCATGGATTTTAAAATCCTATTCAAAAAGTTGAGTATGTGTTTGTTGGAGATTTTACAGGATAGGATTGTATATGATGAAGAAAAAGTTGATTGATTTGTATTATTATATTATTATTGTAATGATTGAATGAATGTGATGTGTTGGAAATTATGTAAAAGTGAGGGGATTATTCTTTGTGAGGATATATATACATATATAGCAAATTATTTATTTTAAAATAGGATGGGAGTGTAGGGTGTATGGTGCAGTAATAGTATTAGAGATGAATGATGTAGGATTTCAAAATATATTTTTTGAGTATTGAAAAGAAAAGTATTTAAAATTGTATAGTCAAAGTCCGTCCTTGTTAGTTGTGAAACGAACATGCCCTTAGGCATACAGATTTGTGGGATCCTCACATGACATTTTCCACAAAATTAATGGATTTCTATAATGTGGAATTAATCTCTAATTTTATCTTATATCATGATAGTCATCACCTGTTATTTTCGATCAATTTTTTAGGATACCAGTGGGCTATAAATGGGTAATTTATTATTGAGCGATGAAGACTTTTCTTGTTCATCACATCAATGATACCACTGTCTGTCAGTTTAATATATTTTTGGAAAGACCCTTCTGTTAATTAGAAGAAAGTTTTGTGGAGTAGGTGGAAATGGAAATGCTTTGAATTGAAATTCCATGCATAATTATTAATTAATCAATATTCAGGTTGTTAAAAGAGTAATTATTATTTAGATGATGTAACCTAAATAGCAATTTATATCAGTGAGACCAAAGAAAAATAACACACGCCTTTTACCAGGAAAGTCTCCCAATGTGAGGAGTAAAAGTCGTGGATTTTGGGCCCTGAAAACTCCACTATAATCAATAAATTAATTTATATTTAAATTTTGATGAGTAACAAAATGAGAAGATCATACTAATTGTACAAAGATCAGGACTTCAGTGCAGGGCTGTTTTTTAAAATCCAAATCAGATCTCCACCGTTCAAAACCAACCTCCTTGTGTTATGCACGTCATGTTCTTATTTCGACTTGATTTAACATTAGGTTGCACAAAATTATCTCTAAAATAAAATCAAACTGACTCTTGTGTTAATTGGGATTTAAACTAACATGTTCCCATAACTTTACATTTTAATTGAAATTGTCTCATAATTATCAACTTTTTCAGTTTATGGTATCTCGTCAAAATGAAAATGAATAAACAAAAATGAAATTGAATTTGAGTTAATCAAATTGACGACCTGAGGAAGAAAAATAATAAATAGGAGGTACAACAAGAAGACATTCAAGAGATGTTTTAAAAGAGAGAGTTATACGAAGTTAATAGGAGATTACACTGAAAAACCAGCAAAAAAAGAGAAAAAATAAATGTTTGATCATAAAGAGATTATTATTAAATTCCTTGTGCTTGTCCTAATATGCATGAAATATGATTTTGAATTAGTGGGAGGAGAAACAAGGTGCACAGATAGGGAGAGACAAGCCCTTGTGAGGTTCAAGCAACAACTCACTGATGAGAATGATCTTCTGTCGTCTTGGGGAAGTGAAGAAGAGTGTTGCAACTGGTTGCGCATCGTCTGCAGCAACACCACTGGCCACGTCACGGGCCTCCTACTTGGTGGTGGTTTAACGAGGTTAACTAGGTTACACAAGTTTGGAGGTAAGATTAGTCCTGCCTTGCTTCACTTGCATCACTTGAATCACTTGGACTTGAGTTTGAATGATTTTGGAGGAGCTCCAATTCCACATTTTATCAGTTCCATTAAATCGTTAGAATTCCTGAATCTCGCGTTATCTAACTTTTCGGGTATTATTCCTCCTCAATTAGGAAACTTGACCAACTTGCGCTCACTTTTTCTTGGGGAGAATAACCTTTGGTCCGATAACCTCTATTGGCTTTCAGGTCTATCATCCTTAACACAACTTTTTTTTGTCTTCCACTAACATAAGTGATACCAATTGGCTACAACATACTGTTCTGAACCATCCTTTTCTGCAAACATTGCAATTGTCTAACTGTATGCTTACTGATGTTGTAACGCCCTCTGCACATCTCTTTCTTAACTCGTCTTCTTCAGTTCTATCTAAGCTTGATTTGTCATTTAATGAGCTCACTTCTTCCACATTTGAGTGGTCATTCAACATAAGCACCACCCTTGTTTCTATAGAACTGTCCTTTAATAAATTGGATGGCCCGGTTCCAGATGCCTTTGCTAAACTAAATTTTCTTGAGGGGCTCTATCTCTCATGGAACATGCTTGAAGGTGGAATACCAAAATCTTTAAGGAATTTAAGTCGTTTGCAATCTTTAGACCTCTCTCAAAATCAATTTACAGGGCCAATGCCAGATCTAGGGGCATGTTCTGAATTGAGAACATTGAATCTCCGTTCAAATAGGCTTACAGGGCCAGTGCCTGCAAGTCTGAGTAAACTTTCCAAGCTTGAGGGATTATATATTTCTGATAATAAATTGAAAGGCACCATCACTGAAGCCAACTTCATGGAACAACACAAATTATTGGACCTGGATTTATCCTTGAATTCATTGACCTTGGACTTGAGCCCTGATTGGATTCCACCTTTTCATTTATATACCATAGGTTTAGCAGCCTGCAAAATAAGCGACTAATCTTTCCCAATGTGGCTTCAGACTCAAAATGATTTATCATTTCTTGATATTTCTGTTGCTGGTATATCAGATGAAGTGCCTAAATGGCTGTGGAATATGTCTTCTAATCTTTACTACTTAAACTTGTCTCATAATCAGATTTGGGGTACCATTCCAGATTTTTCATCCAATAGTTCTATGGTTGTGCTAGATGTTGGTTCTAATAACTTATCAGGCCCCTACCATTTCTTAATCCTAGAATGCAGGTTTTCCAACTCTCTTTTAACATGTTCTCAGAATCCATTTCATCTATATGTCCATATGCTGTTTGTGATCTCCGGTGGCTGGACGTATCCAATAACCAGTTGGAAGGAGCACTTCCCAGTGATTGGGCGAACATGGAAGAGTTAATGATTCTCAATGTGAATTACAATAATCTTTCTGGTGAAATCCCACCTGCTTTGGGCTCTTTATCCCATCTCCAAACTCTACACTTGCGAGGTAATAATTTCTCTGGGGATTTACCTTCAACTTTGAAGAGTTGTCAAAGCCTACAACTGTTGGACATTGGTGAAAATAGGTTTACAGGAAATATACCACCATGGCTAGGTGAGAACCATAAAAGTTTGGCGTTTATAAGTTTAGCCCAAAACATGTTTTATGGTGATATACCTCCTCAAATATGCAAGCTTACTCAGATCCAACTGTTGGATCTCTCTGATAACAATTTAACAGGAAAAATCCCCAAATGCTTCGATAATCTCATAGCTTTGGTTGACAAGAACAGGACGACTATCACCCGTATTTTTGTCCCGGTGACAGATGCTACGATTTACATGGACTATGCATTGGTTCAGTGGAAAGGTCAGAAGGCAGAGTACAATAAGATTTTGGGACTTCTTAAACTTATCGATCTTTCAAACAATAAATTAGTTGGAAGCATTCCCGAATCATTTTCCAATCTGAAGGGCTTAATTTCGTTGAACCTATCGAGTAATGGTTTGACAGGAAATATAATTCCAGGTATTGGGGAGATGAAGACGCTAGAAATTCTTGATCTGTCAAACAACCAACTCTCGGGTAAGATACCCATTGGGTTGGCCCACTTGAATTCTCTAGCAGTTCTTGATCTGGCGAACAACCATCTGAGTGGCCAAATTCCACAAAGTACTCAACTACAAAGCTTCAATGAATCTGCTTATGCCCTGGAATAATGGATTGTGCGGACGTCCTCTCCCCCTGTGCGTCAACACATCCATTACTATGAACGAGAAAGATGGTGGTGGGTTGACGAGCCTATCTAGTATGCAAGAATTTTGCATAACTTTGGCCTTGGGTTTCATTCTTGGGTTCTGGGGCGTCATTGGTTCTTTGGTGCTGAAGCGATCTTGGAGAAATGCATGTTTTAGCTTCGTCGATGCTGTTGGGAATTGGTTGTACGTAACTGCCTATATGTTTCTA
This sequence comes from Stenogyne calaminthoides, assembly GCA_037126765.1. NCBI lineage: Eukaryota > Viridiplantae > Streptophyta > Magnoliopsida > Lamiales > Lamiaceae > Stenogyne > Stenogyne calaminthoides. The sequence goes on from JBBCBC010000040.1 coordinate 2,015,118, forward strand.
AACAAATTCAGGCGAAGCTGAATTAAGGTAACTCTTTTTTCCTTTCCTTTTTCTCATAATAATGACATATGGTTTGTTTATGAAACAGAGCTTCCACTCTGCATCCTTTGCAATATAATTATAAACAGAGCTTCTATTGTGCATCCTCGTCACTTCACTTTGAGATTATTGAATTGTGGTGTATATTTAACTACGTATCCAACTGAAAATAGCTAGGATGAAATTTCAAAAATTAACTGATTGAATATTTGTACATATAATCTCCCAAATGACAGTATACGTTACAGAAATTATTTTATCTTATTATGGAATTTAGGTGTTGGCAGTGATGGCGATCGTTTTCCCCAGGGGACGTTTGATGGAAATGAGGTTGTGATCATGCTTTGAACAACAACCGCTCTTATCTTTATTTTCTTACGGATTTTAAACTGTATTTGTTTACAAAATATTTATGATTTCCCTAGCTAGTATAATTGTTTCTGTTAGAGGTGTCAGTATTGAAGTTTGTTCATCTAATTGAAGACGTGTGCTGGTATGTTGAATTGTCAAAATTTGAGGTTACAATTTGGTACTTTTCATCTAAAATGGTCTTTTGTTAAAGAGTTGAGACTACTTTATTTGCTCTTCTAAAAAGAAAGAGGAACAAAAAGAAGAGGCCTGAGATTAGTCTCAATTGGCTTTATAATCTGTTATTGATTTAAGCTCTATCAACTTAAATGGTACCAATTGGCTGCAACAAATACCAAAGCTTCCTTCTCTGCAGGAACTGCGTCTTACTCGATATTACTACTTCGCAACGTATTTTTTTCAATTTCTCCTCCTTTTTCCGTTCTTGAACTTTCAGCTAGCAAACTCACTTCTTCCACAATCGACTCGTTATTTTTAATATATACAAGCCTTTTCAGAACGTTTCGAAGAAGGTTTGTACCTTTTCAGCAATAAACTAGACCGGCTAGGTACCTCCAAAATCTGTCCAACTTTCCAACCTCGAAACTTCACTTGTTTCATTTAATTCCATTGAAGGTTATAAATCAATCTTTGACAAACTTCACAAGCTAGGCTATCTGGATTCATCCTTCATATTAACGCGAGCTGGAATCCTCCTTTTGAGCTCATTGTTTAGGTTTAGCACGCTTTAATATGGGGCCGCACTTCCCGAATGGATTCAAAAGCGAGAGTTTGAATCACAAATGGTCTCATAACTTTGACCTCAAATAGATTTAGTCCTATAAGTTTTTTTATTACTTGAGTACAACTAGTTAATTTGTCTTTCTAGTTGACTTGCGAGTCTTTGCAGCAGCAGTCGACTTGTCTTGAGTTGTTTCCCCATCTCGAAGAGTTGACTCTCGAACAATGTACGTATCGACAAAGTTTGATGAAGCCATATTTTCTCTATCATCTTGATCATCCTTAGTGTGGATGATTGTTTGCACTTTTGCCTTTAGAACTTCTCCGCATGATACGATCAAAGTATTTCTTCGTTTCATTCGAGATGGGTAAAGACTCTGAAGTTTATGGGAATTTGGAAGTTTGACTATTCTCACCATCCGACGCGATCACTTCTTTTAGGACCCAATCTTTCAAAGACTGACCTTGACTTTCTTCGACTACTTTCCCCTTTATGTGGCCCTAACCTTTCAAAGATAGAGACTTGTTTTGTCTTATTTTCATTGAAAATATCTTCAGTTGACGAGAATTCTCCTTCCGAGATATAGTTCCATTTTCTCTTCTGATCGCGATGCGTACTGGAGCTTGTGGAGCATGCCCTAGGCCGGTCTTTGTGCTTTTAACAACATAGATGCTTTTTCTCGTGTTCCATGTTCTGATTGCTTGACTTCTCGGGATGAGCTCTTTGACATGGAACTTTCTTGTGGATCATATCCAGCTTTAACTAGGAGTTTGAAGGCTTGAGGACCACAAGAACCGTTTGTAACTGCTTCTAACACTTCTCCATGTTCCGTCTTGGCTCCTTGAATAGGATGTGTGAACCCCTCGAGAGGTTGCGAAGAAGGCCTTACTTCATCAATTTTGGTTAGAGGCAGTGTTATCCTTTCTAATACTCCATCACTCTCAAGAGCTTGTTTGCCTTTGTCAACGAAAAGTATGTAAGCAACTCTTTTTCGTCTTTACTTGTAATTTTAACGACCTTAGCTACATCTGCATCTTGGATGAAGTATTTAGCATCAGCAAAGTAAGACTCAGCTTCTGTGAATGGCTTAGCATCACCAAACACCCTTTTTACGTGGCCATCTTTAACATACTTGAAGCATTTGTGCAATGTTAAGGGTATAACACCATTCTCGTGCAACCATGGACGCCTTAGGAGCATGTTGTATGACGTCCTTACATCTATCACGTGAAACGGCACAGTAGAAGTCATCTCATCGATCAACAAATCTAATATGATCGTGCCAATTGCTCTTTGGCTCTCTTGGTTAAACCCTTGGATCATTAGACGCCTATTTCCGAGTTCTTCTATTGGTACGCCCAATTTCTTCATTATTCTAAGAGGCAATATATTTACTTCTGAACCTCCATCGATGAACATTCGGTTCACCTTATGCTCTCGAGTATAACTGCTTACGAACAATGGGCGATTGTGAGGTTGTGAACCGAGTAGGAAGTCGTCTTCAGAGAAAGCCATCACCAAGGCGCAATTGTTATCTTCATCAAAAAGTTTCTCTCCGGATATAAAAACTTCATCTTTCTCACCACTCACTGTATGACATGAAATGATATCACATCCATCATCTGCATCGTCTTCAACGGTGATCATGTTTGTGGTTGATTCATCTTCCAAGATAATTGTTTCTTGCTCGACCAACTGCATAACTTTATCTTTGAAGACAAAGCAATCTTGAATTGGATGACCCACGAGCCTATGATACTTGCAGTACTTTGAATCATTGACAGTCCAACTTCTTCTGGTCACTTCATTTCTGGCAAGTCGATGAGCTTTTTCTTCATTAAGTCATAGAATATCCCTGCAACATCGGAATCTAAGAACGGGTATTCTCTTTGCTGCATTTCCTTCAAGGTTCTTCTTCTTTGCCCTCCTTCTTGGGCAATACCTTTTCCCTTGTCAGCCCGATCATCCCTGCTTTTGTATGTAGCAGTTCTTGCATTCGTTTGCATGGACTCTTTACTTGGAGTCTTGACAAACGTTATGCCCCCTTTCTTAACTTCTTGCCTATCCTTAGACTTTCGGGGTTCTTGAATGGGCGGTCCACTAGCTTCGGTTGCAGTCATGCTGAGCTCCATGTCATAAGCTCTTGTTTCCAATTCTTCGAAAGTTTTAGGTCGTATGCCTTGAAGAATTTAGCGGAGAGACCATTGCATGCCTTGGATGCACATTTCAATTGCAGAAACTTCAGATAGCCAATCTTTGCAGTTCAAGCTCAAATTCCTCCATCGATTAATGTAATCGATCACGGGCTCTTCTTTCCATTGGCGAGTGTTGGTTAGTTCAATCATGCTAACCGTTCTCCTTGTGCCTAGAAGCGATTCAGGAATTCTTGCTCCATTTGATCCCAGCTATCGATGGAGTTGGCTTCCAAGTCGATGTACCAGTCGAAGGCATTTCCCTTCAAGGATCGTACGAACTGCTTTGCCAAGTGATCGCCATAAGTCCCGACATTGTTGAATGTTTCAACAAAGTGAGCCACATGCTGCTTTGGATTTCCCTTTCCATCAAATTGTTGAAACTTTGGAGGTTGATATCCAGATGGCATCTTCAAGCCGTCGATCCTCTTGGTGTATGGCTTAATGTAGGAGAAGGATGACTTGGAACCTTCGTCGTATCTTCCTTTTATAGTTCCCAAGATGAACTCTTTGAGCTGAAGCATATCAATCCCTCCATCAGAAGAAATCAGCATTTCCTTCTCTGTTTGGTCAGATTCTCCAGTTTGATGCTTGGTTGAATTTTCAGCATCTTCTTGTTCATCAACTTGCTGTTGTTTTGTGTGGCTTGCCTCACCACCATTTCCCTTGTTCATCAAGAGAGCTATCTGGGAATCCTGATTCTGGACTTTCGTTGCAAGTCCCCAATGACCTTGGTCAAGTTGACAAGTTGTTCTTCGACAGTGGTAGCACCCGCCATCATAACAGAAATTGTGCTTGAGTTCGAAGAAGATCTTGACAAGGATCGAGGAGTGGAGTCTCTTGAGTTGTCCTCATCACTGTCATCAGATGGATGAGGCCTGTTTGCTGTAGTTCCAACAGAAGGATTGACTCTTGAAGATGTCCCAAAACTCAATCTTCTGGACATGCTTCGAGTAACAACATTGGCTTCTTCAATGTCAGAAGGACCGAACTTGATGTAGAAGATCCTACGAGAAGACATGTTGATGAAATTGAAGTTTTTATTTGAAAGAGAAAAGATGAGAGGTAGAGCAGTCCCACTGGGTGTGCCAAATTTGTAAGTACAAATTTCGTGAATTAATATTAAAACACGGAAATATGATTTACAACTTATTTCTTGAATTGAATATAGCGGGTTCAATCTCTAATTTCTTTCTGTGATTCTTCTCTTCTTTGACTTTGACCTTGACTCGGACGAATTTTGTAACGGTCCTCGCCTTGATCTTGTCTGGAGTTGAAAGTGGGGGATTTGCAAGGTTGATTCAAGGACTTGACATCTTGTTTTGAATCGAACACGATTGTTGGACGAACTTCTTCGAGTTTGATGAAGAACGCCTTTGAATGTTTGATGGAGAACTTCAAATCTTCAAGAGTTGGACGGAGAACACCTTTGAAGAGAAACACCGAACTGGAGGGGCTTCGAGCCTTGATCTCAGATTCGGAGTTGTTTCTGGATGGTCTCGCGAAGAACGCTTTGGAGCTGATGAAGAACACCTTCAAATCTTCAGAGTTCGCCTTTGAAGAAACGTCTGATCGGAGGAACTTCAAGCCTTAATCTCTAATCGAACGTCGTTTCTAGCTTGATTTGCACGAAGAACGTCCTTTGAAGCTGCTTCGAATCTTCAAGAACGGTTGCATGGATCTCTGGATTGTTCTCGTCTTGTTCGTATGGAATTGTCTGAATGTTGGTGTTTGGAATGAATGAGTTTGCCCCCTATTTATAGGGTAAAGGATGACAAACTTTCCTTTTGGGGGGTGCCATGTGGCGGCCTCTGGTTGGCCAAAGGATTTAATTGGCGTAATTAACTCAAATCATTAATTTGATTGATTTGTCGTTAATTTCTTTCTATTTATGACCAAATATCAGTCCGATTCGCCACATACGAGTATTTAAGTGCTCGTGAAATTTGACTGACTTGTACCGCGTACATATTAAATATCAGTTATTTAATTATTTAATTTGGAGAATTAATTTAGTAAATTCCCAATAAATAAATAAATAATTTTATTTGATATTAATATATTAATTTGTACACGTGTCACAATTTAATTGGGTGCAAATTTAATTTGCTTACAGAGTGTTGCAACTGGTTCTGCATCACGTGCAGCAACACCACTCGTCACGTGAGGGACCTCGAACTTAGTGGTAGTTTGTTTCCTGGATTTTGGTCAGGAGGTAAGATAAGTCATGCCTTGCTTGATTTGCATCATTTGAATTCCTTGGATTTGAGTTGGAATAATTTCGGAGGAGCTCGAATTCCAGATTTTATTGGTTCCATTAAACTCTTAGAATACTTGGATCTCAGCTCTTCCAATTTTGGGGGGATTATTCCTCCTCAATTGGGGAACTTGACCAACTTGCGCACACTTTATCTCGAGGATAACAAACTTTGGTCCGATAACCTCCATTGGTTTTCTCATCTATCATCATTAATTGATGTTGATTTGTCTTACAACAACATAAGTGATACCAATTGGCTACAGCATGTAGTACTCAACCTTCCTTCTCTGCAAACATTGATATTGTCTAACTGTACGCTTACTGATGTTGTAACGCCCTCTGCAAATCTCTTTGTTAACTCTTCTTTTTCTTCATCTCTTTCTGACCTTGATTTGTCAGTTAATGAGCTCACTTCTTCCTCATTTGACTGGTTATTCAACTACAACTACAACAAGGATTTATACCCCGTTGACGGATTATACGAGTTACATAGACTATGCATTAGTTCAGTGGAAAGGTCAGAAGGCAGAGTACAAAAAGATTCTGGGACTTCTTAAACTTATTGATCTTTCAAGCAATAAGTTAGTTGGAAGCATTCCCGAATCATTTTCCAATCTGAAGGGATTAATTTCGTTGAACCTATCGAGTAATGGTTTGACAGGAAATATAATTCCAGGTATTGGGGAGATGAAGACGCTAGAAATTCTTGATCTGTCAAACAACCAACTCTCGGGTAAGATACCCATTGGATTGGCCCACTTGAATTCTCTAGCTGTTCTTGATCTGGCAAACAACAGTCTGAGTGGCGCAACTCAGCTACTGGGCTTCAATGCATCTGCTTATTATGCCGGGAATAATGGATTGTGCGGACACCCTCTTCCCCTGTGCGTCAACACAACCATGAATAAAGATAAAGAAGCTGATATCAACGAGAAAGATGGTGATGGGTTGACGAGGCTATCTGGTAGGCAAGAATTTTGCATAAACTTTGGCCTTGGGCTTCATTCTTGGGTTTTGGGGGGTTGTTGGTTCTTTGGTGCTGAAAAGATCCTGGAGAAATGCATGTTTCAACTTCTACGATGTTGTTGGAAATTGGTTGTACGTAACTGCCAATGTGTTTCTAAACAAATTCACGCGAAGTTGAATTGAGGTAACTCTTTTTTCCTTTTGTTTTCTGCTCATTTGAATGCCATAGCTCTGTTTATGAAACAGAGATTCCATTCTGCATTCTCTGCAATATAAATTTGAATTTAGTGATCGAAAATTTTGTCACAGTTTTTTTTTTATATCCTTTTTTATTATAACATTTGTAAAAACCCCACAACTTATATGACCATTTTGCGATATTTTTCGAAAAATTAGAGGGGTGACTTATTTATAACAAATTGGAAAGTTTTTATTGTTATTTAATTGAATGCCCAGGCAAGTTCATTACTTGACACTTCACTTTGAAATTATATTTTTAAGTAGGTCTTACGTGAGATGGTCTCGCAAAAGTGAGATGGAATATAATTTGAGAATAACACTTGCACACTTTGGGAGAGATGTGTGTTAATTTGTGAACCGTCTCACTATGAGACAGTCTCACAAAAGTTATTGTCTTATTTTTTCATTTTATTTAGTTTAACTACGAATTCAATTGCAAATAGGATGTTATTGATTGAAATTTTTTTCAACATGTGATCTCACAAATGATGGGATGCAATTCTAGAAATTATTTTATCTTGTTAATGGAAGTTAGATGTTGATGAAGATGGTCCTAATTCGAGGTTGAATCTATTTCATCTGGAGAGAACGATGGAGATGAAGCTGTCATCATCTACTTGGAGAAGAGGGGTAGTGCTTTGAACTGAAATCGTGCTCATTTTATTGTCTTGTGGGTTTTTTTTTTTGTAAGCTTGTTTTGTGGGTTTTTAAGTTACCTTTGTTAGCGAACGGTTTATTCTCTATTTAAACTGTTTAGGCCAGATACAGTACAATTTTCTTTGTTATTCCAATTGAAGAGCTGGTTTGTTATGTTGAAACTTATATATGCTTTTGTCTATTTCTACGTCTGTCTAAGAAGAAATTATAGCTAAATTGTGCCTAAAGTTTCAAGATCCCTTATCGACTAATTGTAAATGACCCACTACTCATATAAATCATCTATTTTAAAATATTATAATTTTATGAAAAGTTATAGTATATAAAATCTTATAATCTTTACGTCTCATCCTTTTAAAAAAAAATATTTTAATCTAATTCATTCATATATTTTAGATTTAGAATTAATAAAATCATATTTCCTTCATCTCTAACTCGATTGAACATTTACTGCCCACACGGATTTTAAAAAACGAATTATTTATTATTATTAAAAGAGATAGTGGTAAAAAAACAGTGGTATTTGTGTAAATGAAATTTTATTTTAAATTCATTTATATAAATGTTTTAGATTAAGAGAAAAAAAATTATTTTATTATCATTTATATAAATGTTCAATTGAGGTTGGAACAAACTTTTTTAACAACCGTTCAATTGAACATTATATTACTTTTCATTTTTTTTTTCTCTCGACATTCCCATGTCACGTCCTCCCTCCGCTGCTCACTCAATTTCTCTCCCTATCTGCCGTCCGTCGGAGTCACTCCCTGTGCTTATGGCTGGGGTGGCCACCCCCCCTCCAATTTTTTTCCCTCAGCTATTATATATATGTGCATTCTTTCAACTTTGATTTACAAGGGAGAGTGTATACATGTAACATGTTAAACATTATATAGTAATTGCATATTTTAGTTGGGATCTTGAAAAGTAACTGATATATTTTAAAGTTGGCCCAATCCTAGATAAGTTAGATTGGGTGGTTGATTCTAGTGTTTTCATAATGGAATCGGCGACCAAATCGATTTGGACATTGGTTACCGATTCAACCTTCAAAATTATTTATGCATATTTCTTTTATATTTTGTATATTACATTAAAAAATAAATATTTATTTATAAAAAATTAAAATTATATTAATTTATAACATATAAGTTTTATATTAAAATAAATATAATAGAGTTTGAAAACTAGAGATGTTGGCGTTGTGGATTAGTTCCACACAGTATGTGACAATGGTAAAGAGAATAAATGAAGTTGATGACTTGTGAATAAATTTATGAAAGAGAAAATGATATCGGGATAAACACAATAACATTGCAAGAGAGATTTAGAAAAAATAATAAAAAAAAAAAATTAAACCGAATGAACCGTTTTATAAGAAGTAATTCGATTGGTGACATGAGCGGTTCATGGTTGAACCGGTTCAATCGGGATGTTCAACCTATTTTTGAAAACACTGATTGATTCATTACCATTATATTTTTAACCTTTCAAGTTTCACTACATTTGTAAATTGATATTATTACTATTAATATATAAATTGATGTTTATATCATTTAATGTTACACTCAGGTTATAAGTGTAGCCATATTTGTTTATAAGTATTATAGTATCAGTTTATATGTATAATGATATAAATTTCATATTATGAATAAGTTTTCACCAAAATTCCGCTCGTTAAGAATATACTTATATTTTTTGAGATATTTAACGAAAAAACATTAATAAATATTAGTGTAAGTATAAAATATCTGAATTTTATGAATATAACTCTTGTGAAATATTGCAAAATAGTGATATGTGCACGACAAATTAGATTAAAATTCGCAGGTCATCCTCGCGCGGGTTGTGTTGGGCGTGGGTGGGCTAGGGTTGTGGGTTGGGCGAACACATGTATATTTATAGAATGACATCTTTAACAGATATGTGTTCTAGCTTAGTGGTTTAGGTTTCTGCTGTTAATGTATTTGGTTGTAGGTTCAATTCCTATTGAGCACAGTACAAGCGCGAAAAGAAATCCTCATTCCAAAATTACAGATTTAAAAAAAACTTGATGTGTTACTACATGAACGAAAGAGCATTACCATTCCTCTGTGCCACCAAAATTACAGATTTAAAAAAACAATTTGATGTGTTACTACATGAATGAAAGAGTATTTCCATTCCTCTGTACCATTTTTCATGTTCCAAATATATCTCACTTAAAGATTATAAATTTAAGGAACAATGTGAGAAAAGTATAGAAGGACTTGTAAATTTGTGATGAGAAAATTGAAGAAATTGAGAAGAATATGGAATAGAGAAAAAAAAAGAACAAGAGAAGAGAAGGAAAAACTGAAGAGTTGTGAAGTGAAAAAAAAAAAAATCAAGAAACGGAAGAGAGAGAAAAAAAAAAAAACGAAAAAGAAAAGAAAAAAAAAGTCTAATTAAGAAGCGGCGTTGTGAACCCCCCCCAAATTTTTATAATTAAACATAGTGATCATTTGATCTTGGTTCTGTCCCTGCTCCCGCCACACCCACCGGCAGGTGTATCTCCAAACCAGTCTTTGCCCCCTCTTTCCGCAATCCGTCTTTGACGAACAAAGACGCTTCAGAACCACTAGTCCAAAGGCACGGACCTTTGCCGTCCCTCTGGTCTTCGTCTCTCTCTCATCTCAGTCCGTTTCAGCCCTGAAGAATATTCAGGCAAAAAACAATAACATTTTGGTTATTCGGTTAATAATATTGATCGAACCAAATTTTTGGTTCTGTTACATAACAATTTTCATATTGTTTCGATAGATTCGGTTCGATGATCGAACCCCTACTAGCATCAATGCAACTGGGTCCCGCACGACCAAATACAAATATTCCTCAAGTACTCATTAACCGATAAGTTTAAGAGATGGTGTCATATATCTTAAAAAGTCCAGTATTTCAGAAATTATCAGAGAGATCTTGTTGTGCCACATAATTTTAGGGCAAACTTAAGGTGAACAAACTTCACGTTATGAAATTTGTTGTTAATTTATGAATATGTAAATCCATTCCAGAATATAATAAGGGACAACTTTAGTGAGTTATGAAAAATGTGCTGGAATAGATAAAATAAGTTAAATAATTCAAATTTATAGTGTGAAACTTGTTGATAGAAGATCAATTCTAATTTTAAATGGGGAATATTAGTAAGTGTTTTTCAGATCAATCGAATTAGGAAATCGTATCACATTCTTAAACATCTTAAATTTTAAAGGCTTGACCAGATTAAATTTATAGCTGGAGAAGTTGGAATGATAAAAATTATATTATTAATTTATTAGTATAAGTCAATTTTTTTTTATAGTGATCTAGACCAGAATGATTTGGTCGATTTGGGTCGGGCCGGCTCATTGCTTCATTGGGTTGGTAAAATAAGAGCTCAAATGGCTAATGGGCCCAGTGTCCAAAACCTGAACTTTTTTTCTTTTAAAAATAATTAATTAATTTAAGTTTTTTTTTTTGACAGGATTAATTAATTTAAGTTAAAGATGAAGTTACAAGAATAAATAACTAAACAAATACATTAATATACATAAAACTATTGGAACCTAAGGGAAAAAAAAGCTTTAATAATTTCACAAATTTATCTATTATTTATATGCAAATGAATTTAATTTTTTATAAATCTTATAATATTTTTGTTAATATATACATTTTCTTTATTTTCTAAATATATCATGTATATTCTTTCTTAAATTATGACATCATCCTCTTTAAAATTCCACATACATAAAAAAAAAATCATCGGGCCAATGCACTGGCCTGAGCCCGACAAGCCAACTAGACCAATGCACATCCAGTCCATATATGGGTCTCTTGGGCCGAGATAAATAGGCCCAACCTTTTTCGGGGTTAAGATTTGTTCCCAACAATTTTTACGGGCCAAATAAATAAGGCTGACCCAACGGCCGAGCTCATTTTGCCGGGTCTACACTCATTACCCGAATGGTAATGTGGCATTCATGTATGTAAATTTATTGTGCATTTATATGAGACTCTCTTGCGTTGCGTGAGACCGTGTCATGAGACGGAGTGCAATTTGATCATTAATGTTTAATATTTTAAGAGGGGTGTGTGTTAATTGTGTTAAATTACACTACATCTCATGCATGAGATCGTTTCTCATACGAATTTTTGTCATTATATATTACAATTTACAAGTTTTTTTTAGAAAAAAAAAGAAAAGATAAAAATAACATAAAAATCAAAAGTTATATTATCATATAAAAATAGTCAATAAGACTCATAAATCAATTGGAGGAAAATGATGTACATGAAAAACATGCAAACAAAATGAAATGTGAAATTAGAATAGAGAAGTTCATTATAAAATGAAGGGAGGATGAAGGTATGTTGTGCAACCGTCTCACTAATTTAATACAGATTAATTATTTATTTATTTAACTTGTTCACATTCCGTCGTGTCTAGGGGTGGAAAAATTTATCGAAAATACCGGTATACCGGCTTACCGTATCGAAAATATACCGAATTTACCAAAATTTTCGGTATATCGGAGTTGAAATTTTCGGTACGGTAACGGTATAAATTTTTAAAAATCCTGGTATACCGAATATATATCGCTATACCGAAATATTTTTCTATATACCGGTATACCGATACATTGGATATATATCGTACCATATTTAGAAAAATATATAATCTCTCCGTCCCAGAAGACTTAACACACTTACTTTTTGCTCGTGTTTTTGCGTGCGAGTTGTTTATTAGTATTTTAAATAATAAAGTGACTTTTAAGGTGGGGTATGATAGTCTTACCCCTCCTCTGTCATACGCGTTTCTTAAAATTACTTTATCATTTCAAATTAGGGATGACAATATCACCCCGGCCATACGACCCTTTGTTTTGGGTCGGACCCCGCCCAAGAACCGTAGTGTTTGGGTCGGGAGGTAATACAAGAACCGTGCGTTTGATATAATAAAAATTAAAATATATGTTATTTAATATATGTAAATATAATATATTTTTACATTTTTTTCATATTTATTAATATATAGATAACAATAATTCAACTTTATAGATATTTTTAGGTCGAAATGAAATATAATATGTTATTTTAATTAAAATTATCTATTGTTATCGACATTTTAAATTGTAATATATATATATATATATAAATATATTTAATATGGGTCGCCCCCACCTTGGATTTAAATAGTGGGGTAGATGCAGTATATCTAAGTAGGCAGACCCATTGACATCCCTATTCAAATAGTAATAAAAAACTCGCTCGCTAAAACACGAGCGGAACAGTAACTGTGCAAAGTCTTCCGGGATGGATGGAGTAATATATTTTATTTTTTAAATTTAATTAATATTTGAGACAGTAAAACAAATCTAGGGGTTACGAAAGGGTATTTACTATTAGTGTATTTGTACAGATGTGTGTTATCCATAATTTGAGGGACATTGCATGTAAATTGTTCCTCGATCTTGATTGTTCTTAAATGGTGAAGTGAGATACCACTTTTGTGTAGAAATTTATCTTTTTATTTTGAATTAACACTGTGGGTTTCCTGATTCAAGCTATAAATTGGAATTCGTAGAATTTTTTTGAGTGTTCCCATAATTAAAAAAAACCAATATTTAAGGGAGATATATATTGTTAAGAGGTTATTATTCATAAAATACAAGGTTTTTTAAATAAATAATCAAGGTAAGAACGGTATATCGTTAATTCGGTATGTACCAAAAATTTTGATACGGTACGGTATACCGAAATTTTCGCACGATATACGGTATGTGATTTTAGCATATCTAAATTACGATATATCGAACTTCGGCATACCGTAATTTTCGGTACGATACGGTATAAATTTTCACATAATGTAAATTATAATATGGTATACGATATGATCGATACGATATGCCACCCTACTCGTGTCAGAAGAGCAACGATGTGCTCCTCCTCATGATAACTTTTTCACTTTAAATTTACTTTATGCGTATAATTAATTAAAACCCCAAATTCCTCCTCTACCCCCACCCCCACCAACGTGACCAACCATTGTTTTAAGGGCTGGTTTAATTTTGCAATTGAAATAAGACAAATTGTAGTCCCTTTTGCAGCCCACCAACCAAGCTCTCTCTCTACCTCACTTCCTTCCCCTTTTTATCCACACTTCATCATTTATGATTAAAAAAAGTATTTTTTGAAATAGTTACAAATCATTTAGACATTTTTTTATATTGATCCTGTAAATTTATAAAATTTTGAAATTAACCCTTTAACTTGCTTATCAGATCACAAAATAAGTAATCACCATATGTCTAATTATTTTATTTTTTTCATTTGATTTTGAAATATCACCTAAACTTTTTTAATCCTAACAATTTTTAGTCGAGATTTTTTTGTGTATTTGTTTATGGAAGAATATTTTTATTTTTATATTTTGGGTCAATTTAGCCCCGATAAATCAAGCCTATTTGCTTTACCTTTTAATATCTAGGTTGTTTTTAACGCGAACCAAAACATGATTCAAAATTATTAGGATTAAAATAATTCAGATGACACTTTGAAATTAAAAGAAAAAATAAAATAATTACACATGCGACGATTATCTTTTTGATAACTTGTTGCAACAGGCTAAAAGACCAGTTTCAAAAAATTTAAAAATTTATAGAATTAAAAATTAAAAAGTCAAAATAATTGAGACTAATTACAAAACGATACAAAGCTACTGAACTATCACAAAATCTATTCCCTAATTTCAAATAAGAATGCTATGCTAAAACATCAAATAATTCAAACGGAAATGGTGTCAAGTGTGGATAACTCAAGTGGTTAGAGCTCCATCACTTGAGACCCCGGGTTCGAGACACATGAAGAGGGAATATTTATTCCCTATGTGGTGGTCCATCTTTTGTGGGGTGGTGGTCCCCCAGTTGTTGGGTTGCGGTGCGGTTGCGGTTTCGAGTTGCAGTTTCGGGTGGTCTCCCTCTTGTGGTGATTGAGGTTTCGGTTTACAACGAGATAAAATGATGTTGCCATGTGCCCGGTGGTAGAAATAATTATTGTAATTGATTATGTTAGGAAACTATTGTAATTAATTGTCTTTAAAAAAAATTTCAAACGGATCGGCCCAAAACACAACAAACCAAGTTCTTCTATTAGGAATACTAAAAACTTTAAATAATGAAAACTGTATTGGATCGGCCCAAAACAGTTAAGCTATAGAATAAACAGGTTGCCAAGAAATTACTCTCACTTACTTTTTTAGTAAATACACCATCTAAATTAATATACCATGTGTATGAATAATACAACTTTCCCTAATTTCTCCAAAATACTATCGTTTATATCTTTCATATTCACATGACATCCTCTTATTCAGTTTTCAAAATAAAAAAACTTTGATACACCTCCACCCAAATTGTGAGGCGAGGGAGAGAACGATAACTTGAAAGCCCAAAAGAAAATAAATCAAGCAAAATTCCAGTTCAAAGCACATGTCCTCTTCTCCAAGCAGATGAACATTGATTACAGCTTCTTCTCCATCATTCTCCCTACCTGGAAGACGATTCACACTCGAATAAGAACAAACCTCATCTCAAACTTCTATTTGCAATTGATTATATAGTTAAACCAACATCATAAAAAATAATCTCAAAGTTGATTATGTGTTCGTTTCGGGTTTATAATGGCGTGAAAAATCCTGAACTTTGTTTTGGATTTTAAAGTTCTAATCAAAAAGTTGATTAAGTATTTGTTGGTGAATTTTATTTTATAGAATAGAATTGTGTAGGATGAAGAAAAAGTTGATTAATTTATATTATTATATTATTATTGTAATAATTGAATGAATGTGATGCGTTGAAAATTATGTAAAGGCGAAGAGAATATTATTTTTTATATAGCATTCGGCGCCGTGTTAATGAAAAGGGCATATTATGTTCATTTTTTTAAATTGATAGTCTACCATTCTTTTCTGATTTGGATTCACCACTACTATAATAATTTTGCTGGGCCATTAAATTGTGTTGTTTTGTGTGTTGGGCAATTTAAAAAAGATTTACATAAAATTGTGAAAAATATTTATTGGCAATTTAACAAACTGTATATAACAAATTATTTCAAAGCACACTTAATTTTCAACTCTTATATAATCATTAATTCCTTTTCTATTAAAACAGAACCTATGCGGAATGAAAGCTAACGATGGTATGACATTAAAATGAAGAGTGGAATAAAAGAGTTACCTTAATTCAGCTTCACTTGAATTTGTTTAGAAACACATTGGCAGTTACGTAAAACCAATTTCCAACAGCATCGAAAAAGTTGAAATATGCATTTCTCCAGGCTCTTTTCAGCACCAAAGAACCAACAATGAAACCCAAAGCCAAAGTTATTCATTGAAGCCCATTAGTTGAGTGCTTTGTGGAATTTCACCACTCAGATTGTGCCACTAACATCTAGCATAGTCATAGAACTACTAGATGGAAAATCTGGGATTGTGCCACTAATCTGATTATGAGACAGATTTAAGTAGCGAAGATTAGACATATTCCACAGCCATTAAGGCATGCACTTCATCTGATATACCAGCAAGAGAAATATCAATATATGATGAATCATTTTGAGTCTGAAGCCACATTGGGAAAGATGAGCCATTTATTTTGCAGGCTGCTAAATTTATCATATACAAAGGAAAAGGTGGAATCCAATCAGGGTTCAAGTCCAAAATCAATGAATTGAAGGATAAATCCAGCCTCTTTAAATTGTGAAGTTCCATGAAGTTGGCTTCAGTGATGGTGCCTTTCAATTTATTATTAGAAATATATAATTCCTCAAGCTTGGAAAGTTGGCCGAGACTTGCAGGCACTGGCCCTGTAAGCCTATTTGAATTGAGATCCAATATTTTCAATTCAGAACATGGCTCTAGATCTGGTATTGGCCCTGTAAATTGATTCTTTGAAAATTGCAAGATTTCTACTGATACCATGGCTTGGCAAGATAGGCTACCAAATGAATTCATGTCATTTTGAGTGAGGGCTAAAGATTGCAAACGACTTAAATTCCCCAAAGATTTTGGAATTCCACCTGTCAGCATGTTAACAGATAGACTGAGTCCCTCAAGAAACTTTAGTTTAGCAAAGGCATCTGGAATCGGGCAATCCAGTGCATTTGAGAACAGGCTTATAGAAACAAGACTCGTGCTTATGTTGAATAATCAGTCCAACGTGGAAGAAGTGAGCTCATTAAATGACAAATCAAGGTAAGAGAGAGACGAAGAAGAAGAGTTAACAAAGAGATCTGCAGACTGTGTTACAGCATCGGTAAGCAATTGCAATATTTGCAGAGAAGGAAGGTTGAGTATAGTATGTTGTAGCCAATTGGTATCACTTATGTTGGAACCACTCAAACCAAGTTGTGTTAACAATGATAGATTTGAAAGCCAATAAAGGTTATCAGACCAAAGGTTGTTATACCTGAGAGAGATTGGAGTTGGTCAGGTTCCCTAACTGGGGAGGAATAAGCCCCGAAAAATTGGAGTTGTCGAGATTCAAGTATTCTAACGATTTAATGGAACTGATAAAATCTGGAATTTGATTGTTAGATACCGAGCAGCACTCAGAGTGTGATGTAATTACCTTTTATTAGAGCAAAATAGTAATTACAATAAACTCTACAATTTACAAGACCCAAAGGCTAGACTCTATTTTTATATGTGGAACACTCTAACTGACCACTCTTTATTTGGAGACACACCTCACACTACTCTTGCTTCTTGACACTATGTCACACTCACTCTTTGTCACACTTTCTCACACTATTTGTCACACACACTTATACATATGTAGCTATATATCTTATATATACAGTGTACCTTAGAATATTCTAGCATCTCCTCCAAAGTTCTACTTACCAATGACTTTGATGATACTAGAAGAATCTATAAGCTTGTGACCTCTAGATTAGTCTAGCCAACAATATACATACTAGATTATTCTAGTCACATTACTTTGCTTATTTGAGTAACTAGAATGATCCACAAATTATTGTCATGTAGATGCACCTTGTGTCTTCTTGATCATTCTAGAAAGTTCCAAAGTTGGTGATGACATTTTTCAATATTGATCACCTCCAAAATCATTCCCACCTAAATCCAAGTAGTTCAAACGATGCAATTCAAGTAAGGCGGGACTAATCTTACCTCCAAACCGGTAAAAACCAGTTAAACTCAAGAGACTAGCATGAAGTAGTAGGCCCGTCACGTGGCCAGTGGTGTTGCTGCACGTGACCCCGGACCAGTTGCAACACTCTTTATTTCCCCAAGACGAGAGACCACCATATTCATCGATAAGTTGTTGCTTGAATCTCAAAAGGGCTTGTCTCTCCCTGTCTATGCACCTTGTTTCTCCTGCCACTAAATCAAAATCATATTTCAGGCACACTAGGACAAGGAGAAGGGATTTAATAATAATTTTTTTATGGTGAATCATTTTTTTTATTTTTCTGCTGGTTTTTCAGAATTTGAGAGAGAAAGAAGTAATCTGGTTATGAAGGCAATCAATTTAATATATTAGTGGAAAAGTCCAACTGCTCCCAAGTCAAGCCAACTTGGAGAAATTTTGTGGAGGAGGTGAATGCACTTTGAAATTTTGGCTACACAGTATTAATGTTCACACTTAAATATTAAAAAAAAAATAAAATTCTTTCTTAATAAAGGTATTTGTCATTCGATAATTAACGTGAGAAAGTAACAATTGCCCAGGTCACAGTCTAGATGAGGGTAATGGCCCCTATAAATGTTTACAAAAATATAACCTTTATAAATTAAATAAAATAATATTTCACCAAATTTTATTAATAATAAGTTTTATCTTACAAATATAAATTTTAATTTTATCTTTCTTTATAATATGTTCACTTTTTATGAGTAATATAATTAAAAAGTGTGATTTTTCTTTAGTAATATAAGTCATGTTTTCGTTACCAAGATAATTAATAAATATCAACATGTAAATTAATTTAATTTTATTTCTAATGAAATTCAAATAAAAATGAATCTCATTTTGGGGTGGGATAATCTCTCTTGACATAGTTGACATTTGTTAGGTCATGGTTTTTTTTTTTCCAACACCTTTTAAATGAGAAGTCATTGTATATTTTGTATGTTTTTACAAATTTTTTGCTATATATATAGTAATTCTTTTATAAGTATTTATTATTTAACATACATATGAATCTTAAACATTAAATAATTAGATGATTCAAGTTCTTATTGAACATACGTATGAATTTTAAACAATAAATAAGATGATTTAAGTTTCGAACATTTAATAGTCATTAATATCTCTATATAATTGAATTTAAATTCATGAATTCCGATATAATTAATTTAAATTAAATAAATATAGAACACCTCTTTAAATTAATAAATTATTAATTAATTAATTAATATTTTCTTAAATTACTATTTTTTCCGATCCCAATTGTATTAATTTATAGAGGTTATCTTGCGTAGTGTGATTTAAGAGAAATGAAGACCTGAACATACTCATTTAATTTTAATTGGGTTTCTTTTTTTTCTTTTCTTAATGAAGCGTTATGTGAAATCAAAGTTTTACATCAATCAATTTAAGTGCATTTTCTAATAGTACCAATTGTTTCAATAAAACAATATTAATTTAATTACAAAAATAGTGTTATACAAAATACACTTAAAAGGATGTACAAGAAATTTAATCTTTATTAAAATGAGACATACTTTGAAGTGTGATTAACTCTCTAGATGGACCAGTATATACAGAGCTTATTTATGTATTGAATTGACCCCTACTAGTGGACGGTGGGTTATGTTCCTCTGGATTAATTGGTCATTGGACAGGATACCGAGTTATCAAAAAAATGTGATGCTTAGAATTTTGTCTATAATTAAATTGAATTTTTTTCCTGTTTAGGGCCTGAAAGAGTTGTCAACTATTGATACAGAGGCTCAAAGAAAAATCATATTGAATAATTAAAAGCTCAAAATATTAACAAAGATATTAGCTATTTAACGAAAACTGGCGAGACAATTAAATGCCACATAACATTTTCACGTGGCATTTCATGTATTAAAATAATTAAACGATTAAATACAAGGGCAAATCAAATAGGGTATGTTCGTTTCGGGATTTAGGTGTGTGAGGAAAGTCATGACTTCGTAATCTTATGAATTTGAAAGTTTTGATAAATAGTAAAAAATATGTGGTTGTTTTGAGATTTTGATAGGATGAAATTTTACTTTAAGTCAAATCAATTTTTAATAATGAATGATATGATATTATTATATTGTGTTGAGAGTGAGAAAAGTAGTGATGTGATTGTATTGAATTTTGTGAAAAATAGGGATGTAGGTGTACTTTATCGGATAGAATTTTGAAGTCTAATTTTAAATCTCAAATTATAATGGGATATGATTTTCAAAGTTCTAAGTCCATTTGAATGAGTCCTGAAACAAACATTCCCATAAATATTTTGTTCCTCTTCAATTAGCGCGGTTGCTTTTCTTATTCCTATTCATTATAAAAAGAATTCCGCTCCATTTAATTGCTAGAAATGGGCTTTGAATTATTATAATGGGCTGCTCAATTATTGAATTTGGGCCGAATCAAATACTAATTGTGCATTTCAAATAGAAATTCTAGCTAGTACGTAATAGTGTAAAAACATTAAACAAACGGCAAATCATGACATTACAAGTTTAGCCATATTTTTATTATGTCAATAAATAAGCGAAATTGAAATATATAAAGTACGATTAATAAGAGATTTATTAGAATATCACTGTAAGAAATGCGTCGAATGCCATGTCAAGGATAGTCATAATTCAAGGAGTGAAACCATGTACATGAAAAACATGCAAACAAAATGATATGTTACTTAGGATGGACTTGATTAGAAAATGAAGGTATATATCTTGTGAAACCATCTCACTTATTTAATTTATAACACGGAGCTTCAATTTAATTGATAATTAATTATTTATTTAACTCTTTCACATCCTATCGTGTCAGGATAGCGATGACGCGCTTAATCTCATGAGAACTTTTTTCGCTTTAGATTTAAATTACGCGTATAATTAACACCCCAAATTCCACCTCTACCCCACACCCACCAACCATTGTTTCAAGGGTTGGTTTTGTAATTGAAACAAGACAAATTGTAGATGGAGGAGCATTCATGCAGGCCCGAAGTGTAAGGTTTCCCCTATAAATTACACAACCCAATAACCCACCCTCTTTCACACTCTCACACAGTCCCCATTTTCTCTCTCCTCTCTCTCTCTTTCACTTCTTTCCTTCTATCCCTTCATAGTCTATTCCAATTACAAAAAGAATTCAAAAAAAAAAAAAAATTGATGGCCCCGGATATTCGTGGAGGTTTAAGGAACCTTTCACCGTCGTCCAGGAGCAACGATTTCCTGAAAAAAGGGCCGTGGACGACGGCGGAGGACATGGTATTAATTGAGTATGTAAAAATGCACGGGGAGGGGAACTGGAATGCAGTTCAAAAGCATTGTGGGCTTTTGAGATGTGGCAAGAGTTGCCGTCTCCGTTGGGCCAACCATTTGAGGCCCAATCTCAAGAAAGGCTCTTTCACAACTGAAGAAGAAATCCTCATCGTCGACCTCCATTCTAAGCTTGGCAACAAATGGGCCCGCATGGCCGCTCAGGTAATTCATTTCCAAAATTTCAACTTAATTATAAACTAAAATAATAATTAAACTCTGTTCTTTTCTTAAATTTGGAAATTAATTTATTTTTTTTCCGGACAGCTTCCGGGAAGAACAGACAATGAAATAAAAAATTACTGGAACACGCGGTTAAGCGTCGCCGGCGTGCGAGTTTACCGATTTACCCCCACGAGTCCATAATTGAAAAACAACAACAGCAGCAGCAGCTAAGGAAACATTCACATGACCAGCCCGGCCCGAACATGTTCACTTTCGGGTTGTCCAGTGGTTCTGCTACGCCGTATCTCAACCTGTACCGCGACAGCCACGGCGGCGTAGTGCTGGCGTTGGACGGTGGCGCGTCGAATTTGTTGGTGGCGAATGATCAGCTGCAGATGACGTCACTTGTTCAGTTCAATTCTCTCAGCTACGGTGTGCCGGAAATGGGGGGTTTAGGGCTCCAGTCTCCGGCGCAGGCCTCGTCGGGTGAGTTGATGGAACGGGGGTGTAAAGGAAGCGGGTTGCTGCAGGATTTGTTTGGAAAATCGGAAGAAGCTTATTTTGTATCGGCTGAAAATGTGCATGAAGAAGATGGGGGTTATGGTTATGACCATGGCATTGCCAACTCTGATCATCACTATGAAGGTGTGTGATTGACTTTCTTTTTATCAAGACTTGATTCGTTTATTAAATAAGGAAGTTAATTTTAGGTTTGAATTGATGAATTGCTATTTTTGTGAAATTTGTAGAGTTTAGGGTTGTGTTGTTTAGGTCATTTATCGTTCGGCCAGCCGATGGCTGGAAATTCTTATATATGCCGGATATATTTCATTGGGTGTGGCAGATATAAGACACTTTTTTTTGTTTAGAAAAAAGTCATTAATGTGCAATATCAACATTGGTTAGAGAGGCGATGGCGTGAATATCTATGATATTATGCTCTGATACAGTGGGGTCCATCGAACACCAAATGACCTCGCATTTTAAAAATTGAAAAGTTCAATAATACTGCTCGAGGAAAAAAATTGTATATTTTTTTTTTAAAAAAAGTCACTAGTGCCGAATACCAACATTATCTGCAGTATTGACGGAACTGTATAATTATGACCTCGCTTTCTGAAAAAGTTGGGCCCACTCTTAGAAATCATCGACCCTATATTTAATTAAAAAGTTAAATTATATTTTTCGTGTAAAAGAATCATGTGATAGTGATAGTGTCGTATTTATTGTGAGATTGAATTGTTTATTTGATAGAAAAGTCTGTCATACTGTAAAGTATCGAGAATTTTATATTGTATTGTATCGTGGTGTTATCTACTACTATATTTCAGACGCGCGCAACAGCACGTCGACTCTAGTCGTAAAGTAACATCATCACCAAATAAGTTAGTATGAAATTGAATCAAAAGTAACACTATTTACTTTATAGGGTTTAATTTTACTTTATAGGGTTTAACCCAATTAAACCTAATTCATAGGATGGTGTTTGGCACAGGCTCACAAGCTAAGGCTTCCGGAGAGAGCAATGTTGTTGGCATGGACAATGACATAATGAATCTTCTTGACAATTTTCCATTGGCTGTTCCAATTCCAGATTGGGATGGAGGAGATGGCAGTGAATCACCTATTTTGACCAAAGGTACTACTGGGGCGGTTGGAAGTCAACCGAGCGTCTCAGTGTACAACCCGATTGCAAGCTTTACTGGCGCAGCGAATCAAGACTGGAACTTTGGGGCATCACCTTACCTTTGGAACAACATGCCAAGCATTTATTGAAATTGATGGTACAATTGATTCATCTTCAAGAATTTATATTTATTTATTAAGACAATTATTGAGACTTTTCTTCTCTAGTTATGTCTATTTTGATGGATTTGTAGACTTAATTATCATCTAATTTTGTCTATTTAAATGGATTTGTGGACTTAATTATCTAGTTAATTTCTATATAGTCGTATTAGTTCATGAATAGAAACTTAAAAGGTATTATATCAACAAAAATTGAAGAGCATGTTTGCTCATTAATTTTGTTGAATTGTTGATCAGATTTCTCGCGTCTTTTTTCTTTTCAAATTGTTTCTGAGAAAAATCTAGTTGTTGCATAGAAAAATTATACTATTGGATTTAAATAAAATTGATAACTAATAGCGTATTTTGTGCTATCTATGGAATTCATGCATAACCTATTCTAGTCACACTTACATAATTGCGTACTCCCTCGATCAATCCTGTAAATGTTGGATTTTCGATGAAAGTTTAATTTAAAAAAGTACACTACAAAAAAAAATGCATTTTAGAGACGGTTTTAGGGTACTTTTAGAGATGGATTTGAGACGGGTTTTTTTTCGTCCCTAAATCAGGCGTCTCAAATTTAGGGACGATTTTCAAATTCCGTCTCAAATTTGGGACGGTTCAAATCGTCTCAAATCCGTCCCAAATTTGAGACGGAAAAAACACTGTATATTCCGTCTTAAAAACCGTCTCAAAATTAATATTTAAAAAAAAATCGACGGATATTTGAGACGGAAAAACCGTCTCAAATTCTTATTTTTTTTTATAAAAATAGCTCTGGTGGTTCGAACCTGCGCCGCTAGGTGGCCTGAGCAAGTGACGAACCACCCGAGCCGCAAGCCGCGAATCTCTATTACCACCGAACCACATGGTATATAAGCCTTCTCAGGCCTGCAAATTAAATTAAAGTTTCCATTCCGTCTCTAAAACGCGTCTTTTTTGTAGTGGTACTATATTTTTAGGCATCTTTCGCGCTTAAAGTATTGCTGAAATTATTGTATATATTTTATATATTATTATTATTGTATTAATTTCATTATATATTCATGGTTCGTGAAGTTGGAATTGCACGGGTTCAATGGTTATTTTAAATCAAATGAGAACTTCATTTATCAAATCAGACTATTGAGACGAGAAATAATACTAAAATATAGAGATTTGATGTGATAATGCAAGTTTAAACAAGATTAGAAGTCCTAACGATCTTGTGAAGTGCAATATTAATCTCACGACTAGTAAGAAAAATACTAGAATCATCGAATAATTATTCTTTTCTCCGTCAAAAAAAAAATAAAGAATTATTATTTTAATTTTAATTTTTTTTAGCAAAAATATGATCATAGATAATTATAATATATATATATATATATATATATATATATATATATATATATATATATATATATATACATTTTATCCGCAATCTCGCAGAGTCACGACTAACTGGCACATCATTTACACCTCGTCTTTGCTAAATTTAGAAAGTCCTTTATGGGTGCAATGCTTCCAAATTATTCTATTTTCAGTGGACTTTTTCATTCATATAATGTACATTTGTCTGAATGTTGCTATTCAAATATTCATTAATCCAAACGATCTTCAAAATTTATAATTTTAAATTTTTTAGAAAATTATTAATATGTACAAATTTTCAATGCAAATTGCTAATGTAAAGTATAGGGTGAACAAATTTTACAGTGAAACTAATTATGGAGTGTGACTCATATTATTAAAGAGTGTGACTTTTTATTATAAAGGGTGTGACTTGTTACTATAAAGGGTATTACTCATAAAAGTGAATGGTGTGTGTTATATTATAGCAGAGGGTATCATAGTAATAACTGAAGTGTGTGACTTATATTACTAAAGAGTCTGACTTATATTACTAAATAGTGCGACTTATATTACTAAATAGTATGACTGTTAAAAAAAATTCAGTTTCACGGTGAACAAGTTTCACAACATATCAACTCAATTACTAATAAATAAGAACATGATTGCACATATAGTTATAATTGCACATGAAAGAACAAATATACATATACATATAAATATGCAATCATTTTGTACATATATACATGTAACCATTTTGTACATATTAATAAATTACGATCCTGAATGTACCTATCAATAAGGGTGTGATTGGTATTGGAATAGATAGAGAATAGAATGATCATTTTTTAATCTATTCCAAATACATTAATTGATATGTATTTTTGGAAGGAATCATAATTCCATCAGGAATGGTCATTCCCAAAAATAAAGGAATTGTGATTACTTACATACCCCATGGGTTAATGTATTCCACATTTTTAGGAATGAAATTTTTTTTGCACAAAAAATATTATCATTCATTTCATAGTATTACCTTCTACCCAACAACAACAATAATAATTTAATAGTATATTCTTTTCCTAAAAATATTATTTAATAAAAAAATAACCAACTCAATAATAATAATAATAATAATAATAATTTTAAATATAATAATACTCCCTCCGTCCCAAAGATATATGCATGTTTACTGTTTTTGCGTGTTTTTGCGAGCGATTTTTTTATTAGTATTTGAAATGATAAAATAATTTTTAAAGATGCATGCAATAGATGAGAGGTAGATCTATAATACCCCTCTTTAAAAATTACTTTATCATTTGAAATACTAATAAACAACTCGCTCAAAAAAGCTCGACAATAAAGTAGGTGTGCATATATTTTGGGACGGAGATAGTATTAAAATATATATAAATAATATAATTTTTTTAGCAATAATACTATATCTCGAAAAATGTAAATTAAAGCGAATTCTTCAAAATATTTTAATGAAAATAAAATAAAAATATTATTATTTAATAATATATTATTAATAATAAAAATATTAAAAATATATATAACATTATTATTAACTCACACTTTCAAAAAATAATTAAAATATATTAATATACATATATATGTTTACTAAAATTATATATTATTACAATAAACACAATAATAATATTATTTTTGTAATTATAAAAAATATTTTTTAAAAAATATTGGGAAATTTGTAGTTTTGATGGAAGTTTCAAATCAGATAGTGTAATAGGACCAGTCAGACTTGTTAGCTGACTGATGAACTAGATATCATACTAGGATGACCAACTGAGATGTATAGACAGCTGATGTAACAAGATAGGTCACATATTGAGGGGGAACTCAATATGCAGAAGGTCAGAAGATCAGAAGATCAGAAGACCTACATCAGAATAAGAAGAAGACGAGTCTGCAAGTTGCGCTAAGACAACTTGCATAAGAAAGACTAAATAGGTAGACTGATCAATTTTTGAATGATCAGGTCAACTCAAGTCAAGTGACCACCAGAAGATCATCAAGACATACATATTCATCAGACACGGAGAATATCAAACTAAGTTGGTAAATCAAACACTGAATAAGTGTACTTGATAACCAATGAGAGAAAGACACGTATGTCTGAGTCGATAGGCAAGACAAGGGCGCCAGAGTTAAACGACTAGAAAGGACAAGCTTGCATGCTTTTCGCCATACCGCTCTCAAGACGTCAAATCCGTCGCAAACCTACCATAAATAGACCGAAATTGAATTGCTCTCCAATGGCTAGTTCGATTTAGGCCTATAAATATGGGATCAAGCCTTCAGAGTAAGGTTCAGAAATTATTCACAAGCAAAAAGCTCTCAAGATTTCCGCAAGAAGAACACAAGCTCAAGATTATTTCTTAAGTGTTCATCCCTTAAGTTCTTAGCAGAATACTTATCCTCTAGCTCTTGGCTACTTAGAAGATAGGATAGTATTTCAGTTTGAACAAAACAATTCTTACCCAAACACTGTTAGGTTAAGTTTGTTATAACAAGATTTCTATCTAGGGTTTCTAGATTAGATTTCTGGGATTGGTTGAGTGTGAACTCGTTAAATATCTGTTGGTTATACTGTGTTGGACTAACACAATAAACTAAGTCCAAGTTGGTTAAGTTGGTGCCCCTACTGATAGGGAAGAGTGGACGTAGGACAAGTTGTCCGAACCACTATAAATCTGTGTGTATCCATCTTGCTTTACACATCTGCACACAACTTGTTATCTACATGCATATTTTGTACCAGGATTAGACTAGCATCAAGCTACTGATCTGATCAGATTAACACTTTAGTTATCTGATTCAAACCAGACTGGTCATAATCTTTTGTTGAGTAAAACTGGTTTTCACACGGGTTAACTAATCTTCCGCACCATCGGTTAAACTGATAGGCGCAAAACCGATCTTCTGTAAGATCATTAAGTGGGATATCGATCCAAATCGATCCACTTCAGACTCTATCGGATAAGCGTGCAAATCACATCTCGGTCCACAAAAAGTTTTTAAAGTCTATTCACCCCTCCTCTAGATTTCAACCCTCACAAAACCCGTTTCGGGACCTACAAGTGGTATCGAGCAAAGGGTTCTTCCGACTAACGGCGGCTTTGAATATCATTGGTTCTTGAGGAAGAACCTTTGTGGTCACTTGAACTGATCTTTGAAAACCATTTTAAAACTCATTTTCTTAAAAATAAAATCACCACAAGCATGGATAATACTTCAGGTATGCATCATAATCTACCAATGTTTTCTGTTGATGAGTATGCAGATTGGTCCATCGACATGAGAGATCATCTGGGAGTGATCAGCAACAGAATGGATGAGATTCTTGAGATAGGAACGATTGTCATCTATCACTATAACCCAGCTGAAGATGGACGAGATCCTTCACAACTAGTTGGAGCAAGAATCAGAAAGAGTCCCTCACTGATGGACGCAGATGAGAGAAAATTGTCTAATCTGGATACTGTTGCCAGGCATCTCATCATGAAAACTATGGATGCTACTACAAGAGAGAAAGTGAAGTACCTGAAGACAGCTAAGGAAGTCTGGGATACGCTTGCTGAATCTGCAGAGGAAATGAACAGATCAAGGACAACAGACTGCAAGCTGAGCTAGTTGTATTTGAGAAACTCAAGATGTTGCCAAATAAAACAGTTGATCAACTTGATGGAAGGATCACACGAGAGTCAACCGACTTCGTGATCTCGTACGAGTTATGTCAAACAAGGATATCAATTACAAGATTCTCAGATCACTGACTAAGAAATGGGATACGAAAGTGACTATGATTAAGGACTGTCAAGATATTGCTACAATGAAACCAAATGATCTAATCTTCAGTTTGAAAGCTCATGAGTTCGACCTGATCGAGAGAGGACAAGGATCTGATGATGTCACTCCCAATCCCAAATCTGTTGCATTTCATGCAGCAAGTTGTAGTTCACGAATTGTGGAACCAGTTGGAAACATCATCAGTTAAACTGAACAAATTGCCTACTGACAAGAAAGCTGGAAAGAACAAATGTTCAAATGGGCAAATACAGGAAGTTTTATGATGACTATCGAAGGAATAGAGGAAGAGATCATCGTTCATCTGACAGATCGCAAGAGAGGTATCGTTCATCTGACAATCGAGATAACAAAAGAGAAGAAAGACAGGACGATCATTCTGACAAAAGGAAGGATGATCGAAGAGATGACTGGAAAGAAAGTAGACGTGATGATCGATCAGATAGGAAAGGTTCTGACTATCGACAGAATGGGAAGTCTCCTGACAAGCATTACAGAAGACACGATTCTCCAGGCAGAGGAAGCTCAGGGGATTCAAGAGTGTGCTATAACTGTCAGAAACCAGACCATTACTGTGCTGACTGTCCTGACCTGACCCCCAAAGAAAGAGAGGAGAAAAGAAATAGAAGAGAACAGAGATACAGGGACAGGAAAGTTATGGTTGCAGATACGTCTGGCATTGATGATTCCTACCTGCCCTCAGATGATTCTGGTTACTCATCTGTCGAAGATTTCTGTTTGATAACAACAACTGATGATGTCGATGATCTGAACTTCTTATCTGATGACGACATCTGTCTCATGGCCAGAGAATCAGATCAAACAGAGGTACTGTTGGGAAATTTAGAGTTTTGATGAAAGTTCTAAAACACATGTAATAGGACCAGTCAGACCTGTTAGCTGACTGATATTTTTATTACCAGTTATAGAATACAAGTTGATAATTATTGTATAGAACAACTGATGTAGAAGATAGGTCACATATTGAGGGGGAACCTCAATATGTATAGGTCAGATCTGAAGATCTAAAGAACAGCTGATATCCGATAGGCCAGAAGGCAAGAGAAGGACAGAAGATCAGATCGATCTGATCAAGTCAGATATCTCAGCTGAAGTCATGAAGTTCAAACTCAGAAGACTTGAAGATCAGATGACTTCCAGAAGATCAGACCAGAAGACCTACATCAGCCGAGTCTGCTAGTTGAAGCTAAGACAACTGGCACCAGAAGACTCTATCGGAGTAGATCGATCGGGCCAGATCGATCGTCACCACCGTGAATTGCCCGATGTTTCACCAAATCATACGTCGATGATCTGAACAAGAAGAATGTCAAGCTTAGTTGGTAGAACAACACCGGAAAAGTACTACATTAACCAATAAGAACAAGACACGTATGATCGAATTAATTACGGATTTGGTGCCGCTTTTTCTCTAACGGCTATAAAAGACACTATTCACGCTTTCGGCCATGCCGTTCCTGAAGCACGTCACATCAATCCTGCAAGTCTACCAAATATAGCGTGAAATTCAAATTTCTCTCCAACGGCTCTTTGATTTCGAGGTCTATAAATATGAGATTGCAACGAGTGAGTGAAGAACGAAAACTATCAAGAAGCTCAAGTTTATAATCAAATTTCATACGAAGAACACGAACTTGAAGATTATTTTCTAAGTGTTCATCCCATAAGTTCTTAGCACATAAATCTTTTCATCTAGCTGATAGGCTACTTAAAAACTAGAAAAGATTTCAAAGTTGGAACCAAAACAATCTTACCCAAACCCAAAGTTAGGTTAAGTTGTTTAGCAAGATTTCAAACTAGGGTTTCTAGTTCTGATTTCTGGGATCGGTTGAGTGAGAACTCTTTAAATATCTGTTGGTGTACTGTGTTAGACTAACACAAAAATCTAAGTCCGATTGGTTTTAGTGGGTGCCCTTGTGATAGGAAAAGAGTGGACGTAGAATTTGGGTTTGTCCGAACCACTATAAATCTTGTGTACACTTACCTGCTTTGATTAACTGTTTTACACAATCGCACACAACCTAATAAAAGCTGCATACATATTCTAAGTTAAGATCAGCTAGCACCAAGCTTCTGATCTGATCAAGTTTGACACTTTAGTCAACTGGTTGAAAGACCGACTTTTGAATCGACTTATTAAAGCTGGTTTTTCACGGGTAAAACTTAGCTTCCGCATAATCGGTTATAATCGATAGATACCGAATCGACCCTTCAGCGATTAGTAAGTTAGATATCGATCCAAATCGATTCATTTCAGACGGGACGGGCTAATCGCCATCACACCCGACCAAGCATAAAAGTTTCGTAAGTCTATTCACCCCTCCCTCTAGACTTACGCCTCACAAAACCCGCTCGGGACCCTGTGTACTTTCTAACTCTTCAGGCCTCTTTCTTCCACACCACACGCGTATGAGCACATCCGGCAAGAGAGGTCAACTTGCAGGTCTACAATGACCAATTTCTTGATGATCTTTCCAATGCAATAGATACTTATACACGAGTGGAAGTTGAGAACGATAACCTGAGAGCCGAGAGAACATCAAAGCTTGTTAAAGAAATTGAGGCAAGTAGAGCAAATTTAACTAAAATCACTGAAAATAAAGGAAGATGACCACGTAACCGGAGTTTCAAGGTCGCTTCTTCCGATCGTGAAAGCCGGTTATGAACAGTTGGCTCTCAACCTACAACAAGCCAATGAACTCAAATCTCTTCAGGCTAAGTTCGATGAAACTCTTCCGGATGCTTGAGAATCTGAAAGTTCTTGAGGACGGTCTACGTAAGAAAATAGAGGTTTTCACGAAATCTTCTAAAACTGTTCAAGACTTGAACAACTATTTTCGTACGCCAACTAACAAGAAGGAAATTGGGTATGAAATCCCTTCTGGATTCTCAAAAGTCCCATCTGGTTCACATCAGAAAAGTGTAACCAAACGAGTTTTTGACCAAGATACACGAAATACCAAATTTGTATCTGGTAAGGGAAAAGGACCAGCTGATTAGTCAAGGCAAGTATCGGATCAGAAAGGGAATAGAAATGAACCCCAACTGATCAGAAATCAGCCTAGGTATCATCAGATGAACCCAGTTCTTCTGAGGAGACTACTGTTTTAATCGGCCAGAGTAGGTATCAGTGGACCATCTCAAAAGAGGCAGGTCGGTGATCGATGCGATCGATCAAGCCCTAACAAGCAAGCTAAGGGTAAACTGCTAAGACCAATTATTCCAGAAAGATATGAATCTTTTAATGGTAACAGCCATACCTACCCTTACAATTAGAAACCTAGGGCCGCTGCACCTGAGCCTCACTGGATTAAAAGAAGACAAGTTTCAATGAAAAATCTCAAGTCTTCCGATTAGGTCAAGAGCTCACACTAATAATCATCTTGATCGGTTGCATATGAAGAAACGTATGATTATGTAGATGTTTATGGGAGAGCAGATCAAGCCTTACATTTTCAACAGAGGTGCCGATATATTTGGATCCCGAAGGTACTTCTAACCCCGGGACCCGATTCTCTTTGGGGTACCTAAAGTTTGAATTGTTTGCGAGAATCGCTTGGGGATGTAAATAAGGGTGGAGAACAGGCAGCTATCTGGTACATAGATAGTGGATGCTCAAGACACATGATTGGAAGTCAGTTTCTCCTTAGCAACTATGTTGAAAGACCAGGCCCAAAGTTCTCTTTGGTGATGATAACTTTGGTCATACCAGAGGAGTCGGAACTTTAGTGAACGATGACGTACATATCACAGGAGTTTCATGTGTTGATGGATTAAAGCACAACCTGTTATCTGTTTCTGCGACAACGTTTTAGTGTTGAGTTCTTGACAGAAAAATGCACAGTCAGAAATCGAGCTACTCAACAGATCTTGCTTATTGGTTCAAGAAAAGGAACGATATACACAGTAGATTGGAACAGTTTTCCAAGAAATGCATGCCTGATTGTTTAGAGTTCGAAGAGCTCCAGCTGGCTCTGGCACAAGAGAATGAGTCATCTGAACTTTAAGACTCTTAACAAGATAGCAAGGATGTCCTTGGTAGAAGGTCTCCTGAATGAAGTATTCTCTAAGGATCAGACATGTGTGCATGTCAGAAGGGAAAATAAGTAAAAGCTTCACTCAAAGGAATATCTTCTCCTCCATCCAGCAGAGTATTGCAACTGCTCCATATGGATTTGTTTGGACAAGTTACACCTCTAAGTCTCAGTGGACGCAAATACACTCTGGTGGTCGTGGATGATTATTCCAATTCACCTGGGTAATATTCTTGTATAAGAAGAGTGAAACTACAACCAAGCTATCCGAACTGCTCAAGAAAATTCAGAATGAAAAGAGTCTCAGCATAGTGAAAATCAGATCAGATAAAGGTACTGAATTCCTTAACCAGTTTATATCTGATTTTTGCTCTGAGATTGGTATACAACATGAGACATCAGCTGCAAGAACACCACAACAGAATGACATAGCAGAAAGAAGGAACAGAACACTCAAAGAAGTTGCACGCACTATGTTAGCTGAACATGCTACTCAAAGCCGCCTCTGGGCAGAAGCAATCAACACTGCATGCCACACGCAGAACAGATGTTCTCTGACTAAGATCCACTTTAAAACACCTTATGAACTGTGGAAGGGCAGAAAACCTCGTGTTTCTTACTTCCATGTTTTTGGGTGCAAGTGTTTCATACACAATAATGGGAAGAGTCAGTTGAAAACTTTTGATGCCAAAGCAGATGAGGGTATATTCTTAGGATATTCCTCAACCAACAAGGCATTTAGGGTTTTTAACAGACGAACCCTAGTTGTGGAAGAAACACCTCATGTGGTCTTTGATGAGACATCTTCTGATCAGGAGAAGTCTGCCTCAAAACAGACGGCACCAGAAGCAACTGCTGTTCCAGATGCACAGAAAATGGATCAGCTAAGGCTCAAAGGAAAGGAACCGAAATACGTCACAGTATATGTTCCTAACTTTGACCTTGGTGATTCACCAGGTCAGAAAGAGCCTAAGGTATGCACAACTGTCGATGAAGAAAATGTTCCAGCTGAGACAGTCGCAACTGAACCTTCGAGTTCAGGGGGAACATTTGGTACTCAGACAGAAAATCAGCAAACCGAGATGATTCAAACATCTGCTGATATCTGTTCTGGTCAGATGAGTCCCATTCAAGTTCCTTTCCTAACTTCTAGTGCAGAAAATGTAGCAGGTGATGAGGATGGTGATCTTCCTGAAGATTCATCAACTTCAGAAGACACTTCTACTACAACAGGTACATCTACTTCAGAAGGTACATCTGCTCCAGAGATCGCAACAGCTGCACCAAAATTATCTCTAAGGGATCATCCAACAAATCTGATAATTGGTGATCCAGCTGGCAGAGTTAAGACTAGAAATCAGATTTGTGAGAGTGCAATGTATTGTTGCTATCTGTCTATGAAGAAACCTCTTACTATTGAAGAAGCCTTATCTGATGCAAGAATTAGAACAGTTTGAGAGGAATTAAGTTTGAGAACTTGTAGACAGACCAACTCACCAAGATGTGATTGGTACCAAGTGAGTATTCAAGAACAAGAAAGATGAGCACAATGTGATAACCAGAAATAAGGCAAGACTTGTTGCAAAGGGTTATTCACAATCAGAAGGGATTGATTATGATGAAACCTATGCACCAGTCGCTCGCCTAGAAGTCATTTGGCTGTTTCAGGCTTATGCTGCTCAACTGGGATTCATAGTCTATCAGATGGATGTAAAGAGTACATTCTTAAATGGGGTACTAACAGAGGAAGTTTATGTTGAACAACCTCCTGGCTTTGAAATAAGAAACCAAGTGTACCATTTAAGAAAAGCTCTTTATGGACTGAAACAAGCTCCTAGAGCTTGGTATGATACACTTTCTCAGTTCTTGGTAGAGGATGGATTTGCTAAGGGCTTGATTGATAGGACCTTGTTTAGGATAGAAGATGGAGAAGACATTCTCATGGTTCAGATCTATGTGGACGACATTATATTTGGTTCTCCCAATCAGAAGCTCTGTGAGAAATTCAGCAAACTGATGCAAGAGAAATTTGAGATGTCCATGATGGGTCAGATGAGCTATTTTCTGGGTCTACAGGTCAAGCAAGCTCACACTGGGATCTTCATCTGTCAGGCAAAGTACACAAGGAATTTATTGACTAAGTAAGGAGTTCAGAATTGTAAGGAAGTCAAAATTCCAATGTTAACTGCATTCAAGATGGATCCAGATGAAGGTGGTAAGAAGACTAATCAGAAAGATTATAGGGTTTTGATTGGATCTTTACTATACATCGCAAAGGCGAGACTAGATATAACATTTGCAGTAGGTGTATGTGCCAGATTTCAGGCAAATCCCAAACAAAGCCACCTTGAAGCAGCTAAGCAGATTCTTAAGTATCTGAAGGGTACTGTAAACTTAGGTTTATGGGATCCAGCAGATGATAATCTAGAGCTTAGTGGGTACTCTGATTCTGATTATGATGGATGTAGGATAGATAGAAATCCACATCGTACATGTCGGGTTTACGGAAAACAAACTGATCTCGTGGTTCTCTAAGAAACAAACGTCTGTTGCCACATCTACTACTGAAGCAGAATATATGGCTGCAGTAGCTGTTGCTCCCAACCGCTCTGGCTTTGTCAGCAGCTGAGGGATTACAACATAACTTCTACCAATGTACCTATCTTCTGTGACAGTAATAGTGCAATTGCTATCGCGCAGAACCCCATTCTGCATACAAGATGCAAGCATGTGGACATCAGACTTCACTTCATAAGAAACCATGTAGAAAAAGGGAACATCAGAATGGAAAAGATCCATACTGATAAGCAAAGAGCTGACATCTTAACAAAGCCTCTAGCTGAAGTCAGATTAGAGAATTATGCAACAAGCCAGGTCTACTGAATTTAGGAGATGCAGCCCCAGAGTATTTTGATGGTCTGATCTCAAACACCAGTTGGTTAAGAGACTGACCAGATAGAATCAGTTGAGTAAGGAACCTCAACTGATCGGAAAAAAAAAATCAGTTAGGCACTGATCAGATAAAGGATATTAAATTAAGGGGGAACTAAGCGAAAATCGCATAATGAAATCAAATCAACACAACAATGGAATTAAGAGAGAATTTCATTGATAAAGACCAGGAGGTAGAAACTTTTCATTACAATAGACCCAGAGGTCGAAAGAAAAATCCAAAACCCTAAACCCTAAAACCGATGAGCCTTCTCACTTTAAATGCACACAAGTGTCATACATGTGGTGCAAAACATATAAGGGATTGAAAAAGGGCGACTTGGCTTGATCAAGTTCGCATATACAATACTAAATCCATATTACATGTCAGAAATTGCTCATCGTTGTTAACCACGTCATCTCGATCGGAACAAAAGGCATAGATAGCCACCTCCAAGATAAAGGCGACAAATCCGCATCAGGGTGGCAGTGAAGCTTAGCAATGGCCGTTTGGTCATCTTCCGATGAAGACGAGATCATAAACAAGGGAAGCATAGGGATGGACTGAGAACCGGAGGTCATTTGAGTAGAATTGAGGAAGCCTATTGGCGGAGGACTTGCCGGAATCAAGGACTTGCCGGAATTTCTCATGTGCAAACTTGAGAACGAAAATTGATGAATGCTTGTCTAAACTCAATTCTATTTATAGAGGATAAGCGAGGGTGGAAATGCAATTTTTAAAAAATTTGAGACCCCTCCCAAAGAAATTGACGTCACAAAGTGACAGACCATCATTGCGGGTATATCACATCACGCCGATTCAGGAAATCAAGGCGACCGTTCGACTCCTCGAGAATTAGGTTTTGGCGGAAGCACACTCCAAGACCCGGATAGGATCAGATTGGCTCAACAGAAATCTGATCAACAGATTGGATCAGATTGGTTCAACATAAATCTGATCAGCTAAGTTGGACATTGTTGGGAAAACTTGCTAAGGTATAGGGAACACTATAAGATCAACAAGTTAGAAGAGTTGGATTAAATACAAGTGGTAACTGATTGATTACAATGTCAATAAGTCAGACATGTCTTCTAAACTTGTTATCTTGTTTCTTTATCTCCTGAGATCTGTTATCTGATGGAACTTGTCAACTGTGCTTATCCATATCTGCGTGTTAATTACTGTGCACACTACTTTATGACGCAAGCACTGCAAACATTAAATGCGGACGTGAGATTTGTATATTTAATGGCATTTAATGCATATTTTTCACATCCAAATACATTCCGTATTAATTCCCAACCGCACGATTATTTCACTTTACGGCCGCTTACTCTAAGCCGTCCATTTCAAAACAAAATACTCAAGTATGTGTGGGAACTCGTGCAAAATTTTCCCTCGCACCTTTAAAACCCTAAACGTTTTCTTTTGCAGAAAAATCTTTATCACTTCCAAAAGAATTAACTTACTCTCGAAATTTGTCAAAACATTCTGCATAAAACACGTTTCTCTTGAAGCATTTGCAAATCGATCATTTCGAAGTTTATACTATTCGATTTCTGATAATACTGTTATCGGTGTTTATTGCTTTAATTTGTGTTGTATGTCTAAATGTATCGGTGGATTGTGTAATTCACTCATAATTCTTTGAAATTTCTTGTTAATCTACTGTGTTTATGTTTAACGTATATCATATAATTGATTATAGTGTAGTTGCCCTTACATTGAACTGATTCATAGCCCTAATTTGCTTTACATTTATGGGAATTACAGAAATGACAACTTCTATTGAGATATGCGATTATGCTTCGATGATAAAACAAGTGATTGACGAGAAATATGTCATATTCAACACTACCAACGATCCAGAATCAAGGGAAATTTTGGATTGTCTTAGGGCATGTGGCCTCGAGCAGTTCTGCTATCGGCACTTGAGCAGTGTTCATATCACTGAGTCGCTAGAGTTTCTGAGAAATCTACAGGAAATGAATAACAAGGAGTTATACTCGTTTGTTGGAGGAAATCGAATCGATGTCACGAATGATGATCTTGGACGGTTATTCGGCTTACCTGTTGGACGGAATTATCCAGATGAATTTACCGCCAGGATGTCAGACAAGGAGTATTTGCAGAAGGTGCTGCTTAGGCCGGGGAATACTACAAACATCACTAATGTCAAAGTCCCCTATCTGAAAAGAAAATACAGATTGCTTTTTGAGATCGTCTCAAAAGTAATTCTAGGTATTGCCTTCAGCCCAGATGCTCTAACACAACAGAAGCAACCGTCATGACGGCTATTATTGAGAAAGCTCCAGACATGAACTGGATGGGATTGTTCAAGAATCGACTGCTGCAAGAAACCTCTAAATTAGTGATAAATGTTGACAATCAGGTTGTTCTATCAAAGAACATATGCAACATACACAAGGTGTCGATGATTCTGTCAGATAAACTTCCAAATTACCCTTGGTCTGAGGTTGGAAGAAAGCCGTATCCGGAGAAATTCAAGGCTCTACTATACAAAGACGAAGATCTATCTGGTCAAAGAGATGACGACCCAGCTCCTTATGTTCCTAAAACCAAGAAGGGTAAGGGTCCAGCCACGTCAGTACAATCTGCATCCCAAGTCCAACCAAAGACAAGAGTTCTTAAAAGGAAGTAGTTGGCCAGCAAACCAACTAAGGAAACTGAAGATGTGAGTGAGAAAAGGCAGAAGAAGCTCACCTCTATGCTGCCGAAGAAGATTAGAATGCCATCTGAAGGTCTTCGGGATGAAGATAGTGATGTTGAGATCTTGGAATCTGCTGGTGAGATGATGGTTGAGCAGGCTGGTGAAGGGGCTGTTGCTGGTTCTGAGCGAACAATCAGTACGGAGCGTGAAGTGACAACTGCTGAAGAGCCTGGTCAGGTGGAGGCTAGTGAGCAAGAAGAGGTACAACCTGAGGAAGCCCAAGATGAGTCTGAACCATCTGACTCAGCTCATCTTAGTTCTCTATTCAAGGGGCATGAACCCACGCATTATCCCAGATCACCTACTCCTCCTTCAC
Organism: Stenogyne calaminthoides; assembly: GCA_037126765.1. NCBI lineage: Eukaryota > Viridiplantae > Streptophyta > Magnoliopsida > Lamiales > Lamiaceae > Stenogyne > Stenogyne calaminthoides. The sequence continues at coordinate 2,053,246 of JBBCBC010000040.1, forward strand.
CTCACCATGATGAGCCCTTACCATCACCTCCCAGACAACCATCTTCCCCGACTAAACCTACTCAACTGGAACCGTCTACTTCTGTGCAGGTTCCGATCGTTGAGGATCAACTCCCTGAGCCTACTGTACCACCAACTGAACCCATCTCTATTCCTCCTCCTGCCCTTTCTACTGATGAGATTGAGCCATTAAAGGAAGCCACTCCAGATATTCAGACGGCACAGCAGAAAGCAATGTTTGTGTCCACCACCCACAATCCATTCAACACAAAAATTGTGTTTGAATCTCCTGAACCAGAGAAGCCCATTGTCAAGTTTCTGAGGAGAAGGGTTGATAACTTTCTGTCAAAGCAATATTCCTTTCTGGTGGATCATCCTGGAGTGCAGCAAATTATCTCAGATGTTTTATTCTGGAGAGATGTTCGTCTGCAACACATTGAGGATTTCTTGCTGCTCCTGGATGCATATGGGCGAGATGAGTTTGTTGATCTGGAACTAAAAATGAAGAATCTGACAGGCGTGGGAAGTGCTACTGACTTAGCATCTGATGCTGATGTTGCCAGACTATTCAACAAACTGATGGGTTATCCGGAGTTTGATTCAGAGGAAGAGGTTGGTCCATCGGAGTGGGACACTCAACATGCTGCCGATGAACCAGTCGAGGGAGTACCAGATGAGACCCTGACTGGTAAGGCACAAACTCCCATCTTTATATTTCCGCCTGAAACCCTAGATCAAGTATCCACGGCTCTTCTGGTGGGGTGAAGGCATCAGTTGAAACTCACTTCAACACTCTTGCTGAGAAATTGCTAATTCAAATATGAAAGGACCAAGCACCTGGTTGAAGCAGAGAGGAATGAGACTGTGAAGAAACTGACAGAAATGCACTCTACCATTGCATTATCTGAGATGAACAGAGTAGAGTTGATGCTGCAAAAGCTTGGCCTAGAAGTCTCAATGCTTTCAACGGTCAGAGTCCTACTTGAGGAAGCATACAAGTCTCTAATGCAAGCGGATTCCAGCTTTGAAACATCTGTAAAAAAATTTGAGATATCTCTCACAGTGGCCAAGAAAGCCTTGGAAGAGGCAGTTTCAAAAATGCTTGGACCTGCACCTTCATCTTCTTCGACTGTGAACATTCAATCTATGGAGGTAGAGGATCTGAAGAAGGAGATGCAATCTCTCTTCCAAACCTTGGAGAACAATGTCCGACTTCTTTTTGATGCAACCAAAAAGGGGGAAGGAAAGGACGGAGCTGGTACATCAGAAAAACTCCAAGAAGGTCAGGGTCAGCTAACCATTGTAACTGCTGCTACTACTGCACCAACTCAGGCTACAGAACTGCCAGATACAGAGCTAGCTGAGTTGTTTTCAACTATTGAGGAGCACACTAAGCAGCTTGACCTTCATGACAAAGCTATTTCTGAACAGAAAAAGCTGCCATGATAGATCTGACTTCAAGAGTCGACAGGATTGAAGACTTTTCTTCAAATGTTCAGAAACGGCTACAAACAGAAAAAGAAGCAAAAAACCTAGAGTCGGCCAGAAAGTTAGAAGAAGAGTTTGCTTCTGAATCAGCAGAAGCAGTTGAAGAAAGAAAGAAGCTGCAAAGAGTGAAAAAAAAGACAGTAGTGACCAGACCAGATCAGCTGCTCTCCTCTGAGCAGATAAAAGAACAACAAGAACAGATCAAAAGGAGAAGGGTCATGGAAGAAGTTATCAAGAGGAAGAAACTACGTGATGCTGGAGGACTGGACAGAGCCTTCAGAAGAAAGCAGAAAAGGAAGGCTGCTGCATCCAGTGCTGAAGTCGATGAGAATTGGATTGAGAGAGCCCTTCCTGCCAGCATGGACGATATACTTATCTGCAGGTAAGATCTCCATGAACCATGGAGAATAATAAAGATGGACTGGTTGTGTGATGTCTTTATGATTCAGCGTGTTCCAGAAGAGAAAGATGAATGTTGTTTGATGAAATCTTTCTGGACTGGTTGGAAGCTAAGTATCTAGCCTTCTATCAAGAGGTGATGAGATAAGGACAGATTATGACAATGAGGCCTTCTGCTCCAAGATATGAATTTCTCATGTCTCCTCTGAAGAGAAACAAATACGATCGAGTGGCGTTCAGACAGGTCTACATCGATGCACTGGAAAGAGGGAACATTATTGAAGAAGACCGCCTGAAGGAAGTACTTAAAAGGATGTACGACATATTTAAAATTCCTGAAGGCTTGAGGGATAAGAAGTAAACAGAAGAACAGGTCTTAAGTCAGGAGGTTTGGCAATACTTTTTGCAACGCTTTTCTGTACTTGTAAGATAATTATCTTAATGAAATGAATTACCTATTTTCTGACCCTAAGACATCATCTCAATGACTTCTGACTTCTCGTGTCCCTGTTTTTACCTTCTTCTTATTTATCCATTTTTCTGATATATCTGTTTTGGTTCCATCAAAAAGGGGAAAATTGTTGGGAAATTTGTAGTTTTGATGGAAGTTTCAAATCAGAGAGTGTAATAGGACCAGTCAGACTTGTTAGCTGACTGATGAACTAGATATTAGACTAGGATGACCAGCTGAGATGTATAGACAGCTGATGTAACAAGATAGGTCACATATTGAGGGGGAACTCAATATGCAGAAGATCAGAAGATCAAAAGATCAGAAGATCAGAAGATCAGAAGATCAGAAGACCTACATCAGAATAAGAAGAAGACGAGTCTGCAAGTTGCGCTAAGACAACCTGCATCAGAAGGACTAAATAGGTAGACTGATCAGTTTTTGAATGATCAGGTCAGCTCAAGTCAAGTGACCACCAGAAGATCATCAAGACATATGTATTCATCAGACACGAAGAATATCAAACTAAGTTGGTAAATCAAACACTGAATAAGTGTACTTGATAACCAATGAGAGAAAGATACGTATGTACGGAGCTGACAGTGCAGGACAAGGCGCTTTAGAGTTAAACGGCTAGAAAGGGCAAGCTTGCATGCTTTCGGCCATACCGCTCCTGAAGCACGTCAAATCCGTCTGCAAACCTACCTTAAATAGATTGAAATTCGAATTGCTCTCCAATGGCTAGTTCGATTTCGTGCCTAGAATATGGGATCAAGCCTTCAGAGTAAGGTTACGGAAATTATTCACAAGCAAAAAGCTCTCAAGATTTCCGCAAGAAGAACACAAGCTCAAGATTATCTCTTAAGTGTTCATCCCTTAAATTCTTAGCAGAATACTTATCCTCTAGCTCTTGGCTACTTAGAAGATAGGATATATTCCAGTTGGAACAAAACAATTCTTACCCAAACACTGTTAGATTAAGTTTGTTATAGCAAGATTTCTATCTAGGGTTTCTAGATTCAATTTCTGGGATTGGTTGAGTGTGAACTCGTTAAATATCTGTTGGTTGTACTGTGTTGGAATAACACAATAAACTAATTCCAAGTTGGTTAAGTTGGTGCCCCTACTGCTAGGGAAGAGTGGACGTAGGACAAGTTGTCCGAATCACTATAAATCTGTGTGTATCCATCTTGCTTTACACATCTGCACACAACTTGTTATCTGCATGCATATTCTGTACCAGGATTAGACTAGCATCAAGCTACTGATCTGATCAGATTAACACTTTAGTTATCTGATTCAAACCAGATTGGTCAGAATCTTTTGTTGAGTAAAACTAGTTTTCACAAGGGTTAACCAATCTTCCGCACCATCAGTTAAACTAATAGACGCCAAACTGATTTGCCTGTAAGATCAGTAAGTCGAACATCAGTCCAAACTGATCCACTTCACACTCTGATCAGATAAACGTGCAAATCACATCTGATCCACGAAATTTTTTTGAAGTCTATTCACCCCTCCCCTCTAGACTTCAATCCTCACTGAAACCCGTTCGGGACCTACAAAAAATATATATTAAAAAGCCTAAAAATAATAATATATTAAAAATGTATATAATATTCATTAATAATATTAATATTAAAGTATAATTAATAATTAATAATAATAATTTTAAAACAGATTCACTGTTGGGATATTTATAGTGTTGATGGAAGTTCCAAAACAATTGTAATAGGACCAGTCGAACCTGTTAGTCAACTGATGAGGTTGATAAGAAACATGTTGAACATGTTAGACAGCTGATGGAATAGACTAGGTCACATATTGAGAGGGAACTCAATATATATAGGTTAAGTCAGAAGATCAGAAGACAAGATCAGCTAATGCAGAAGATCAGAAGACCTATTCTATTGGAACATCAGTAGAGTCGATAGGTTGAAGTTAAGACAACCATATCAGAAGACTAAAGATAATCTGATCAGTAGGTTACTGATCAGATCATGCAAAGTCAGAAGCATGATAAGCGTATCTACTTATCCAAAACATACGAAGAAATTCAAACTAGAAGAATGTAAACAAAGCTGGCTTTACAAAGCGCACAATAAGTGTACTTGTTGGGATTATACTGGAAAGTATGCTTTTACTTTGTTGTATAATCAGACTGAATTTCGGACTTATTACTGAAATAAATTGTTTATCGCTGATGCTCTAAATATCATCGAATGTTACATATATTTACTGCATAACTGTTCAATAAATAGTACGCATTACATTGTAGTTAATTTAGTGATACCAGATCACAGAAGATTAAATTAACAGTTCCTTGTTACCAAAAGTACACCATTCACGACCTAGATAGAAATGAACAATCCATCGTGAAAGGTTGTAGTGTAAGGCTCATATTGGCTTGTCTTGACCAAGAGATTACACTAGTGCATGTCCGTTGCACTGAAGAGGACCTACATGAGGACAAATTCTTCAGAACTGAACTAGGAAGAATTGGACCTCAGTGGTTCGTTATTTCTTAATCTTCGTCCCTTAAATAGGATCGTGTGTGGTTAGTAATTATTGCTTTGACTCATTACGGGTAGAGAATCAACGAGATTCAATACTTTATATCTTGGGCAATATTATTGGTCACATGCGATTGCTAAGGTTTGACACGGAGAATCGTGTGCAAGTACGCTTGTTCGATTTGCCCCCTTGGGAGGTTCATAAGTTTTATCATACCAAATCTTGCAAGTGTAACTAGTTTCCGGTATGGATAATAATGTTGAACCGTTCCTTTACCAAGGACAAAAGATGTTAATTAATGGAAAGCTATTTCAGTTGCTTGAATTAATTAATGGGCTAGATAATCTTAAACACGGGAAATAATAACCGGGAGCCATATTGACTGTAATATGGGTTAAGATGGATAGTGCAATATTAATTATGTAGTGGGATTAATTAATATTTATGGGCTTGAATAATATTGTGGCTCAATATTGATAATTCAAGATCCATTGGAAGGTCCAATCTTAATTCTCCTAAAGGCCCCCCATGTAGTCCAACATAAAGTCCAATAACTGAAAAATGTGTTTAAAAATAAAATAAATTTTGTTGCTATTTTTCCTCATTATTTTTCGAAAATTATGAATAAAAGGGGAGAAAGATTTTCTTTGAATTTTGTTATGGAATGAAGATATGTATTCTTGAAATACAAGATTGTCTCATTAAATTAAAGAAATCTCCCACTTGGTTATTCATATGGCATGTTTCGAAAATTTGGAAAGAATAAGGGAAAGAAAGATTTTCTTGATTTTCTTGGAAAGATATTATGGAAGATATGTATTCTTGAAATACAGGTATATCTCATAAATTCAAGAAGATCCAAATCTTGGAATCTTTTTCCTTATTTTTTTTGAAAATATCCATAACAAGAGAAGGTGGGATTTTTATGGAATATTTTAATTATGGAGAAAAGAATATATGAGATATATTCAAGATTTCTTGGAGATCAAGAAAAGATTTTTTCCTCCATATTGCATGTGAAAAAAATCGGCTAACACCCCTCTATATATAGGGGATGATTTCTTCATTCCCAAGTACAATTCCATGTTCTGGAAAAATTAGTAAATCCACAAAGGTGGTGCAACAAATTTTTATTTTCCTTTTTGTTAATTGTTCGCGAGCTTCCTTCCACCGGATTGTCGAGCAAGGGTTTGGGAATACTTGGGAAGGCTTTTCGATGTGTTCTTATTGACGAGTCCATTGCCACTCCAAGAGGTTAGTTCACTTAAACCCGTAGCAATTACGCATGCGTAGGATTTATGTGAACTGTTTATATGCATGATTTGTTGTTGAAATTATTATTTGAATTAATATAGGATTAATTCATGTTAATAATAATTGTTAGAATTAAATTTGTATTTAAATATTCATCCCGAATAGATCCGTGCAAATAATTCCCCAACAACTGGTATCAGAGCTTCGGTTTCGGGCTCTGAATTTTAAATTGTAATTTAATTCGTTTTCATTAAATTTGAAATTGGATAGTAGAATTGCTAGATCTTTTTTGCAGGTATCCAATTTTCATGGAATTTAATGTGTTTATTTATGCATGCATATAAATTGTGGTTTTTTATTAATTCAATTAGTTCGAATTCGTTTTGCCTCGTGAGAAAATCCACGAGTAGATTAGAATTTATTTGATTTGATCAATGTAATAGACAAGTCTAGATCTAGGTTTATTTATTTCTTGTAAATAAATTGTAACCGGATCGTAAACGGAGGCGGAGATGAAGAACTAAAAGATGGGATTGTAAGCGGCGTAGGCGTGGCGGCGTCGCGCGACACGCGCAAGGAAGGCACGCTGCATGACGACGCGACGGCCGGGGTGGGGTGGCGCTGGCGTGGGGCGAAAAGAGGGTCCGAAAGACGGGATCTACGAGGCACGCTGGCGGGCGAAAACGGAGGCTGGGTGGGGGCAACGAGGCCGAGGCACACGCGGGGCGATCATCCGGTAGAAAGGGGGGACGACGCGGGTGGGCGACGCGGGCGAGGCAAAGGCGGGCTCGCAGGCAGATCTGTAAACCCGCCGACCGCCGAGCAAGCACCGCTAGGGCGGCGCCGGGCGCTTAGGCGTACGCGCACGGGCGCCGATCGACACGGCCGGGGGAGTGCAAGACGTGCACTCCGACCCGTGAGCTGGTCGATGACGTCACTAGACGTGGCGAACCTTTCGAGATGAACGATGAAGGCAAAGAAGACGATTTATCGAGATCAATACATGACAAAAATTAACCGTGACAATTGGATATGTGTGCCCAATATGTAATTTTTTGTCTTGATGTTTATGCATTATTTTATGCTTATTTAAATTGTGTTTAAATTTGCGATGCATGAGAAAATGTTTTGAAAAATCTCACTTTCGAAAATTACTAAGTATGCTTAAACAATTAATTGACAATTTTATGGATAATAAAATTGAATTAATTTTGACCTCCATGATTTATTTATTTGTGAATTCTTTTGGAGAAATTCCCCCCACGGGACGGTCAAAAGATAGCTTTCACATGAATAAATTCCAAACAAATGATTGTGGATTATTACTAGTGGCGACGATGACCCTCCCCACGAGGCTCGTTCAAAGCGAAATAATAATTCTGTATTTAATCATGGTTATTACTTAGGTATAAAATTGATATGCATATACTTCCCCGAAGTCCCTGTCAATTTTATATTGGTCAAGTGGGAGCCAACTATTAATCTAGTACTAAAGGTTTGTAACTGTTCTTGTTTGTAACCTGCTTGAATGTGTTTAAATAATGACCCACCCCATGTGGCTTATTTAAACTGGTTTTGAGATGTTGGTTGATGCATGTTCATATTTTTTTGAGATTTTAATATGAAACATGTGATCGAACCTTGTGATATAATTGGGCTTATGCATATTATTTATTTACTTCAGTTCAGCATGTCGCAACTTTTTAATCCACTGTTAATATACTTAAAGTTAATATGGAAATTATATTGATTGGAAACGAAAAATTATAATTGTCCTAACTGCACAAAAGCACAAGTGGATTCTTGACACACCAAAATCAGATGAGCCAACTGACGAGTCAAAAATGTGGGACTCGTCAGATCACCTTGCGAGAGATGTCGCTGAAAATGGTGGAGGGCAAACCCGTAAGGGATTATGTCCTCAAAATTGATGGCCCACCTGAACAAACTTGAGGTTCCGAGTGCAGATTATAATCTGGAGACTCAGATGAATTTGGTACTTCACTCTCTGCCCAAAAGTTTTTGAGCATTTTGGCCTCGCTAGCTAGTTTTTTGCAAGCTTTGGTCTCGGCAGAGATGTTGATGGGGCACCAAACTCAAGCTTTGAATGGCAAGTGGTCCGTCTTCATCTTCTAGGCCAAGGGTAGGAAATAAGAAGAAGAGAACCAAGAGCCATAAGCAATCAAACTCAATTGTTGCCGAGGGCAATGGTAAGATGAGGAATGCAGGTGTTGTCAAGGAAAATCCAAAGAGGAAGTGCTTAAGCTGCGGTGAAAGAGGACAATGGAGGTTTGCCTGTTCCAACCCCAAAGGGACGGAAAGAAAGGTAATTCTCACGCACTAGTTGTTGAAACTTGCTTAGCGGCGTTTACTTCTCATTCGTGGGTAGTTGATACGGGATCTGCTGACCATGTATGTTTCACGCATTCTGAGGTCCCGGTGATCCGACAACTTAGTGGGAGTGAGATCCTCATCACATTGGGTGATCTTCTGAGTGGCAAAATTTGAAGCGATGGGAGAAGTGCACCTGTCTTTTGAAGGCGAGTTTTAATTTTAAGAGATGTTCTTTATGTTCCCGTTTTTAGAAAAGAATTCACCTTGGTTTCTAAAATTACATTAATGGATACTTAGTTTCTTCTAATAAGAATGACATCATTTCTTGAAATGATGAGTGTATCTGTTGTGGGACATTGGTCGAATAATCTCTAAACAATTAACTGTGCACACCACTCACGAAATGCATCCTATAACACATCAACTATTTCCGATAATAGAAAACGTTTATCAGACTTGAACGAGACACTTCTTTGGCATCTAAGATTGGGACATATTAATCCAAAAAGAGGATCCAAAGGTTGGTAGAAGGCGGTTCAACCAAGTCTCCAAGTTGAACCAATTCCAACTGCGAATCATGTTTGGAGGGTAAAATGACCAAGAGGGCATTCGGAGCCAAGGGAATAGAGCCAAAGAAGTGTTAGAAATTGTTCACACGGAGCGTATGTGGTCCAATGTCAACCAAAGCAAGAGGAGGTTATGAGTATTTTGTCACTTTTATTGATGACTACTCAAGGTACGGTTATATTTTTCTTATGAAGCATAAATCTGAGACCTTTGATAAATTCAAAGAATTTAAGGCTCAAGCAAGAGAATCATAGGGAAAAACGTATCAAGTCTCTACGATCCGATCGTGGGGCGGTAGTACCTCAAAGAATGTGTTTTTGAACTACTTGTCGATGAAGGATTGTATCCCAAATTTAATCGCACGGAACCCCTCAACAAAGCGGGGTTGCAAGAATAAGATCTGTAACTCTTTTTGGAAATTGTTAGATCAATGATGAGTTATGCGGATCTTCCCAAGTCGCTCGGGTGATGCCTTGGAAACAACGGCTTACATTCTCGAACTTGGTGCCATCCAAATCGGTTCCCAAAAACTCCAAAAGAATTGTGGACGGCGCAAGCCGGTTTGAGACACATAAAAATTTGGGGGTGTCCGGCCTACGTGTTGGACAAGGAAGCCGAAAAATTGGATCCTCGATCAGAATTAAGGTTGCTTATAGGATATCCCGAGGGAACAAAAGGGTGTATGTTCTATGGTCCCAAAGATCAAAAGGTGGTAATAAGCACCCACTTTAGATTTTTGGAAGACGACTATATGAACGAAAGAAGACCCAGAAGTGAGATTACCTTAAATGAGCTAAGGGCTAACCTCATTGCCAACTGTACAAGGTGACATACCAAACGACACACTTACACAACCGGAACCTCGTTGTAGTGGGAGGGTTGTGAAACAGCCCGAGAGATTCATGGGGATAGGAGAGTCCTCAAACTTGATTCCCGGACAAGACGAATCAGACCCATGGACATATGACGAGGTAATCCAAGACAAGGATGCGGTTTCTTGGCAAACAGCAATGAAAGCCGAAATGGGTTCTATGGATCATAACAGAGTGTGTGAGCTAGTCTAACCACTTAATGGGGTCAAACCCATTGGTTGCAAGTGGGTGTATAAGAGAAAAAGACGACCGGACGGGAAGGTGGAAACCTTCAAAGCACGACTCGTGGCGAAAGGTTATACTCAGAAAGAAGGGATCGATTATGAGGAAACTTTTTCACCCGTAGCCATGATTAAGTCCATCCGAATTCTCTTATCGATTGCTGCGCATCTCGACTTTGAAATTTGGCAAATGGATGTCAAGACAGCTTTCCTTAACGGAAGTCTTGATGAAGAGATCTATATACAACAACCCAAAGGCTTCATTGAAAAAGACCAAGAACACCTAGTTTGTAAGCTCATGAAGTCCATTTACGGACTCGAATAGGTCCAGAGCTTGGAACCAATGTTTTGATCATGTTATAAAGTCATATGGGTTCGATCAAAACGAGTTCGAAAGTTGTGTGTACAAAAAGCGTGTCGGAACTGCATTGGTATTCTTAGTACTATACGCGGATGACATTCTGATCATCGGGAACGATGTAAAGGTGATATCAGACGTAAGGGCATGACTTTCAAAACAGTTTGATATGAAGGACTTAGGGGAAGCCGGGCACATCCTTGGGATCAAGATCACTCGAGATCGCAAGAAAAGGATGATAGACTTATCGCAAGCTTCATACATAGACACTGTCTTGAAACGATTCAGCATGCAGGATTCCAAGAAAGGCTTCGTACCTTTCAGACATGGAATCCATCTATCCAAGGAAATGTGCCCTAAGACACAAAAGGAGATAGATGACATGAAAGGCATTCCTTATGCTTCGGATGTCGGAAGCCTTATGTATGCAATATTGTGCACAAGACCGGATATCTACTTTGCCATTGGCATGGTAGCAAGATATCAAAGTAACCCGGGGAAAGAACATTGGATGGCAGTTAAAAACATTCTAAAGTATCTGAAAAGAACTCGAGATAGAATGTTGGTTTATCAGTCAGATAGTCTAATCCCCATCGGCTACACGGACTCGGATTTCCAATCAGACTTAGATTCCAGAAAATCTACCTCCGGTAGTGTGTTTTGCATGGGGGGAGGAGCCATGACATGGAGAAGCGTTAAGCAGAAATGCATCGCCGATTCTACCATGGAAGCCGAATATGTAGCTGCTTGCGAGGCAGCGAAAGAAGCGGTTTGGCTCAAGAACTTCCTAGTGGACTTGGATGTAGTTCCGAATTTGCCCAGCACAATCACTGTTTATTGTGACAATGCCGGAGCAGTTGCAAATTCAAGGGAACCAAGAGCCCACAAGGCCAGCAAACACATTGAAAGGAAATACCATCTTATACGAAAAATCGTTAAGAGAGGAGATATAGAGGTGGCAAAGATCGCGTCTGTGTTGGGGAATAAGTTGCACAGATCTATTCGGGGTGAATATTTAAATACAAATTTAATTCATATAATTATTACTAGCATGAATTAATCCTATATTAATTCAAATAATAATCCAAAAATAAATCATGCATATAATTAATTCACGTAAATCCTACGCATGCGGAATACTACGAGTTTACGTGAACGTACCTCTTGGGACGTCAATGGTCTGGCTGATTAGACTCACCAAAAGAACTTCCCAAGTATTCCCTTAATCCTTGCTCGACTATCCGGTGGTAGGACACTTGCGAATAATTAACAAAAGAAAAATAAATTATGTTGCACCACCTTTGTGGATTTACTAATTTTTCCAGCACATAGAATTGTGCTTGGGAATAAAAGAGTCATCCCCTATTTATAGAGCACAAGTGGTCGAAAATTTTGTGGCAAAACAATGTGGGAAAATATTTTCTTGATCTCCAAGAAATCTTGAATATATCTCCTATATTCTTTTTCCCATAATTATAATATTCCACAAAATCCCACCTACTCTTTGTTATGGATAAATTTCAAAAATTATAGGGCAAGAATCCAAGATTTGAATATTTTTGAATTTATGAGATATTCTTGTATTTCAAGAAATACATATCTTCCATAATATATTTTCAAGAAAATCAAGAAAATCTTTCTTTCCCTTAATTATCAAAATTTTCGAAAATATCATGTATGAATAACCAAGTAGGAGATTTATTGAATTTATTGAGATAATCTTGTATTCCAAGAATACATATCCTCATTCCATAACAAAATTCAAAGAAAATCTTTCTCCCCTTTTATCCATAAATTTCAAAAATTATGAGGAAAAATAAGCAACAATATTTATTTTATTTTAAACACCTTTTTCAGTTATTGGACTATATGTTGGGCTACTTAGCGGGCTTTTAGGAGAATTAAGATTTGACCTTCCAATGGATCTTGAATTATCAATATTGAGCCACAATATTATTCAAGCCCATAAATATTAATTAATCCCACTACATAATTAATATTGCACTATCCATCTTAACCCATATTACAGTCAATATGGCTCCCGGTTATTATTTCCCGTGTTTAAAATTATCTAGCCCATTAATTAATTCAAGCCACTGAAATAGCTTTCCGTTAATTAATATCTTTTGTCCTTGGCCAAGGAACGGTTCAACATTATTATCCATACCGGAAACTAGTTCCGCTTGCAAGATTTGGTATGATAAAGCTTATGAACCTCCCAAGGGGGCAAATCGAACAAGTGTACTTGCACACGATTCTCCGTATTAAATCTTAGCAATCACATGTGACCAATAATATTGCCCAAGATAAAAAGTATTGAATCTCGTTGATTCTCTACCCATGATAAGTCAAAGCAATAGTTATCAATCACACGTGATCCTAATTAAGGAACGAAGATTAAGAAATAACGAACCACTGAGGTCTAATTCTTCCTTGTTCAGTTATGAAGAATTTGTCCTCCTGTAGGTCCTATTCAGTGCATCAGTCATGCACTAGTGTAATCTCTTGGTCAAGACAAGCCAATGCGAGCCTTACACTTCAACCTTTCACGATGGGTTGTTCATTTCCATCTAGGTCGTGAATGGTGTACTTTTAGTTACAAGGGATTGTTAATTTAATCTTTTGTGATCTGGTATCACTAAATTAACTACAATGTAACACGCGATTTATTTATTGAACAGATTATGCAAAGAAATATATGTAACATTTGATGATATTTAAAGCATCGATGATAAACAATTTATTTCAAAGAATAAGTCCGAAATTCAGGTTTTGATTATACAAAGTAAAAGCATACTTTCAAAGATAATCCCAACAATCTCCCACTTATACTCAAAGTCTGCTTTTAAGTATACTACAACATGTCTCGTGTAGTTCCTAATTCGTGACATCTAATGTCATCTACACGAACCTAATAATTTCTCCCACTTATACTCAAAGCAGATTGGCAACGGTCTTGACACCCATTCCTTTCACATGTCTCGAATGTATTGCCGAGACCCTTTGTGAATGGATCTCGCTAGGGTTGTCTTTCGACGCTATCTTTGCCACATCTATATCTCATCTCTTAACGATTTCTCGTATAAGATGGTATTTCCTTTCAAATGTGTTTCTTGGCTTTGTTGGCTCTTGGTTCCCTTTGAATTTGCAATCGCTTCCAAGCATTGTCACAATAAAATGGTTGTCTTTGGGCAAATTCGAACCACATCCAAGTCCACTAGGAAGTTCTTGAGCTAAACCGCTTTTTTTCACATTTGCGCCAAGCAGCCTACATATTCGACTTCCATGGTAGAATCTGCGATGCATTTTTCGCTTGATGCTTCTCCATGTCCGGGCTCCTCCCCATGCAAAAAACACACTACCGAGGTAGATTTTTCCGAGTCTATGTCCGATTGGAAATCCGAGTCCATGTTCTTGGATGGGGATTGGACTATCTCGATCGATAAATTAACATTCTATCCCGAGTTCTTTTCGGATACTTGAATGTTTTTAATCTGCAGTCAATGTTCTTTCCCAGGTTACTTTTATATCTTGCCACCATGCCAACAAAAGCGGATATCCGGTCTCGACACAAAGATTGCATACATAAGGCTTCCGACAGCCGAAGCATAAGGAATGTCTTTCATGTCATCTATCTCCTTTTGCGTCTTATGGCACATTTTCTTGGATAGATAGATTCCATGTCTGAAAGGTACGAAGTCTTTCTTGGAATCTTGCATGCTGAATCGTTTCAAGACAGTGTCAATGTATGAAGCTTGCGATAAGCCTATCATCCTTTTCTTGCGATCTTGAGTGATCTTGATCCCAAGGATGTGTGCGGCTTCCCCTAAGTCCTTCATATCAAACTGTTTTGAAAGCCATGCCCTTACGTCTGATAACACCTTTACATCGTTCCCGATGATCAGAATGTCGTCCACGTATAGTACTAAGAATACCAATGTAGTTCCAACACGCTTTTTGTACACACAACTTTCGAACTCGTTTTGATCGAACCCATAAGACTTTATAACATGATCAAAACATTGGTTCCAAGCTCTGGATGCCTATTTGAGTCCGTAAATGGACTTCATGAGCTTACAAACTAGGTGTTCTTGGTCTTTTTCAATGAAGCCTTGGGGTTGTTGTATATAGATCTCTTCATCAAGACTTCCGTTAAGGAAAGCTGTCTTGACATCCATTTGCCAAATTTCAAAGTCGAGATGCGCAGCAATCGATAAGAGAATTCAGATGGACTTAATCATGGCTATGGGTGAAAAAGTTTCCTCATAATCGATCCCTTCTTTCTGAGTATAACCTTTCGCCACGAGTCGTGCTTTGAAGGTTTCCACCTTCCCGTCTGATCGTCTTTTTCTCTTATACACCCACTTGCAACCAATGGGTTTGACCCCATTAAGTGGTTCGACTAGCTCCCACACTCTGTTATGAAACATAGAACCCATTTCGTCTTTTCATTCTTTGTTTGCCAAGAATCTGCGATCCTTGTCTTGGATTGCCTCGTCATATGTCCATGGGTCTGATTCGTCTTGTCCGGGAATTATGTCCGAGGACTCTCCTATTCCCATGAATCTCTCGGGCTATTTCACAACCCTCCCACTACGACGAGGTTCCAGTTGTGTAAGTTTGTCGTTTGGTATATCATCTTGTACAGATGCATTGAGGTTAGCCCCCTTAGCTCGTTTAAGGTAATCTTACTTCTGGGTCTTCTTTCGTTCATATAGTCTTCTTCCAAAAATCTAAAGTGGGTGCTTATTACCACCTTTTGATCTTCGGGACCATAGTACATACACCCTTTTTGTTCCTCGGGGTATCCCACAAACAACCTTAATTTCGATCGAGGATCCGATTTTTAAAACTTCCTTTGTCCAACATGTAGGTAGGACACCCCCAAATCCTCGTGTGTCTCAAACTAGGCTTGCGCCTGGGTTCACAATTCTTTGGGAGTTTTGGGAACCGATTTGGATGGCACCAAGTTCGAATGTAGGTCTTTGTTTCAAGGCATGACCCCGAAGCGACTTGGGAAGATCCGCATAACTCATCATAGATCTAACCATTTCCAAAAGAGTTACATTTTTCTTCGCTTCGCAACCCCGTTTTGTTGAGGGGTTAAAGGTGCATGAGTGGGATGCAATCCCTTCATCGGATAAGTAGTTCAAAACTCATCATTTGAGGTATTCGCCTCCACGATCGGATCGTAGAGACTTGATATGTTTTTCCTTATGATTCTCTGCTGAGCCTTAAATTCTTTGAATTTCTCAAAGGTCTCGATTTATGCTTCATAAGGAAAATATATAACCGCACCTTGAGTAATCACCAATAAAAGTGACGAAATACTCATAACCTCCTCTTGCTTTGGTTGACATTGGACCACATACATCTGTGTGAACAATTTCTAACACTTCTTTGGCTCTATTCCCCTTGGCTCCAAATGCCCTCTTGGTCATTTTACCCTCCAAACATGATTCGCAGGTTGGAATTGGTTCAACTTGGAGAAACTCTAGTGAACCGTCTTTCACCAACCTTTGGATCCTCTTTGGATTTATATGACCTAATCTTAGATGCCATAGAAGTGTCTCGCGTTCGCGTCGATGAACGTTTTCTTTTCTCGAAGCTTGATTGATGTGTTATAGGATGCATTTTGTGAGTGGTGTGCACAGTTAATTGTATAGAGATTATTCGACAACGTTCCATGACAGATAAATTTATCAAAAAGAGAAATGGTAACGACTTTATTAAAAGTAACCGAATATCCATCAAGAAAAAGTTTAGAAACTGAAATTAAATTCTTTCAAAAATTTGGAACGTAAAGAACATCTCTTAAAATTAAAACTCTGTCTTCAAAAGACAGTGCACTTCTCCCCATCGCTTCAAATTTGCCACTCTCGTGAAGATCGCCCAAGATGATGAGGATCTCACTCCCACTAAGTTGTTGGTCCGCTTGAACCCCTGTAAAGTGAAACAAACATGATCAGTGGATCCCGTATCCACCACCCATAAATGGGAGGCATACGCCGCTAAACAAGTTTCAACAACTAGTGAGTGAGAATTACCTTTCTTTCCATTCTTAGAAGAATCGGAACAGGCTTTCCTCGAGTGTCCTATTCCGTCGCTTTCCAAAACTTTCCTCATGCTTGATTCCATGCTCTTATTTGAATCCGCTTGGTTCAACTTTCTTCTCTTTTCATCATCCTTATCACCACTTGACCTAGGATGAAAAGAAGATTTCCGTTTTTCCAAGCCCTTCCCCTCGCACTCCCTTTCCCTTTCAACCAAAGTGAGAGCATTTACAAGATCATCCACTGTAAAATCTAGATCTTCCATTAGATACTCAAGATAGTGGTGATTATAGCTCTTTGGTAAGGATTGGAGAATGAAATCAATCTTAGTCTTGAAATCACATTTTTCGCCGAGGATCTCAAGCTCCTCAAATAGCACCATAACCCTAAGGACGTGCTGTGCTGCAGTCATCCCCTTTTCCATTTTTAATTCAGCAATTTCTTGCTTCACACTTTGGATTGCCATATGGGTCTGATGTGCGAACATCGCTTCGAGATTCTGTAAGATGTCTGCAGCTGACTCGTACCCTTGGTGAAGGCGTTTCAACGCATCTGACATAAGTGCCAGAATTGTGTCCTTCATCAATTCATTTACCAGCTCCCATTCACCATATAGCATCTCGTCCCATATTCCGGCGTCCTTAGTTGGTTTTTCGGGTTTTGGTGTATCAAGTACCCATTTGGAAGGTGATGCGGCTAGGACAGGTTTTAGTTTGTATATCCAATCAAAATAGTTTTCACCAGTAAGCTAATTGTCTTTAAGTATATCAAACAATAGATTAAAAGGTTGCGACATGATGAACTGAAATAAACAATAATATGCATAAGCACAAATATATCACGAGGTTCGATCACATGCATCATATTAAAATCTCAAAAAAAATTTGAACATGCATCAGCCAACATCTCAAAACAGTTTAAATAAGCCACGTGGGGTGAGTCATTATTTAAACACATTCAAGCAGGTTACAAACAAGAACAATTACAAACCTTTAATATAGTTCCAATTTAGGATACAAACAAGATTTAGGATACCATTACAACCAGGTACAAAGTGCAGAAATTTGAACTAAAGTACGTCGTACTATAGTTCCAATTTGAACTAAAGTGCAAAAATTTTCTGCACTTTGTACCTGGTTGTAATGTTTTGGGTGACTTTGTAGTAGAATGTTCTTCTCCCAATTCAATCACATGAATCATATTAAAATCTTAAAAAAAATATGAACATGCATCAGCCAACATCTCAAAACAGTTTAAATAAGCCACGTGGGGTGGGTCATTATTTAAACACATTCAAGCAGGTAACAAACAAGAAAACAGTTACAAACCGTTAATATCCAGATTAATAGTTGGCTCCCACTTGACCAATATAAAATTGACAGGGACTTCGGGGAAGTATATGCATATCAATTTTATGCCTAAGTAATAACCATGATTAAATACAGGATTATTATTTCGCTTTGAACGAGCCTCGTGGGGAGGGTCATCGTCGCCACTTGTAATAATCCACAATCATCCATTTGGAATTCATTCATGTGAAAGCTAACTTTTTGACCGTCCGTGGGGGGTAATTTCTCCAAAAGAATTCACAAATAAATAAATCATGGAGGTCAAAATTAATTCAATTTTATTATCAGGAATAAAATTGTCAATTAATTATTTAAACATACTTAGTAATTTTTGAAGGTGAGATTTTTCATTGGGCAACTCTCATGCAAACACATTTAAACAAATTAAATAAAGCATAAGATAACACAATAATAAATCAAGCAAAGCGGAAAATAAACATATTAGGTACAAATTATTCAATTGTCATGGTTTGATTTTTTTCCAAGCTTATCTTGAAGAAACGCCGCCTTGAATTTCTCCCACTGATCGTCTCGAAAAAATACTTTCTGTCTTGAACGCCACGCCAGAAGCCTGGCATGACGGGATGCACACCGCGATCAGGCAGTCCACTGTTAAATGCCTCTAAGACGCCTCGTGAGGCTCCTCCTCTCGGCCGCAGGCTCGCCCGGCCCGGCTCGAGCTGTCTTTCAGCGAAGCGGCAGCGATCCACTTTCGATCCACTGCTCGACCCTCGCCTCAGACCTCGAGACCTTAGCCACACATCAAGGCGTTTCACGCTTGGCCGCGTGGCCTCGGCAGCCAGATGGGTATGCCGCCTGTCGCCCGTCGCGCTTGGCAGCGTCCAGGCCGATCCGGCTGACGGCCCTGTCGTGCACAGACTGCGTCGGCCGATCCTCTCTTGGCACGTTTCGCACGATGCACGCCTCCTACGCCCGATTCTGGATTTTATCCTTTAATTCTTAAATCTCTGTCTCCGTTTTGATCCGGTTACAATTTATTTACAAAAAATAAATAAACCTAGATCTAGACTAGTCTATTACATTGATCAAATTAAACAAATCCTAATCTACTCGTGGATTTTCTTACGAGGCAAAAGCGAATCCGAGCTAATCGAATTAAAAACCACAATTTATATGCATGCATAAATAAACACATTAAATTCCATGACAATTGGATACCGCAAAAGCAGATCTAGCAATTCTACTATCCAATTTCAAATTTAATGACAAATAATTAAATTACAATTTAAAAAATTGAGCCGAAACCGTGGCTCGATGCAGTGTTGGGGAATAAGTTATTGGGAGATCTATTAAGGGTGAATATTTTTAATACAAATTTAATTCATATAATTATTACTAGCATGAATTAATCTATATTAATTCAAATAATAATCAACAACAAATCATGCATATAATTAATTCCGTAAATCCTGCAATGCGAATCTACGAGTTTCATTGAGCATTACCTCTTGGGGCAGCGATAGTGCAGGTGATTAGACTCACCAAAAAAAGAACTTCCCAAGTATTCCCTTAATCCTTGCTTTCGACTATCCGTTGGTAGGACAACTTGCGAACAATTAACAAAAGGAAAATAAATTATGTTGCACCACCTTTGTGGATTTACTAATTTTTCGGCACATGGAATTGTACTTGGGAATGAAAAGAGTCATCCCTATTTATAGAGCACAAGTGGTCCGAGAAAATTTTTTGGCAAAAACAATGTGGGAAAATCTTTTCTTGATCTCGAAATCTTGAATATATCTCATATATTCTTTTTCCCATAATTATAATATTCCACAAAATCCCCACCTACTCTTTGTTATGGATAAATTCGAAAATTATAGGGCAAGAAAAATCAAGATTTGGAATCTTCTTGAATTTATAGAGATATTCTTGTATTTCAAAAATACATATCTTCCATAATATATTTTCAAGAAAATCAAGAAAATCTTTCTTTCCTTAATTATCAATGAAGGGAAAATATCATGTATGAATAACCAACTTTAACATTTCTTGAATTTAATGAGATAATCTTGTATTCACATAAAATTTTATCCCCATTTTTTTATTAAATTTAGAAAATTAACAAAAAAATTGTAACAATATTTTTTTTATTTAAAAACACATTATTAAAAACAAAATTAGGGGGCCTTTAGGAAAAATAATTTAAACAAATTTAAATTTTTATTTTAAACAATATTATTCAAAAAATATTAATTTCCAAATTAATAATCCCATCCATCTTAAATTCATATGGACAACCGTGTTTAGATGATCCATTTTAATTCAAAGGGGTGGCTCCTTTAGAATACATTTCAATTGAGGAAATGGAAATTTGGTGTCAAGACCCAAGAGACATAAATAATTAAATATTAATTAACCCGATATAAAAATATTAAATTGAGACATTATTAGGTTTAGTTGATATTGTATGTCACGACAGGAACTACACGAGACATATTTTGTGTTTATACTTAAAAGCGATTTTGAGTATAATTGGAGATTGTTGGGATTATATCGAAAGTATGCTTTTACTTTGTCAGATAATCGATTGAATTTCGACTTATTATCAAATAAATTGTTTATCATTTGAATATTGCTTTTAAAATATCATCGAATGTTATTTAATCTTATATTTATCGAATAACTGCTCAATAAATAGTAGACGTATTACATTTAGTTAATTTAGTGATAATTTTGCATCACGTAAAGATTAAATTAATAAATCTTTTGTAAAAGTAAAAAGTACACCATTCAATACCCAGATGGAAATGAACAATCCATCGCGGAAAGGTTGTAGTGTAAGGCTGGAAGGATCGAGGCTTGTCTTGACCAAGAGATTACACTAGTGCATGTCCGCTGTAATTCAAGAGGACCCACAGAGGACAAATTCTTTAATCGACTTGGAAGAATTAAACATAGTGGTTCGTTTTTTTAATCTTCGCCCCTTAAATAGGATCGCGTGTGGTTAGTAATTATTGCTTCGATTTATTACTGCAGAGAATCAACGAGATTCAATACTTTATATCTTGGGCAATATTATTGGTCACATGCGATTGCTAAGCGCTTTGTTCGACGGTTCCCTTGGGAGGTGCATAAGTTTTATCATACCAAAGTAAAAGTGGAACTAGTTTCCCAGATGGATAATAATGTTGAACTGATCCTTTACCAAGGACAAAAGATGTTAATTATGTGGAAGGAAAGTTATTTCAAAGGGCTTGAATTAAATAATGGGCCAGATAATCTTAAACACGGAAATAATAACCCGGAGCCATATTGATCGTAATATGGGTTAAGATGGATAGTACAATATTAATTATGTAGTGGGATTAATTAATATTTATGGGCTTGAATAATATTGTGGCTCAATATTGATAATTCAAGATCCATTGGAAGATCCAATCTTAATTATCCTAAAGGCCCCCCAAGTAGCCCAACATAAAGTTCAATAACTGAAAAAATGTGTTTAAAAATAAAATAAATTTTGTTGCTATTTTCCTCATTATTTTTCGAAAATTATGAATAAAAGGGGAGAAAGATTTTCTTTGAATTTTGTTATGGAATGAAGATATGTATTCTTGAAATACAAGATTGTCTCATTAAATTCAAGAAATCTCCCACTTGGTTATTCATATGGCATGTTTCGAAAATTTGGAAAGAATAAGGGAAAGAAAGATTTTCTTGATTTTCTTGGAAAGATATTATGGAAGATATGTATTCTTGAAATACAGGTATATCTTATAAGTTCAAGAAGATCCAAATCTTGGAATCTTTTTCCTTATTTTTTTCGAAAATATCCATAACAAGAGAAGGTGGGATTTTTATGGAATATTTTAATTATGGAGAAAAGAATATAGGAGATATATTCAAGATTTCTTGGAGATCAAGAAAAGATTTTTTCCTCCCTATTCCATGTGCAAAAAATCGGCCAACACCCCTCTATATATAGGGGATGATTTCTTCATTCCCAAGTACAATTCCATGTGCTGGAAAAATGAGTAAATCCACAAAGGTGGTGCAACAAATTTTTATTTTCCTTTTTGTTAATTGTTCGCGAGCTTCCTTCCACCGGATTGTCGAGCAAGGATTTGGGAATACTTGGGAAGGCTTTTCGGTGTGTTCTTATTGACGAGTCCATTGCCACTCCAAGAGGTTAGTTCACATAAACCCGTAGCAATTCCGCATGCGTAGGATTTATGTGAACTGTTTATATACATGATTTGTTGTTGAAATTATTATTTGAATTAATATAGGATTAATTCATGCTAGTAATAATTGTTAGAATTAAATTTGTATTTAAATATTCATTCTGAATAGATCCGTGCAAATAATTCCCCAAAACAAAGACAAGATCAGCTAATGCAGAAGATCAGAAGACCTATTCTATTGGAACATCAGTAGAGTCGATAGGTTGAAGTTAAGGCAACCATATCGGAAGACTCAAGATAATCTGATCAGTAGGTTACCGATCAGATCATGCAAAGTCAGAAGCATGATAAGAGTATCTACTTATCCAAAACATACGAAGAAATTCAAACAAGAAGAATGTCAACAAAGCTGGCTTTACAAAGCGCCGAATAAGTGTACTTGTTAGCCACTGAGATCTCGACACATATGTACAGAATCTGACGATGCAGGATATTGCGTATCAGGGCAAACGACTAGAAAGGACAAAATTGCACAAAGACGACATGGCCTTCCTGAGCATGTCAACTCAGACCTGTAAGCTACCTAAATTAGCCTGAGATTCAAATTGCTCTCCAACACGCGGTTTAAGCGTCGCCGGCATGCAAGTTTACCGATATACCCCCATGAGTCCATAATCGAAAAATAACAACAACAACAACAACAACAAAAATAGCAGTAGCTAAGGAAACAATCACATGACTAGCCCGGCCCGAACATGTTCATTTTCGGGCCGTCCATTGGTTCTACTACACCGTATCCCAACCTGTACCGCGACAACCATCGTGGCATAGTGCTGGCGTTGGATGGTGGCGCGTCAAATTTGTTGTTCAATCAGGGCGTGGTGAATGATGATCAGCTGCAGATGACGTCACTTGTTCAGTTCAATTCTCTCGGGCCATGTGGTGCGGAAATGGGGGTTTAGGGCTCGATCTCCGGCAAGAGGACTCGTCGGGTGAGTTTGTTGTAACGAGTGACGGTGGCGAGGATTGTGAGGTGGAACGGGGGTGTAAAGGAAGCGGATTACTGCAAGATTTGTTTGGAAAATCGGAAGAAGCTTATTTTGTATCGGCTGAAAATGTGCATGAAGAAGATGGGGGTTATGGTTATGACCATGGCATTGCCAACTGTGATGATCAATATGAAGGTGTTTGATTGATTTTCTTTTTATAAGAGTTGATTCTTCTATTAAATAAGAAAGTTAATTTTAGGTTTGAATTGATGAATGCTGTTTTTTGTGAATTTTCTAGAGGTTGGGGTTATTTGTGTTGTTTAGGTTATTTATCGGGCGACCGGCAGCCGAAATTTCTTATATCGGGTGATGTTGATATATGTCGGATATATTTCATTGGGTGTAGCAGATATAGGATGCTTTTTTTATTTAGAAAAAAATCATTAATTTGCAATATCAGCATTG
The DNA here is from genome assembly GCA_037126765.1 of Stenogyne calaminthoides. Classification (NCBI taxonomy): domain Eukaryota; kingdom Viridiplantae; phylum Streptophyta; class Magnoliopsida; order Lamiales; family Lamiaceae; genus Stenogyne; species Stenogyne calaminthoides. Next base: position 2,076,707 of record JBBCBC010000040.1, read on the forward strand.
ACTGGAGAGGCGATGGAGTGAATATCTATGATATTGCGCTCTGACACAGTGGGGTCCATCGAGCACCAAATGACCCTGTATTTAAAAAAAATGAAAAGTTCAATAATACAGCTTGAGGAAAGGAATCGTATTTAAAAGAAAAATTCATTAGTGCGGATTACCAGCATTATCCGCAGTATTGGCGGAGCTGTATAATTATGACCTCGCTTTCTGAAAAAGTTGGGCCCACTCTTAGAAATCATCGACCCTATATTTAATTGAAAACTTGAATTATATTTTTCGTGTAAAAGAATCATGTGGTACTGATAGTGTTGTATTTATTGTGAGATTGAGTTGTTTATTTGAAAGTAAAATTTGTCCTACTGTAATGTAATTTTTATTATGTTGTATCATGGTGTTACCTACTACTTTACTACAGACGCGCGTAACAAACGTGTCGACTCTAATCGTATACTAACATCACCACCAAATAAGTTAATATGAAATTGAATCAAAAGTGACACTATTTACTTTATATATAGGGTTTAACCCAATTAAACCTAGCTAATTCATGTACATTGTTATTCATATTCATATGATGGTGTTTGGCACAGGCTCACAAGCTAAGGCTTCTGGAGAGAGCAATGTTGTTGGACATGGACGATGACATAATGAACCTTTTTGACAATTTTCCATTGGCTGTGCCAATTCCAGATTGGGATGGAGGAAGATGGCAGTGAATCACCTTATTTTGACCAAAGGTACAACCGGGGCGGTTGGAAGTCAACCGAGCGTCTCAGGGTACAACTGATTGCAAGCTTTATTGGCGCAGCGAATCAAGACTGGAACTTTGGGGCATCCCCTTACCTTTGGAACAACATGCCAAGCATTAATTGAAACTGATGGTACCATTGATTCATCTTCAAGAATTTAGATTTATTTATGAAGATAATGATTGAGACTTTTCTTCTCTAATTATGTCTATTTTGATGGACTTGTAGACTTAATTATCATCTAATTTTGTCTATTTAAATGGATTTGTGGACTTAATTATCTAGTTTATTTCTATAGTCTATTAGTCCATGAATAGAACTTAAAAGGTATTATTTCAACAAGTAGCATGTTTGCTCATTTGGTTTGTTTAGTTTTATATATATATATATATGTGTGTGTGTGTGTTGAATTGTTGATCAGATTTTGTGATAATATGTTTCACTTCAAAATCGCGCATGTTTTTTTCTTTTCAAATTGTTTTTAAGAAAAATCTAATTGTTGCATAGTAAAATTATCTTGGATTTAAATAAACTAATTGCGTATTTTTTGCTTATTTATGGAATTCATGCATTACCTATTCTAATAACACTTAATACATAATTACGTACTCCCTCGATCAATCCTGTAAATGTTGGATTTTCTATGAAAGTTTAATAAAAAAAATAAAAATTAGGCATCCTTTCGCTCTAAAAGTATTGCTGAAATTATCGTATTTTATTTATATATTCTCGGGGTCAATGGCTATTTTAAATCAAATCAGACTATTGAGAAGAAAAATAATAAAATACAGATTTGATGTGATAATGAAAGTTTAAACAAGATTGGAAGTCCTAACAATCTTGTGAAGTGCAATATTATTAATCTCACGACTAATAAGAAATATACTAGAATCATTTATTTTAATTTTAATTTTTTTGAGCGAGTATATGATCATATATAGATAATTAGTAGCACACAATATATATATTAAGTAATAGTACTTTTACCCGCAATCTCGCAGAGTCACGACTCAATAGCACACCGTCTTTGCTAAATTTAGTAATTCCTTTAATTCATAGGAGCATTGCTTCCAAATTATTCTATTTTCGGTGGACTTTTTCATGCATATAAATTATTTTTAAAAAGTCATATGAAACGGAGTACAACTTAATATAATCAACACACACTCCTCCCAAAATGTTAAAATATCAATGTCCAAATTACACTCCGTCTCATTGTGAGACGATCTCATGCAAGAGTGGAATGAGATTACTTATTCCATAATTGGTGTTCCACCTTGTATTTCATAATATGAATGAATGAAACGTGGAATAATAAAAAATATTCAATGAATCACCATACCCTACGGTCAGGATCTCCTGTTACACAATGATGTTACATCTCCGGTTACATCCTTTAAATTTGTGTCATGTGTTGATCTCACAATCTCTATAAATATAAGAATAACATTCTAACATAAATTTTTTTCTATTTAAAAAATTATATTTATTTTTAGCAAAAAATTAATTCCTTCCAAATTTCATTCCCGAAATAAACATATTTATAATTAATTAATTTAAGCTACACATATATAGAATTAACCAATAATTAAATTTATTAATTATTTAATTGGAGTACACATATTATAATATTAATATATAGTATACATCTAAAATTCAATTAGAAAATGAAAACTTATTAAAAAAAAAAAATCCGACAACATATCTTGTAGAGAAATTAATTTTCAATATTTTCAATATTATTAAATTTTATAAGTAAACTCGAAAATTAATACATATAAAATTTCTAAATATCAATATAAATTTGTATGTAATTATAATTAAATTTGATGTAATTAATATAATTTATATGTAATTAATAGCTATGAAAAATTATAAATAATAGCTATGAAAAATTATAAAACTTTATAAAATTTGTTGAAATATAACTATTTTACATAATAGGAGTAATAAATTTGTAAGAAATTACAATTTTTTACAAGAAAAATCTTACAAACACACACATGTAAATAAAACATAATAATAAATTAAAATTACATAAAAATATATTAAACAACATTCAAATAAAATGAGTGATTTTTTTCCAGTCTTTTTTAATATTTTCTTTTCAAACGTAAGTTTTTTAATCAAATAATTCCTTCCTTAATATCATCACAGTTTACAAAACTTAAATTTGAAAAAAAAAAAAGATTAATAAAGAATGAGAAAAATCATTCATTCTATTTAAATGTTGTTTAATATATTTTTATGTAATTTTAACTAATTATTATGTTTTATATATGTATATTTTACAAGAATTTTCTTGTAAGAAATTATAATATCTTCCAAATTTATTTTTTTTACAAATTTTATAAATTTTTATAATTTTTCATAGCTATTAATTACGTATAATATTATATTAATTACATCAAATTTAATTATAAGTGCATACAAATTTATATTAATACGTAGAAAATTTATAATTATTAATTCTCGAGTTTAATTATAAAATTTATAATATTTTTAAATATGAAAAAATTATTTCTCTATAAAATGTGTTGTCAGATTTTTTTTTCTAATAAGTTTTCATTTTTTAATTGAATTTTAAATTTATACGATAAATTAAGATTATAATATGTGTACTTCAATTAAATAATTAACAAATTTAATTATTGGTTAACCTATATATGTAGCTTAAATTAATTAATTATAAATATATTTAGAAGATTTTTTGGAATGAGATTTGGAAGAATTAATTTTTTGCTAAAAATGAATATAATTTTCTAAATTGAAAAATGGTTATGTTAGGATGTTATTCTTATATTTGTAGAGATTGTGAGATCAACACATGACGCAAATCTAAAGGATGTAATAGGAGATGTAACACCATTATGTAACAGGAGATCCTGATCGCCATACCCTAGATCCATGTGTTAAAAATTTAGAAGGGTGAAAAACCAATGGATTACGAAAAATGGAACAGGAAAACGAACCGCTCAAGAGTGCCTCTATAAATTATGTACATTTATCTGAGTGTTGTTATTCAAGTATTCATTACATCGAACTATCTTCAAAATTTAATTTCTAAAATTATTCCCTTTCAAAAAAAAAATCTAAAATTATTCAATCATTTTCAAAAGTCAAGATTACTTCCCCAAGTTATTATAAAGCAGTATATATATAATTATATATACATTTTTAGTCATATCTCATTCCAAGAAAAACTATTTATAAATATAGTCGAGCGAGTTTAATTAAATTCACTCGATGCAACATTTGACGTCTGCATATAATAAATCAATTAATATTTTTTAATAGATTGCAATTTTTTATTTGATTAATTAAATTCATTGTATTCACAAATAGCTAGTCGTCCTGATTATGAGCTTGTAAGAGGGTTCACGCAGGCCATACATGGCCAACTTTTCCTTCCATTCCAATTTATATCATCATATATATATACGAACAAAAAAAAAAATTTGAAAAGAAAAGATGTGGGTGGCTTATGTAATGGCCTAATGGGTGATTGAAGCAACTTTCACGTTCTATACATTGTATTTTAGTGCTTTCGAAAAAAAATACATTGTATTTTTTAGTACTTCAATTTAGAAACCTTTCAGAAATAAACCAACATATTACGTCAAGCCCATAAATAGACCATAAATTAATCATCAAAATTGAAAATGAGGACCGATCTGAATACCAAGATTGTTGTTCTATAACACTTATGGATAATCTCACAATAAAATATCGGTATTTGTCTATTGGCTGATTGAGAAGTCATTGATAAATTAACAATTTAAAAAAATCAACACGGAAATTTATTAATTAGTTCATAAAAAATTGAATAATCGAGAAAAATAGTAGTACTAGATAATATATTAAAGTTGATCAATTCAAAGTATGTTATGTTTTTTAAAGAGAAAAACAGGCCTTTTTCTTTTTTTTTATATAGAACATCAGCAATTTCATTATTGTCTCTAGCTAGCTAAGGATTTATAGACATTAAAGATTCAGTAAGGACAAAATTGACAAATATCCCTAAAGCTATAAGATCTTGAACACATGGAAATAAAATCATAACCAAACTTGGAAATAAAAATATTAATGGTGTCGTGAGTTTAATTAACTTTTTGGTCCTAGAGGCTTTTTTTTTAATATATTGAAACTTTTGCATGACTTGTAAAAGAAAAAAGAGAGGCAAATGGAAAAATTAGTTTGTAAATCCAGCCTCATCCCTCTTTCTTTCTTTTTTTTTTAAGCCAAAAAGAGGTGGGAGTGCTTTTCCGACACTCCAAAACCCAAAACAATGAAAATTATGTTCATATATGGACTCGACAAGTTAATTAGGATACAGATTTGCTGTACTTAAATTCATTTTGCAAAATTATTTTTTATTAATTCTGTTGGTAAATTTTTAACAGATAGTAACATTTATTTGTTCTGTTGGTATTAGGTACTTATATGACATATATATTTTGCACTTCTAACAAAATATACACTTCTAACAAAAATGTGCTCATTCTTTTTATGCATATAATCATTTCATTCTTTTTATGCACATAATCATTTTATTTTCACTTAAGTTCATGAAATTCACTTTATTCAAAAATAAATCTCACAACATTCTTTATTTTATCTATTTTTTCTTAAAATTTATGCCCAAAAAATTTATCATAGTTTTTACGAACAGAAAAAGTATAAATTGAATAATCATTCGAGTGGTGCCTCCGTACGATAACCATCGCCGGCAATAATTCCTGATTTTTTATTTTTTCTTATATATATTCATAAAGAATAATTTATTGAAAAATTTACTATTAAAAAAAAGGTTATTCGAGAACAAAAAAAGGAAATGTCTTCTTGTATGTACTCCTTTTTGCGATTTTACAATGTCAGGTTCGAAAACAGTAAATTACTAGAATATGTATGTATGTATATCGATTTATTTTTTAAATAAATGAAATTGTTTTCATATTATCAATACCGAGTGACACAACTTCATTTTAAATAAATTGAAACCGTGTCATACAAAATTTTGAATTAGTGAATAATATACAATTTGAATTCATCTAACATTACACCAGTTATCAAGGAATAGAGATATGGCATGAATGACAAAAAATGGCCGTGATTCATGTCTTCGAACTTCCATGCAAATGTTAAGCCTATTTTCCTCAGCACCATAATTTAAGCCTAGGATCATATCCTCACCAAATTTGCATGAACCAAAAAGAAAATATCAATTTTATCTTTTAATAAATCTATAAGATATAGAAGCATTTTCAAAAATATTTTTTCTGAATATAATTACGATTTTAATTTCTTCATGCATAGAAATATTGTGAAAGCATCAAAAAGTATATCGAATTCAAGTACTTGGATGAGATGCAAAATAGAGACTCCTTCCTTGATCTATCAAAGATTTTCTGCATTTTTACATTTGGACATCAGATTGACACTACAAAAGGCCAAAAAAGAAGAGCTGACCCAGCTTAGGTCACAAATAGAAATTTCAGATCAGCTTCTGTAAGTTTTGCAAGAGCCTCCGACGATCCACCCACAGTCCTGTAGTGTAGTATAACCAGGTTAATATCATCCTTATATATATACATACATGGAACTGGCTAAGAGAAATCTAAACTTACCCTTCGAACACTAGTTCCTTCTTCTCCTGCAGCTTCAAAATCCTCTCCTCGATAGTGTTTTCAATAACGAACCTCACAATCCTAAATATCAAACATGAAAATAAATTAGATTCTCAGGTTGCTTCTAAGTGACTAATTTAAGTAGAAGCATTCAAATACAATACACTCAAAATTCCCATGATCTATTAAAAGAAAGGAAACATGGTCAGAATCAGAAATGTGTAACTCTTCTAACTTACCGAATTGGTTTAAATTGGCCTATTCGATGTATTCTATCTTGCGCCTGCCGCTCCACAGCAGGATTCCACCAAGGATCCATCAAGAAAACCTGCAAACATTAAAGGATAAAATAAAATATCAGCAGCAGCATAGGTTGCATTATCAACTACAGAATTAAATTGATGAAGATTTTCATCAATTACACCAGAATGACACAAATTATAAAAGGTAAATACTTCTATGCACCAGTTGCACCATGCAACTCAAGTACATTTTTTAATAGTATCAGTTGTTTTACTAAACGGTATTAGTTGGTCAGTATTAGCTGCTTTCACTGAAAAGTACTAGTTGTTTTCATTGAAAGGTATTAGTTGTGCACCAGTTGCATGGTGCAACTGGTGCACCCAAGCGTTGCTCATTATAAAAATCACAACCAGAAAATATCAATCCAGATAAGATCACCTAACAAAATCATCTTAGTATCTTACATGTGATGCTACAGTGAGATTGAGGGCAACACCCCCGGCTTTCAAGCTCATCAGGAAATTTCTACAAGTAGGATCCCCAGTAAATTTTTTAATAGCAACATCTCTTGCTCCCATGGTCATAGACCCATCTAACTGAACACACTGCACTCCAGACTAAAAAAGAAACACAAACCATTAAAAGATTTTTTTTAACAATACAAATGGCGACAAAAAAAAAACAATTTCCCACACTTGGGAGTACCTTTATAATAGTTATTAATGGCGCAAGGCGCCACAAGGCGAGAAGCAGCGCCTAGCGCCTTAGGCGCGCCTGGCGCCTTAGGCGCGCCTTGCATCCCTGGAAAAAACAACATAAGACCTTAATAATTTCTTAGTAAACCTAACCATGGTTTCTGTAGCAATACCCCAAGTCAAATTTTCACCTTGGTGAACCAACTCATCTTCATCTTCCATTAGACCAACCACCCACTCACTGCTTTCATCTATATCCCTCAAAGAGATACGCACAATTATACTTGATAAAAAGTGAATCTTGAAACCCTAGATGTGATTCACTTAAATATTAAGACTTAAGAGATAGTATTTTTTATTATTCTGATGTTATTTGACAAATAAAAAAATGTTTTTTTTATTTCAAACCCTAGATGTACGCAAGGCACGCCTTTTGCCGAGTCAAGGCGCCGAAAGGCGTCCCCAGGCGAGCGCCCAGAAAATCCCAACCGCCTGGGCCTATGGCAGGCGCGATGGCTGGCGCCTTAGGCGCGCCTTTAATAACTATGAATGTATGAGATCCAGAAAAGAAGTGAACTGGCTAAAGACAATTCCCTTGGCAGAACCATCCCTTTCAACCATAAATCTAATTTCTTCCCTCTGTAATACATCAGACTCACAATTAAAGCAAAAACACACATAATATTGCAAAATCTAATTCTGTAGTTATTTCCTTCACTTATTACTCATCAATAGTGGTAAGGAGATATTTTCAATATTTCACATACCAAAGCATCAATCTTTGTACTAGTCTGGAAATCATCAAGCTGAATTCTATTCAAAATACTTGATGCTCTGAATCCTTTAATGGTTGTTTTTGTAATCTGCTCCTACCCGTCTTTGGTGGCAGTGAAATCAACAGTTAGTGGCTTTGAACAAGAAGGGCATGAATTGTCCCATGGTAGCACTAAATTCAATCAAACAGGGTTTGCAGAAGACATGTCCACATGATGTGACCTACAATGGTGGCAAAATGGATAATCAGAAGCAGTTTCATAATGAAAAAAATGGACATTAATGGCTCATGCATAATGCTAAGAGACATATTTGTGATTACAAGATATCACCTGTGACAAAAAACTTCAGATATTCAACTTGCTTTAACTCTCTAAGTTTCAGCATTCAATATATCTTGGACAATAAAGAAACCATTTCATTATCACAGACAGATCGATACAACTTACCACAGTTTCTTCATCAGGGTCGTTACATAAAGCACATTTTTCTTCACTTCTAGTATCAACTGGTTCACCCTTCTTTTCCATTTTAGTACGAGAATATTCCACAAGGTAAGGATGATCAACTGCCTGCATTGCAATAAAATTATCAAACATCAGCACAAAATGAAAAACATACTAGTAAAAGGAATTCCTTCCTCTTCCTCCCTCTTCCTCCCTCCTTTGTATTTTAATTGTTTCTGTCCATCATAATAATGATATTTAAATGATGAAAAGCTTCAAGGTGTTAGTATAAGGAAGACCCAAACCTGTCGGAGGCGTGTCAGGAGATCAAATATGTGGGCATAGTTATTCATCACTGTTCCTGCCTCAATGTATCTGCAGATAAGACAATATTATGGTAAAAGAGAAATGAACCTTTACTTAGGTACACACTAAGAAAACTTAATTCCAGAAGGGGGGAAAAGAAGAACTAAATGGATAGGCAGATAAACGATAAGCCACTTGATTAGTTCCAAAGAGGTATATAATAGAGGATAGGCGGAAAAATAGATAACATAAGTAAGTGAAAAAGGATAGATGACTTAACTATTAAATTGTGCCTGACTCTCGTTGTACAGTGCTGTATAATAATCCTCTTCAACAACATCCAGAAAATCCCGTCTCAGAGTAACCTGAATGACAGCAGATGTAATATATATTGAATTTACTGAAACAAACTAAATTGTATTACACGGTTTAAGATCAAAAGCATACAATTCTAGGTGGAAGCGCAAGATCAGCTGCTCTGCCCTTTTTGGTACACCTTAACAATATGCTTTTCAAAATTTTGTGCTTTAACAGAAGCATTGCTCCCCTACCACCCCCCGTCTTCCCAGAATCTTGTATTGGTGAGGCAATATTCTGCAAAAGGAAAATTGTTGCAGTCTCAACATCATACTACGATGAATATACTAAAAAGAGAAGTCCTATTGATATTGATAAAGTAGTTACTTTATTCCACCAGCAGAAGTGACGAACATTCTTATGAGCACAACCTGGGCATTCAGCTGTACTGTAAAAAACACGAGGATCAAAAGTTTGGAGTTAAATATAGAAAGGAAACAGATGAGGTAAAGAAAAAGAAGGAAAACAGCTGACTAAAGTTTGACATATTTCATTATGATTTCGGGACTTCGCCATGAGTAATTGCTCGACTCAACTACTGTGAATGCTAGTGCAAGTAAAAAATACTCCCTCAGTCCCGCACGGCCGCACTCGATTTCCCATTTACTGTTTGCACCGTATTTAATGTAAGAGTTGTTTATTAGTATTTGAGTGGATAAAGTGGTTTTTAGTTGAGGGTATTGTAGACCTTTCTACTTTATTATTAAAGTATATGAGAGGATAAAGTGGTTTTTAGTGTGTATAAAGTAATGACACGAGATGAAACTGGATCACTACTACCGAAACACTATAAGAAAACAAAGAAGAAACTGGATCACACATTAAAAATAGTAAAGTGTACTCCATCACGGGGAGAAAGTGAAAAGTGAAGGTGAGTATAGTTCTAATTCTTCAGCCAGAGGGAGTGCCACGGGTTACCCTCCATGTATGTGGTGCGTACCATAGAAAGGAAAGGACACAGAAAAGAAAATAAGATTCTGCCTGAAACCTACTCAATTAACTATTAATTGGTCCAAATGGAAAGAACCAAAAAAAATAATTGAACCAGAAATCCAGAAAATATTAGAAGTTTGTGGATAAATAGGATTGATAGTCATAAGTGTAACCTGATATATACCATCCCAGAACACAGATTCTAATTGAATGAAACTTAACACATGAACCTGTGCTATTTCTTCTACATTTCCTTACTATATAGTTCTATGGATTATTTTGCACTTCCCCACGCTTCCATTCCAAGACCAGGGAGGAGGGATGAAAGGGAGAACTAGAAGAATGATGCAGAAAGGACCTTGACCTCTAAAAGCATCATGGAGATTTTAAGCTATACCTGTAATCAAGCGTACGACAATCACAGTCCTTGCAGAAATAATGAGAGTAAGGAAATATCTGCAGAAAGTGAACCTGAGAAGAATTGCAAATACATTAGGCATAAACTGAAAATTGGAGAAGGATAATCTTATTAAGAATTATAACTTACAAGAGAATATAGCTCTCCCACACGGTTCTGAAGGGGAGTACCACTTAAAGCCCATTTATATGAAGACTGTAAAGTAAGAACAGCTCTAGTTGTGTTGCTTTTTCGTTCTTTTATATAATGTGCCTGTGCGAAAAAATAGTCAGACCACAAGGAAGTACCAGTTTATAAAGCAGAAATTGGAAGATAGACTGAATATGATCATGATCACGTAAAAATTCTTCTGAAATTGGTGAAGACAAGTAACAAGGAAGTTAAGAAAATTAGAAAGTGTAACCATCCAGGTGCGTGAGAAAGAAATAAAAATAGAACTCATACAGTAAGGAGATATACACCATGATCACCACGGTTTTCATTGTTATTAATTAATCACATATATAGTCTTTTGTCACAATATATATATATATATATAGTTTATATAAATAATAGTAACAAGAAATAATATAATGCATGAGCATGACAAAACATGCTATAACTTTATATTGCAAATAACTTAGAAAACCTAATATAATGTATGAAAATATTATAGTAAAATGCTACAGATCTTACAAATAACCTACAAAATCCACCTGTCACATCATCAAATAAGTACATAGTCTGATCTGTTAGACAAATTAGAGAAAAATGATACACATTGCAAGCAACATCAAAGGCAACAATACCCGCCAACAAGTTGAGAAGTAGAACATCAGGAAGTTATTTGATGACCCAATCCTCTACCCTCTAGAGTGTATATTATTGGTCTTCAATGGAAATGAAGTCTCATAAAACATTTTTAAGATGCACAACAAAAGTAAATATATCACACTTACCTCATCCAAGATAATACGCTCCCACGCCATAGAGTGCAAAATAGATTTTTTCAGCAGACGAGGATGATCCAGTCACAGCTGAATTCTCAATTGAATAGTCATTATCCATCTCCTTGCAACCACTGTCATGGTTCTTCTGAAGGTTGGGTGTTCTCTTGGCTTTTGTTGTTACCTTTCTATGCTGCTTTGATTGTTTATCAGTTCTAGCAGCTCCAGGTCCACACATGTATTTCAAGTGAATTCTCAACTTGTTTTCATAGAACAGTTTTCCACAATACTGGCATTTCTCTTTAGGAGGCATCACGTATTTTCTGAACTCCGCCTCAACAATGGAATATGTTGTTATAACGAAATCATAATCAGAAAACTGATAAAGACTTTTTGCTCGGTTTGCACCATGGTAGAGAAGCACCTTGGTGCTTCCTTTGGAAGTGAACCGTTCAATCTCATTAACCCATTGTATCACAGCTATCAGCGGGCATATAACAAGTGTGCCTTTTACCGGTGGCAACCCCTTTGAGGAACTGGCGGAAGATGTGGGAAACTGATATCCAGAAATTTCCCTTAATATTTTTCTTTTAAGAAGAACAAGTGCTATTGCCTGGAGAGTCTTCCCCATCCCCATCTCATCTGCAAGAATGCCTCCTCTGACAGCAGATTCCTCTTGCTTCAAAGCCCAAGCTAACCACTCTTTCTGGTATCTAAGAAGTGGTATTATCAAGTCGTCTGAGGGGTCGACAGTTTCTGTTGCCATTTCATTCTGATTTATCAAGTCCATATCTATCTTTAAATTTTCTTCAATCCATATCTCATGTTCCTGTTCTAATACTTCCCACATCAATACAGGTTTATCTCCTTTTTTCTTCTTACCCTTCTTTTTCTCAAATTTCGCCTTTGTGACTGCAATCAAATCTATTGTGCCTGGATTAATGACAAAATCTGCCTCAATCCCTCCATTCATGACCCTCTCTCCCTCTTCTTCTTGCTGGTTATGAACCACGCTACCCTGGCCTCCCCTTTTCACAGAGGAGTTCTTTTTCCTCCTCTTTGGAGCAACATCATCACTAATTTCAAATTCATCCTCCAAAGCAAAATTTAAGTCCACAACATCTTCGACCCTTTCATCTTCATGCCCATCAATGAGATCTTCACCTAAAGTAAAGATGTGAGGTCAGTGACACCTCCATCTTTGGAGCAACATCATCACTAATTTAGCAATTTCACCACCAGTGGTATTGGTGAAATTCCTTCATAGAAACAACTCATAAAACATATATCTGCAGACATTACCAATTCAGAAAGAAACTGACATTCATGAAAATATTAAATTAAAATTAAAAAATGAACGAGTGAAAACATTTCTTATACAAGAGCAAGGCAGAGGTTTGCAGTGAAAACAAATAGGAGTTTCTTTTTCCAGGCTAAACATTAGTGTAAAAATAGAAAAAAATGAGAGAGAAAAGAGTAGGGATCTTTTCTCAGAGTATACTCTTTTCTATTAATTTTCCAATCAGGATCAAAACATCAAAATCAACTGTACAATGCAACACTAGTATGTGATAACCATTACACAAAAAAATAGCCGAACACCAAATTGGATCTTCAGAAACAAAGGGGCAAACGAACAAACAGATTGAAGTCATTGAATTGAAACCATCACTCCACACTACTATAATTCATACATTTAATCTCACATTCCCATGCTTCAATCGAAAACTACATACACATTAATTCACATACCTATATCACTCACGGCATTGTAATCAGAATCCGAAGACAAGTCCACGCACCCATCATCATCAGAACTCTCTGTGTACTTAACTTTCTCTTTCCCTGTTCAATTCGTTTATCAGAGCTCACACAAAGTACCAAATACCACAAATCCACCCAACCAAACCCCAGCAAAAATTCACGCAAACATTACACAGTTAAATCAGCCCGCAAATAAAAGATCCGCACCATGGAATCAACAAAACACTCGAAACCAAGTACCAAAAACAATTTAAAAACAGAAAGTGAGAACAAAACGCACCTTTAGAAGACGAAGGGCCATCGCGATGAGAACGGAGCTTCATCCTTCGATTTCAAAGAAGACGGAAATTAGGGTTTCGAGAATTTAACGCTTTTTTTTGGTTGAATCGCTAGTCGACGCGTCTGGTTGTGATTCTCGCTCTCAGTGTGAATAAAGATCAAAATATGAGAAAGGCGTATTATAAAAAGCAGAGAAATTGAAGGGGGTTTGGCGCGGCGGGAAAGGCATTTTCTATTCTTGCAGCTTATAAACGGTTGAGAGCGCTAAGAAGCGTGTTTTGGAATCTTGATGTGTTGAATGACAACTTTACCCTATTTAAGTAGTACTTCCATTAATCAACTGAAAAGAAACGTCTATGATGCAGTTACTAGTTTTTTCTTAAATGACACAATGATGCAGTTACTAGTTAAATTCAAAATGATGTGATTTATAAAAATGAGATTCCAACTTATTCATCCTCATGACATAATTAGGGATATTCTAACCAGTTTAGCCATTTCACTTCATTATTAACAAGATTTTTGTTCAACATCTATCTCATAGTTGTACTTGATGGTATATTAATGTATTACTCTCTCTCTCCACCAATTTTATACTTAATGTGGTGGACACAAATATTAAAAAAAGTATTATAGGGTATTGTGGGCTCTATTTATAAATAAAGTGATTGTTTATGAGTGAAATTGAAATAATTACATGATGGTTGATGAATAAAGATAAAATATTTTTTTCCATAATAGGAGTGTGCATAAATTTAGTGGACGGACGAATAAGATAAGTGTGCATAAATTTGGTGAAGGGAGCATATATGAATATTTGAACAAAGGTCTGGGGTTAATAGTTTTGTGCTCATTTAAATATCTATAACTATATAATACACCTACATATTTCCTATTTAGGTTTTCCGCTCTTTTTTTCTAGCCATTGATCAAATTTTCTTGATAAATCTTGGCCATTCATTTCAGTTAAGGAAAACTATATTAGTTTATTCACAATATTAAATTTTGTTCTCATTTGACCCTTTATTTATGCACAATGAATTTTTTCCTTCATTTCATCCTTTAATTTTGCCTCTCCTTTAATTTTGATTTACGCTCCTCTCAAATTCTTGAGTATATATATGACTTGGTGATCACTGCTGAGGTATATCTAATTTATGCATTCAAATTTCTTGTGTCTTTATTTATTTAAATTTAAATTTATTTTGCATTTCTATATGAGGATTAACCCAGATTGATGTTTCAGCTTCTTTGAATAATAATTTTTATTTTATGTTCTATGTTGCAGGAGGTTATTTATAATTTTATTTAGTTTTGGTTATGAGGATCGCATTCAAGATTTGGAAGTGGGGATTACAACCGTCGCTACGGATTGAAGAAATTCCTAGGCTATTTTCACATTACTTCCTTCTCAATTTTGTTAATATATATACTAGCTCCATGGAGATTTTAGGTGGGTTTCAATCCAACTTATTCTGATTTTTTGTGCTTTATGTTGTTTAGATTTATTTGGTATTAGTTTATTATCTTTATGATTATGATCTCTTGCATTTTCGCGTGCTTATTTTATCATTTTGTGGTGAGTAACTTTTTTTTTTTGTCTTTTTGTTTCTTCTTCTTCATCGTCTAACCATATTATTTTTTAAATCATCATTAATAATCTTCTTTTCGTTCGTTGATTCTATTGATCTTACAATTTTATTCATCATTTTACTTAATTTTGTAGATCCCGTGGTTTAGTTTATTCGAGTATAGTTATATTTTTGGTTTTGTATGTAAACCAAATTATTTTGTAAAAAGAAAATATAAATAAACAAAAAATATTTATTACTATAACACAAATACTTAAACGAAAAAGAAATAGAAAAATATCATTTACACATATATGATTAGTTTTAGACATTTTATATAAATAAATTGAAATAATTAATTATGTTGCACATTAATTGAAAATTTTCACTAATAATCATTAATACAATTAATAAAAAAAACTTGAAGCATCATCAAAGATTATAATTCTTTCAAATTTAATAAACATAATAAAAGAATGAATGATATTATATAATGCATGATTAAAGGATATATATTTATGTTTTTTTAAAAAAAATCAATCAACTAATAGATAGATTTTATTGACGCATGATCAAAGACTATGATTCTTTCTGTACACAAAATATTTATAATTTCAAAATGAATATTATTCATATGGTAAGATAATAAATTTTTAGCTAAATGTTGATTTGTATAGATCATAATTTTGTTAAGATAATAAATTTCAGGAAAGAAAAAAAAATAGTATAATAATAATATAATATTTGAGCATTATAAATATCACAATTAAGTTATTGTAAGATTTAATCTATACATTTTAATAGGTTTTGTGTTTTAATTGTTAAAATTCTATAATTGGAGAAATGATTATGATTTTACGTTTCATGTTTAATAGTATTTTTTATACAAGATCTACTTCGGGAAAAAAGGATGTTATGTATTTGTAGAGAATACATCATCATCAACCTTTCAGTTGACCTTTTCACCAACGTTGTTAATCGTAATTTTTAAAATAAAATTATAAAAAAATCTATAATACAACTAATTTCATAATATAACATTTTTTTCCCTTTTTTTACAGTATCAGATTCAAAAAAATTTAATGTCAACTAATTAGTGTTCCCAAAAAAGATCTAATCAACCAAAAATATCAAATCATCAGTTAATGTTTTATGCTTATTCGACAAATGCAGTTGATTTTATTAGTGATGTGATTATGTGTTTCTTGATTTATAATTCAGGGATATGATGAATTTGTTAGTGTTAGTCTCCTAGAGACAATCTTTTGTAAGGACATAATACTCAGATAATATTCAGTATTGGTTTAATATTATTATTTATTTAATATTAAATGTATGGCGTTACACTCATTAGAATATTATGTTTGATTGTTTGCATTTATTCTTATATGTGTTCCCTTGAATCACTGTTGTCATTGAGTGAGTGAGAACACAGATGACTTAAGCATGATTCTTAAATAGCCCCAATCGAGGATCATCAAGAAAGGAATATTGATGATGCAATGGAGATTGGTGTGCGATCTACATCATACTCTTAGAGAGTGTAGTAAGATCTCACTTACTACGAGATACTAGGTATCTCATGATGGATGCACAAATACCTTAGAGGGTATTTTTATACCCATCCGGAAAATCGTTTGATGTAGTTCCATTATATGTGTCTACGGGTGTCTCAGTTAGTGGGAGCGATGCGATACTCCTTTGACTTGAGGTCAATCACGCTTTGAAACGACATGTGTGGAGTGATGATGTTTTAAGTTTTTGACCATGATTCCAAGTTTTATCTTTTTAATCGGATTGACGTAAATTTCACCCTTGGTCTATGAGTAGATATGACTTGGATTGAGTTAATCAATCGCACACAAGCGTGTGTGTGGTAGTTGAACAAAAAAAAGATTCATTCCTCAAAGTGGATTTAGAGAATACTCACCTTCTCATCATAGTGGATCTAAGTCATTGAGGTTCCAACTATGAAAATGCGTCAACTTAGACTTTGTGACTAAGTGTGACACTAATGATCAATTAGTGATTTGAGATTAATTGATTAAGTTATTTGAATAGACACTTCATCATGTTCAAGACTAATCGAGTATTCGTGAATGAAAGGAAGTAATCGCAATTGCCACGTTACGATTCTGAGTGTCCAACTAAGTTGCATGTGTTTCTCGTAATGCACCTCATATATTGAGAATGTCGATTTATTGACTAGGGTTCAATTAAAGATCTTCTAGTTAGTTTGACTAATCGTTTCGATATATGAGGGCCGGGTTTAATACGGATATGGGTCACACAACAAGTAGTTTTTTTTATGGATTATAGTTGGTTGATTAAATGTTAAATTAGATTTAATATTTAATTTATGGAGAAGAAATTAATAATAGATTAATTTGGAATTAATTATTATTAATATCATTTAATTGAATTGGATTTAATTAAATGAGAATTCCTTAATAATTATATTTGGAATATAATTATAGGATTTAATATATATGGAAATAAATCGTCAAAGAGATTTTCGTGGAAATATATAAGACATTTAAATCCGTGAGAGATTTATATGGGAAAATAAATCGTAGAGATTTATTGAAATAAGGATTAAGGTTTTTAATTACCTAATTGGGCTAGATCTAAATTCGACTCTTTAAGATTTAAGATTTAATTTTGGGCCTCCGTTTATATATATAAAGACTTCTTTTTAATTCACAAACAACGTAACTTCATATACTCTCCATAAGATCTTAAGTTTGGATTTTCCTAGCTAATTCAACTTAGGATTCAACACCGTTTGATAATCGTGCATTGATCCGATTCGAGGGATTATGTGGATACCGTAGTAGAGGAATCATCTTACAATCATTTGTAAGATTTATTGTTATGATTATTGTAATCCTATACGTGCAATTCTTTGTTCGTTGTTGGTGAACTTTATTTTCCATTTGCTATGCGTGTATTACGCTATTTACGTCTCTATATTCCAGCGGTGGTATCGTGATTCTGCGCTTCTTGATTAGTTAATTGCATAATTGTTTTGATTTTAAAATTAAATTATTTTTTAAAAAATCAGGGGGTACGGTTTATTTGATAAGACCGCACCCCACATCCGCCTTTCATTGTTCACGGCTCGGTCCCTTTCATCTTCCCAAATCTTAGGGTTTTTCAAAACCCAATTCGCACCCTCCTTTTGCAGCACCGCTCGGCTAGAGGGCGGAGACCCACGGCTCGTCGCTGGGAGACGGCCGTGTGGACCCGCTCGCCTCAGCGCGATGGCAGCGCGACCTGGTGAATGAATCGGCCCTTGTGCGATTCGTCACTACCGCTGCAAACCCTCGAACGACTTGACTTCTGAAGCGAGGCGGTTCACCACCATCATCTTCGATGAATCATCTCTTCCCTGACTTATGGCGGCGGCGCTCGGTCCTCGATTTGAGTCGTCGAACACGCGAAGCCGAGCAGCGGCGGCGATACACCAGCGCACCTAGGGCGACGCGGTGAAATCGGTCGCGCTCGAGGCTTCGCGTCGGGAGCCCGCTGATTCTGGTTGCGACGACCTGGCTGTTTCTGTTGTCGTCGCCTTGTGCGGCGTTCGATTTGATTTTGGCCGGTTCTGTTCTGATATTCCGATTACTGTTGTGTCGATTAATTTTCTATGTTCCTAAATTGAAATTTCCTGATTCTTGTTGATGAATGTTGAAACTGGAAATTATGTTTGGGGTTTGGAAATTGTTGAAACTGCACGAATTGGACGGATTGGATCCGATTGGAATGGGTGATGATGTTTGGGGGCTGTTTTGCAAATTCGATTTGAGACAGACCCCAGTGCAATTTTGGAATTTGCACCTAAGGCCTAACAATGAAACATATAAAATTTAATTTTGAAAATTTATAAAGTTTTAAATTAAATTGAAATTTAGATTTTAAGTTGAATAATTAATTGGATTAATTATTACTTAGATTTTAAATTGAATAATTAATTGGATTAATTATTGTTTTAATAATTTAGAATTAAATTAAAATTGTTTTAAAATTCGATTCAAAAAGAATTATTAAATCCCACTATTTAACTTTTTTAAAATAAATTAGATTAAAACTTTTTACGATCGCATTATAATTTTGGGTGGTGACCCAATTACACCCTTTTATATGGTTTCACCTTCTCAAATCGGATATATTTATTGTTTGGGTAGATTTAGTATCTCTACCATGTATGGCCATATAAGTGTTAGGGTGTAAAAAAAAATCATGTTTGGGCGGCCATTTTTCTTGATCTTCCATTTTTGCGACCCTCGCCTAATAATTGCTCAAATGTGATGTAGATTAACATGTTGGATCCGATTAAGAATTAATTAATCTGGCTGCGAAGTTAGCTCTTATAAAATGTTCCTTCTTAAAATATGGTTTTTTCATTGATTTGATAAGATGTCTTCCATCAAAATTAAAAAAAACTAGGAGATTTCGTTCAATAGTATTTAAGGCCCGCAAATTTTTTGCTTCGGATCTACATCTAATGGAACTTTTTAGGGGACATGTAATGTAAAATCTAAACGATGGTTGTAAACCAACTTAATTTTGTTTAACTTCGAGATCGCCATGGACAAAGGGTAAGGGACATCGATCGAACTAGGTTCGACAAACTAGGAGTTGCGATTTGCAATTGGTTTGGAGACCTACAGGTTATCTTTATTGTGATATTGACCTATCGGGATTATGATAGTAGGAATGTGGATCATAGTAATATTATGATTTATATTGGATATAAATTCGTATTCTTTAGATGAGGTCGTTTAATATGTGAAAATAATGGAGACAAAATAAATTTGAAAAGCCGTATTTGTTTATTTTGATTCTTTGAATATTGATCATATGAATTATGTGTTTTAATTCTGTTTTATTTTATTTTTCTCTAGGATTGTTGAATGAATAACTTATCTTTGAGAAGTGTTTTGAAACGAACAAATTGGGTGGGCTAAATTTTTCTCGTTCCAAAGCGTGCATTTGGTGCTTAAGCGAAAAAAAATTAGTCACGTGTTGGACACACCAATCCTGCTACCGATAACATTTTTCGAGACCTTGAAGATCATTGAAGAAAGAAGGCGTTTGGCGTTTGACTTCGGGAAAAAGATCAAGAGGATGCTTGGGGCTTAGTGTGTTATCTACTCGGGATGATTCAGGAGTTGCAAAGCGACATGAGAAGATGTTTCCCCGAGATGATTAAGCATCTGAAGGATCTCTTTGATCCGAATCTCGTTCGAGATTTATGAAGTGATGAAGAGATCTGTTTAGATCTTCGATTACTGAGGAGGAAGGTTTCTCCTCGTGTGTTGAAGATGATTGGGTAATCGAGAAACTTGGTCGTTTCTTGCGGGCATTGAGCTCAAGACCAATGTTCTTTGTTTATGCCATTCTTGATCGCATCGATTCATATTCGAGTTTAAGTGGTAAACTTTAATATGAATAAGGCGGAATCGACTATGCCCGAAATTTTGCATAACATCTTTAAAGACCTTTGAGTCTTCCTTTACTAAGGAAAGCCCGTGCTCATGGTGAGTGCCTCTCGCTATACCCGTAAACTTTTCGAAAGGAAAGAAGAAGCGAAGGGCAAAGCAAAGAAAGGCTCTAAGCCGAACTTCCTTAAACCCAAAGGTGGAATTCAAAAAGAAGGAGAGGGTGGACAAGGATGTATGTCTCCACTTTCAAAGCGAAAGGGCATTGGAAGAAGGATCGTGAAGGTTCTAGCGGTGAAAAAGAAGACACAAGGTGTCTCAACCCATTGGAAGCAGTATGTTTGTTATTGAGATAAACATGTCCACAAATGATACTAACTGCTGGGTATTAGATACCGGTTGTGGCTCACATATTTGTACTAATGTGCAGGGTCTCAAGCATAACAGGGCAGTTAGGCCAGGTGAAGTCGCCCTACACGTTGGGAATGGAGCAAGAGTTGCTGCTGAACGTGTTGGCATTTATGTTTTAGACATACCCTCTGATTTTAGACTTGAACTGAATAATTGTTATTTTGTTCCTTCTATTACTCGCAACATTATTTCCATTCCGATGTTAGACATTGAAGGTTTTCCTTCCATTTTGCAAATAATAACTGTTATTTTTCGCTTAATGGTGATGTTTATGAAAATGCTCCTTTATTTATATTTGTTGCATTGTGAACATAAAATTCTTAATATACAAAACAAACGACTCAAACTTAGTAATCATGAAAACCCGACTTACTTGTGGAATTGTAGGCTTGGTCATGCAAATGAGAACAGGATTGCAAGGTTAAGAAAGTTAGACTACTTAACCCCATTCGACTTTGAGTCCTATGAAAATTGTGAATCCTATCTCAAGGGCAAGATGACCAACAAACCCTTTTCTGGGAAAGGGATTCGTGCCAAAGAAGTTCTAGAGCTGATCCATAGTGATGTCTGTGGACCATTGCCCACTCTAGCTAGGGGTAACTTCGCTTACTTCATCACTTTTACTGACGATTTCTCAAGATATGGATACGTGTATCTTATGAAACACAGATCCGAATCTTTTGAGAAATTCAAGGAGTTCAAAGCTGAAGTAGAGAAGCAACTTGGTAAGAGTATAAAGACTCTTCGATCGGATCGAGGAGGTGAATACCTTAGCCATGAATTCCTTGATTACTTGAAGTTACATGGAATCAATCACAATGGACTCCTCCCCCACACCCCAAAATGAATGGGGTATCCAGAAAGGAGAAAAACCTTGTTAGACATGGTAAGGTCCATGATGAGCTTTTCTCTCTTCCAACATTCTTATGGGGATCGGCTCCAAACCTCAATCTACATTTCAAGAATATGATTCCATCCAAATCGGTTGAGCATACGCATATATGAACTATGGTGTTTTAACCAAAAAAAGAAGCAGTTCCAAATTTTTCACATATCAAAACGTGGGGTTGCCCCCAATTGTGAAAAAAGATGCTCACCGATAAGCCGAATCAAAGGTGAAAAGGGTTATCTTGTGGGATATCCTAAGGAAACAAGAGGATATTATTTCTATCTACCTGAGAAACAAACAATAATTGTTTCTAGGCAGGCAAGGTTCCTCGAAGAAGACTGTATCTTCAAGGACCAAAGCCGTAAGAAGATAGTACTTGAAGAAATTCAAGAACCACAAGATAAACAAGAGACTGATACCTTGTCAAAGAAACGTGACATGGAATCAGTGGGAGCATTCAACAGCTCACATGGTGGAACTTTATCACTTAGTGATCCTCTTTCAGCCAGTGGGAGCGTAATTGGAGTTGCATTGCCTTCACAACAAACTCCAAGTGGGCTGAATGAGAACAACATAGTTCAAACTTCCGCCCAAGAGGCATCAGAAAGTGTTGCTCTTGTGGACTCTCCGGACATTGATGAAATCGATGCACCACAAAATTTCCACAACTTGTTCAAAATTATAAATTTAACAAAAAAAATGTACGGCTGCGCTTGACAAACACCACAACTCCGTAAGTCCACTAGAATTCGTAATCCGCCCACTAGGTATTATGGTTTCCTCGTAGAGGAACATGATGACGTGGAGATCCCGGATAAAGATGATCTTAGAACTTACATTGAGGTAACATTAGATGTTGACTCGGAGAAGTGGCATGAAGCCATGAAATTCGAGATGGACTCAATGTACACAAATCAAGTCTGGGACTTGGTTGAATTGCCGAAAGGGGTAAAACCCATAGGTTGCAAATGGGTCTACAAGCGTAAGACCGATGCAAATGACAAGGTACAAACCTACAAGGCTAGGTTGGTAGCAAAAGGTTATAGTCAGCAACGATTAATTGAAAAGGCATTGGTATGATAAGACTTTCTCACTGTTGCTAAGATCAAGTCCATTGAATTTTTACTTGTTGTAGCAGCACATTTAGATTATGAGATTTGGCAGATGGATGTCAAAACAGCCTTCCTCAATGGAAACATTGATAAGGAGGTGTTTATGACCCAATTAGGAAGGTTTTGTATCTAAAGCCAAAATATAGTCTTGTGTCAAGCTCAAAGCGGTCCATTTATGGATTAAAGCAAGCTTCTAGGAGTTGGAATATCCGATTTGATGAAATTTGTCAAATCATTTGACTTCATCATTAAAATTCGGAAGATCCATGCGTTTTAAATGAAGCGATGGGAGAAATATTGTTTTCATAGTTGTGTATGTCGATGACATACTAATTATGGGAAACAACATTCCTCTTATGCGAGAATTCGGTTAAAGATTGGCTATCAAGGACCTTCATGATGAAGGACCTTGGTGAGGCATGTTACATCTTATGGATCAAGATCCATAGGGATAGATCAAGAAGATGTTGGGATCACGATTCAACAACCCACGTTGATAAGGTCTTTTAAAAGCGATTTGCGGTGGAGAACTCTAAGAGAGGTTCTCTACCCAAAGATGTCATGGGATAAAATCTTCGTTCTAAGAAGGATTGTCCTTCTAACGGAAGGATCAAAAGAAGGCGATATCCCAGATGAAGGATATACCATATGCATTTGCAATTGGCTCCATCATGTACGCCATGACTTTGCACAAGGCGGATGTGGCCTTGATATTGTTAGCACATATTTGGTAGATACCGGCGGTTGGGGAAGATTGATAGAGAATCCGGTGAACCTCATCTTTGGATTTCATTTTGTCAAGAACATTCTTAAGTACCTTAGGCGTATTTAAAGACTGTTTCTTGGTCTCTGGAAGGAGGATTATTAGAGCTAGTTGCAACTGGGCTATGGCTATCTTGATCTGATTTCAATCCGATTGATGATGATTACAAATCACGATCGGGCTATGTTTTTCGTTCTCAATGGTGGGGGCGATTAGTTGGAATAGTTCAAACAAGAGACTACCTTGATTCAACAACAAAGTGAGTACATTGTTTGCAGGAACTTTTTAAAAAGAAGCCGAAAGAAAAGAAGCTGTCTGGATAAAACAGTTCTTAAATGAACTAGGGGTAGTTTCGAGTGCTAGTAGTCCAATAAAGTTGTATTGTGACAATACTGGTGCGGTTGCGCAAGCTAAGGAACCGAGATCCAATAACATAAACAAGCATGTACCGAGGCATTATCACATGATAAAGGGAGATAATGTTAGAGGAGATAGAGTTAGAACGTGTCCCCGGAGGAGGATAACTGGTTGATCCTTTCACCAAGGCTTTGAGTATCCATGTACACACACTAGACATTTTGTAACATGATAAGCTGAGATCCTTATCGATGGTCTATGGTCTAGGGTTAGACATGTAGGTGATTGACTCTAGTTCAAGTGGGAGATTGTTAGTGTTAGTGTCCTAGAGACAATCTTTTGTAAGGACACAATACTCAGATAATATTCAGTATTGGTTTAATATTATTATTTGTTTAATATTAAATGTATGGCGTTACACTAATTAGAATATTATGTTTGATTATTTGCATTTATTCTTATATGTGTTCCTTGAATCATTGGATTTGTCATTGAGTGAGTGAGAACTCGGATGACTTAAGCATGATTCTTAAAGAAAATTGTTTTTCAATCGAGGATCATCAAGAAAGGGATATTGATGATCTGATGGAGATTGGTGTGCGATCTGGCATCATACTCTTAGAGAGTGTAGTGAGATCTCACTTACTACGAGATACTAGGTATCTCATGATGGATGCACAAATACCTTAGAGGGTATTGGTATACCCATCCAGGGAAAAGAAACCATTTGATGTAGTTCCACTATATGTGTCACGGGTGTCTCGGTTAGTGGGAGCGATCGCGATACTCCTTTGACTTGAGGTCAATCATCGGGCTATACGACATGTGTGGAGTGATGAACTTTGACCATGACCGACGCTTGCACCCGTCTATACATGGGTAGATATGGCTTGGATTGAGTTCATCACGAAGTGCGTGATGCGTGGTAGTTGAACAAGAAAAAGATTCATTCCTCAAAGTGGATTTAGAGAGAATACTCACCTTCTCATCATAATTGGATCTAAGTCATTGGCCAATGCACGTCAACTTAGACTTTGTGACTAAGTGTGACACTAATGATCAATTAGTGATTTGAGATAAATTGATTAAGTTATTTGAATAGACACTTCATCATGTTCAAGACTAATCAGTATTTTACCCGTGAATGAAAGGAGGTATGTCGCAATTGCCCACGTTCACGATTCTGGTAGTTGCATGTTTTCATAACGCGTACCTCATATATTGAGAATGTCGATTTATTGACTAGGGTTCAATTAAATACCGTTAGTTTGATTAATCATTTCGATATATGAGGGTCTATGGGTCACACAACAAGTAGTTCCCTTTTACGGATTATAGTTGGTTGATTAAATGTTAAATTGGATTTAATATTTAATTTATGGAGAATAAATTAATAATAGATTAATTTGGAATTAATTATTATTAATATCATTTAATTGAATTGGATTTAATTAAATGAGAATTTCCAATAATTATATTTGGAATATAATTATAGAATTTAATATATATGGAAATAAATCGTAGAGATTTTCATATAAGGCATTTAAATCCGTAGAGATTTATATGGGGAAATAAATCTTAGAGATTTATTTAAATAAGGATTAGGGTTTTTAATTACCCAATTGGGCTAGCTTAAGATTTAAGCTGGGTCTCCCCTATATATACAGACTCTTGGGAATTCACAAACAACGTAACTTCATATACTCTCCATAAGATCTTAAGTTTGAATTTTCCTAGCTAATTCAACTTAGGATTCAACACTGGCAGAATCGTGCAGATCCGTTCAAGGGGATTATGTGGATACCGTAGTAGAGAAATCTGTACTACAATCACTGTAAGATTTATTGTTATGATTATTGTAATCCTATCTGTGCAATTACTTGTTCATTGTTGGTGAACTTTATTTTTCGCTGCGCATGTATTACGTGTTTACGTGCCTCTATATTCCAACAGAATTTAATCGAGAATAGTTCTAAAATTGTTGAGCTGGATCCTGATGATACGTGTGATCATGATAATCAAGTTGTTGTAAGTAATAGAATTGTAATATCAATCATGAAATAAGTTAAATCCCCTTTTTTATATCTTTATAGTTTGATTTATGTGTGTGTTGTTTATGTATATTTCAATAATAAAATCATCTTATAAAATACATATTAACGATTACATTTTTTTTATACAATTTTTCATTATTGTGATATTGATGGTTCTATTCATAGTTGTTAATATTGTGGTATGTTGTTCTGGTATGATGAGTGATTAAAAGTCAGGTGTCAGGACGACCAAAGTTTTCCTTATGTTGTCCTCAATGAAAAATATAAATACCTATTATGTCTCATCCTCTTAAACTTCATCAACAATTTTAATGGGGTAATACTTCATGGAGCAAACATTATTTAGATAATGTTGTTGCTTTTAACTGTTGGGATTATACTGGAAAGTATGCTTTTTACTTTGTATAATCAAAACTGAATTTCGAACTTATTTACTGAAATAAATTGTTTATCACTGATGCTTTAAATATCATTGAATGTTACATATATTTACTGCATAACTGTTCATTAAATAGTACGTGTTACATTGTAGTTAATTTAGTGATACCAGATCACAAAAGATTAAATTAACAGTCCCTTGTAACTAAAAGTACACCATTCACGACCTAGATGGAAATGAACAATCCATTGTGAAAGGTTGAAGTGTAAGGCTCAGATTGGCTTGTCTTGACCAAGAGATTACACTAGTGCATGACTGATGCACTGAATAGGACCTACAGGAGGACAAATTCTTCAGAACTGAACAAGAAAGAATTAGACCTCAGTGGTTCGTTATTTCTTAATCTTCGTTCCTTAAATAGGATCACGTGTGGTTGGTAATTATTGCTTTGACTTATCATGGGTAGAGAATCAACGAGATTCAATACTTTTTATCTTGGGCAATATTATTGGTCACATGTGATTGCTAAGATTCAATACGGAGAATCGTGTGCAAGTACGCTTGTTCGATTTGCCCCCTTGGGAGGTTCATAAGATTTATCATACCAAATCTTGCAAGTTGAATTAGTTTCCGGTATGGATAATAATGTTGAACCGTTCCTTGACCAAGGACAAAAGATATTAATTAACGGAAAGCTATTTCAGTGGCTTGAATTAATTAATGGGCTAGATAATCTTAAACACGGGAAATAATAACCGGGAGTCATATTGACTGTAATATGGGTTAAGATGGATAGTGCAATATTAATTATGTAGTGGGATTAATTAATATTTATGGGCTTGAATAATATTGTGGCTCAATATTGATAATTCAAGATCCATTGGAAGGTCAAATCTTAATTCTCCTAAAGGCCCCCTGAGTAACCCAAAATATAGTCCAATAACTGAAAAAGGTGTTTAAAATAAAATAAATATTGTTGCTTATTTTTCCTCAATATTTTCGAAATTTATGGATAAAAAGGGAGAAAGATTTTCTTTGAATTTTGTTATGAAATGAAGATATGTATTCTTGGAATACAAGATTATCTCATTAAATTCAAGAAATCTCCCACTTGGTTATTCATGAAGATAATTCGAAATTTTTGAAATATAAAGGGCAAGAAAGATTTTCTTGATTTTCTTGAAAGGATATTATGGAAGATATGTATTTCTTGAAATACAAGAATATCTCATAAATTCAAAAAGATCCAAATCTTGGAATCTTGCCTATTATTTTCGAAAATATCCCATAACAAAGAGTAGGTGGGATTTTGTGGAATATTATAATTATGGGAAAAAGAATATAGGAGATATATTCAAGATTTCTTGGAGATCAAGAAAAGATTTTCCCACATTATTTTCTACCCAAAATTTCGACCACCTATGCTCTATAAATAGGGGATGACCCTTTCATTCCCAAGTACAATTCCATGTGCTGGAAAAATTAGTAAATCCACAAAGGTGGTGCAACATAATTTATTTTCCTTTTGTTAATTGTTCACAAGTGTCCTACCACCGGATAGTCGAACAAGGATTAAGGGAATACTTGGGAAGTTCTTGTGGTTAGTCTAATCAGCCAAACCATTGCCGTCCCAAGAGGTACGTTCACGTAAGCTCGTAGAATTCCGCATGCGTAGGATTTACGTGAATTAATTATATGCATGATTTGTTGTTGGATTATTATTTGAATTAATATAGGATTAATTCATGCTAGTAATAATTATAAGAATTAAATTTATATTTAAATATTCACCCCGAATAGATCTGTGCAACTTATTCCCCAACATTAACAACATGATTTCATTTACTTCTTTGGGTGGTAAGATTGATATGAAACTTAATATCAGTGGTGCTTCTGTTGACATCTAATGGAGACGAACCTATATTTTTGCGTAATTGTACATATATGACACTGATAATGAAATATCTAATAGAATTCGTATTTTAGGTAATTTTCTTTCCATATTAAGACATTCTTTAAAATTACATTATTTTGACAATTTAAATTAATAACATCATGCTTTTTGATCAATGATCACAATTCAAATCCGAATATCAATAAAATACAGCTGCTATATTAGCTGGTTGTAATTTACTTGCAAGGACATTCTAAGGTAACCATGAGATTGATTGTTAGAAAAGGAACTAATCCAAGAAGGTATAACTTAGCCACTACGTCAAAGGTAGTTGTTGTTATTATTGATCTCAATCACACCTCTTGATGATCGTGATATTGTAATTGAAACTCACTGTCGGTAAACTTCAACACATTACTGAATTGAATTCATCGTACTTTGGTTTTAATATCCAATGCTTTTCCACTATGATGAACTCCTATGATGAAGATGGATATATTGAGAATATTCCTTTCACAACATCTGCAATGGATAGAGCTGGAACACGTAATTCAATTAGTCAAAGAGAGTACTTTGCATTTCGTCTACAAGAGAGAAATAGAGAACTCTCTACGATTTTATCTTCCAAACGTCTAAATCAACAATTTGATGTTGATGTCTGCACTATGGTGAAGTTTGGAAGACTGAAATATATTAAAACACATAAACAGAAACTTCGTAATGAGATGTATATTGTTATTGATGATGCAGTATTGAATGGAGAAACTGAGGCACATGAATTGGGAAAGTGTATCGTTTAGTCGCCTTCATTCACTGGAGGTCCACGTTACATGGTGCAGAATTATCAAGATGTTATGACAATTTTTAGATGAGCTGGATGCAATTATTTATAACTTTTAGCTACGATCAAAAGTGCCTGATTATGACAAAAAAAGTTTGACTATAATTTTTTTTAAGTGCATAATTATAGTCATTTGATATTATTGTTGATTATTAATCAACATAATACCATCATTTTGGTTTAATACAATTATTTACTACTTAATACAACATAATTGTGTGCTTGAAAATAAAAATTGTGCTCAATTTATATCTTTTATTACAAATTGATGCGCTTTTAATTGATCGTGTTGGCCACGCATCATTCCATTATCAATTTAAATTGTATAGTATCCCAATTTACGTCTTTTTAATAACAATATTCCTTTTTGATTAAATTAGATATCCTATAAATAACTTTATTCATATTTGAAATGAACTGGAACGTCGTTTATATTTTTAAACTTTTTTTCCAACATACTATATCATATAAGTCATGTAAGTTATATAATACACCTATGAATTTCCTTATTGGATTTTCTGCTCTTTTGTCTACACCGTTGATCCATTTTTTGATCTATAATCTGAGTCATTCATTGTATTTGAGGAAAGATGAAAAGTTATTATAACATATTAAATTTTATCACTGATCTTGACCATTGATTCATATGTATTGTATCTTGGCCATACATTTCTCCACCATAAATTATGTACACTTTTTTTGCTCCATTTTCTCTTTCAATTTAATCCTTCTTCCTTTTATGTTCATCGGTTTCTTCAGTATATATAGTCCATGGAGATTTTGAAGTTAGCCTTAATCCAACTTATTTTGCGTACTTGCTTTTGTAATTTTACATTTTATTGTGAGTTTATTTTTTTCGATTTATTCTAATTCATTTTGATTCATGATTCATTGTAGTTTGTATAGAGAACACTTTTAAATGTAAATTTAGATTTTGGCATGTATTTATTTATTTTTTGTTCTAATTCATCGTTCAGTTCATTGTTTTCACGACGGTGATTTTGTTAATTACGAACACGCTGGCGATTTCGTTAATCTATCAGATGTCACGACGTTTAAAGTTTGATGGGATCACAAACTGAAGAGTTTTTGTGTACTATAAATTAAAATTGTTTGATAGTTGTAATATATTACACTCCATATTGCTGGTGTCGCAATTGAAAATGATGTGTGTGACGGTGCTTTCAAATGTGTAGTGGTTTCGTAACAGTTGAGTGGTGTCAAAGCATTGTAATATTATATTATTATGCTTACGCCTTTATTCATTTGATATTTGTAATATTATTCCAGTGATATAATTTTCTTATTATTAATCAAATTGTCCATGAGGAACATTACAATGGTTTGAAATAATACCAGGATAATTAGCTTGAATAATTTGAAATAATATACATTATCTAATGATAGCAAGAATATTTATTAATATAATTTTAAAATTACTATCCATGGTTTGATATTTTTGCATATTTTTGAAAAAATAATTTTAAGTTATAATCATGAAAATAAATAAATCATCATGCTCCATTTTTTGTCTATACCGTTGATCCATTTTTTGATCTTTAATCCGAGCCATTCATTATATTTGAGGAAAGATGAAAACTTATTGTAACATATTAACTTTTATTATACTAATCTTGACGATTGATTCATGTATATTATATCTTGGTCATACATTTCTCCACCATAAATTATGTAGATTTTTTTGCTCCATTTTCTCCTTTAATTTAGTCCTTCTTCCATTTACGTTCATCTATTTCTTCGTATATATAGTCTATGGAGATTTTGAGATAGCATTACTCCAACTTATTTTGTGTATTTGCATTTGTAATTTTACATTTTGTTGTGAATTTACTTTTTTTCGATTTGTTGATTCGTTATAGTTTGTAAATGTAAATTTATATTTTGACAGGTATTTTTTTTCCGATTTGTTCTAATTCATCGTTCGGTTCATTGTTTTCACGGCAGTGATTTTGTTAATCAATGGAGATTTCATTAATTTATCAGATTTCACGGCGTTGAAAGTTTGAAGGGGTCACAAGGTGAAGAGTTTCTGTGTATTATGAATCAAAATTGTTTGATCATTCAAAAATCCTATGATACGTCTTACATAAAATTGGACTTATAGTTTGAAGATAATTGACACGTGTTTTGCAACACACTAACCTCTCAAGTATAAGAGGGTCGTTTCGTGCCCGGTTAAATATCGATCCACGGGACTAGGATGATGAATATAGTCCAATTCTATTTATGTTGTCGCATTGATTATAGTGTGAAAACGATTTGGAAACTTAAAAACAAGCATTATCCAACAATCGAACAAAGATAAACAATAAACGAAAGCAAGCTAAGAGAAAACAATTAAATAGCAAACGAGTTTGTTCACTAATGAGAAGAAGATTCGGGTGTTTTTCCTTGTGAAGAGACAATTGTCAAAAGATCGATTATGGTGTTTACCTATTTTTAGGTTATTCCATAAGGACGATCACTAAACATATACCATTCGTCTTGGTAAGCGCAAGACGCGATATCGGTTGAAATCACCAGGATCAAGAGGTGAATCTCATTTTTAGAATCGCATTCTAATATGGTCCCTCTAATTAATTAACTACTCATCACCGTGTGTTCCCACTTCAGACTAAGGCCGACGCTTCCTACGTTTTCACTACCCACCCGGTTTTAACTCAAGAAAATAACGTAGACAGTGTCTAAAGATTCACCAACTCGTCATGATAGACTTAATCGACTCAAATTCGAATTAATTAAACCAATACTATATATGCCTAAACCCGCCTACCCATTTCTCACAAGAACTAAAGAAAAAACACTTGTTTCATAAAGAAACCACCAAAAATAACAATAAAATTCCCCTAATCTAAAGAATAACCATCAATAGAGATAAACATCCATAATCAAGCAATTAAACAATCATCACCACAATTCCAAACACCCAAACACTAATAACCTTAGCCCATCATAATTCTAATCAAACCCATAAACAATAAAAAAACATAAACCCATAATCATAGCCATTAAATCAAAGAAAGCAATAAAAGGGATAGAAGTCACCAAATAAAGCAAATACAACTTGAATCTTGTCTTGACTCTCGAATCCAAAGAAATTCTACTCTAGAAAGCAAGAAAATCTCTCTAATGGAGTGTTGGTGTGTGTGGAGGAGGATGATTCTTAAAACCTTATCTAAAACCCTTTTTCCTCAAAACTATATTCCTCTCTGCTGCTCGTGCCTTTTGTTTCCACGCTACTGGTGGAATTAGAAATTGCCACTGACCCCGTCAAAAAGTGCTAATCCTTTTCCAAAATTGCTGAAATCTATTTCATGCGCTTTTTGTCTTCTCAATTCAGCGTCCTTAGACAATTAAGTGGGGTCCAGAGGTAGTTTGGATCCGGTGCCTTCTATCATCATGCTTGCTTTCCTTCCTAATTGAAGCTGATTGGTTAGTTTTCTTGGTCAAACTTTGTGGTTCACTTAATTTTCAAATGGACTTTGCTGCTTCCTGCTTTGGGTCCAATTGGTTTGTGAATGGGCCTGATTTATTGGAGCCGTGGTATAGCTAATCCATGGGCTTTAAGTTGCTGCTTTGGGTTTTTTTTCTTAACTTTCGCGAGCAGGCCCGTCAGATTATTCCCAGCTGCGTACCGATTTTTGTTTTGCTCATAACTCGAGCTCTCGACCTCGGATCGAGTTGATTTTTTTTTGTTGCGACCGTCTTTTCGAGGAGCTTCACGTGCTTCAACTCTCTTCCCTACATTCTTCTAGATCAGAGCAGTTTATTTTAATCAAATCCAGTTCGTTTCCACTAGTTTCCTACACAATAAACCACACAAGACATTTCTCCACATTTGAGCACAATTAAGTGAAATTAGTTCAATAAACGCATGAAATGCTATCAAATTGAGCAAGATAATCACATAAATACAAGCAATTACGACACTCAATCAATAATCACTATTTTTATTTGTTTTTATACTTTTTATCACAATCATCTAATAATAGGCAGTCTGAGCAGAGGAACGTGCAAAGGAACCTGGCCGTGTTGAAGCCTGTGCAATATAAGAAGATGTTTTCCAACATTCCAAGGCCCACACTCAATAGCACGTCTCACATCCAACTCATTATAGAATTGAATCATCATCCGGCCCTCTCATATGTCACGAATCGTCACCACTTCTTTGGCTTCCAAATACTATCCAGTCGGTTCCGGTGGGCAACAAAATTCAGAGCCTGGTCGGTTAGAAATTTACCGACCACACACAAATTGATATTACCCTCCTCGTCCCCCAAATCATCCGCTCCGACAACCATTTCGTCCTCCTCATCACAAGAAAGGCATAAATCTCCCATCATTTGCTCCATAACAAAAATACCCAAAATTAGAGCACCAACTTTAAAAAAAAAATTTAGAGCACAACATTTATAATGTAATTAGGAGACAACTCTTTTTATAATAAATTATTCTTTATTTATGATCACGAAATTTATCATATATTTAAAAGTTAAATAAAAATTTAATGAACCAAAATAAAAATAAAAATTAACGTACTTAATATATGTTTTTCTTAAAAACTCACGGGTAATACGCTGACATTAATTCTAGTTCATATATATTAGACAGTTCTACATTCTACGTACTATACTTTTTTTTTTGACAACTTTTCTACGTACTATACTTGGCTGCGCGCTAAAGTTCAGAAACTGAGAAAAGTAGTCTATATAGTTTACATACCAAATTTATTTTTTATTATTTTTAAAAGAGATAAAAATTGGTGTGAATCCGATTTGATCACCGTGAACTCGATTTTTTTAAGTATCATTGTTATATATAAAAACTATCACTATTATGCATAAAAATTATTACTGTACAAAAATTCTCACTGTTTAAAAAATATATATATTTTATATTTTTAAATAATAAAATTTATTATTTATAATAGTGATAATTTTTGCACATAATAGTAATAGAGTTTATATATAAACTTGGTTCACGGGCTGTTACCCTTGAAAAAAATTACTTTTGCAAAAGAAAAAGTTAGCAACTCTTGTAATTAAGCAAATGACTCTTCAAGCTAGTAATGATATGAATATGATACTGTGAAAAATTCACTTTTAGATCCACACTCATTTGTCACAATGATATGAATATGATACTGTCAAAATGAACTCTTTTAGATCCACACTCATTTGCCCGTGAAATTTTCTTTCTAGTATTATTTTGACAAAATTTAAATAAACGAAGTAAACAAAAAGTTGAACCATGTGTCTAGATCTAAGCATCTAAGGAGTATGGACCTTGAAATTTTTCAGGGGTCCTCACTCTAAGGTACAAAAAATATGGCATAATTACTCTAAGGTACAATGTGCAAAAATTACGTTGCACTTTAGTATTTAGTTTGAATTAAAGTGCAAATATTTTTTGCACATTGTACCTTAGAATAATTTTCCCATAAACTTTGTATCTTAGAGTAATTTTCCCAATTTTTTAGCATTCCTGACTTAAACCAGGTCATATTTTGTAGATATATATGGGGATGAAAAATGGAGATCTACCTAATTCATATGTTTGTTTCGGGACTCACCCGAATGAACTTAGGACTTTGAAAATCACGTCCCATTATAGTTTGAGATTTAAAATTAGACTTCAAAATCCCCCCCTATAAAGTACACCTACACCCCTATTTTTCACAAAATTCAATACAATCACATCACTATTTTTTCCACTCTCAACACAATATAATAATATCATATCAATCATTATTAAACATTGATTTGACATAAAATAAAATCTCACCCTATCAAAATCTCAAAACAAACACATATTTTTTACTATTCATCAAGACTTTTAAATCCATAGGATTTCGAAGTCATGACTTCCCCCGCACACCTAAATCCCGAAACAAACATACCCTTAATTATATAAGTTAGTGGTGTTGTAAGAATGGATTCAAGGATGACTTGGATGTTAGAGGATTACGTGTATGTTGGTAGAGAAATCCTCACGTTACTCTTGTCCAAGAGTAGTTCTGGTTCTAGTACCTGCAAGGAAAACACGCCGGATGGGTTCCCAGCGTGGACACTCCGACGCTCAAGTCAGTGATCGCTGTAATGGAGAAGGAGATATCAAGTATGTATGTAAAGTTAGTGAGTATGTTATTCGATGCCTAAAACAATTAACTTGGAGGGGATTTTATACCCCTAAAAGCTGTACCTGATCCTCCCCTTCCACGATCCACGTTTGGAGTATGGGGGACAACGGACCTTCGTCTCTCTCCCATCGTGGTCCACGACCAAGGCTACCACTTTCTCAATTCTCCCGTCGTGTTTGAAGATTACCTTTAACCTGAGGGTTTCGAAACTACCTTATTCGAGGTGATCAGTTCCGAGATTGTAGGAACTAATCCCTCTCAGTTCGCAACCGTTCCGTGCGAGAGTCTTCTTTCTTAGGGCCGCCAGCTATGTCCTCCTTTAAGGGCCCAAGAACTAAACTTTCGAGATACTTGGGGCTTTTGGGACCTCAGCCCATCGCAGCGGATATTGGGCTTGGTCCCTCCAGGCCCAAGATTCTTATTTTATAATCCATTCTATCTAGACTTATTTTCGGTGTCTCCCTGGCCCAACTCCTTGGGCTTAATTCTTTGTTGATTCGCCTTGACCAAGTTGACCGTTTGTATATCCACGTGTCAGATTCATAGTGGCTTGCCAGAATATTCCCCATCAACCACTCCCCCTGACTCTTGAGAAGTAAATTGACCCTCGAGAGGAATTCCATCTTTTCCCTGCTTTAGGTCCTTATTCTTCACATCCCTCCTTCAAGTGGTGTGACGCATCATCCAGATTTTTCCACCGAATCTCACTTATCTGAAATGACTTTTCGGCTTCCAATATGTCTATGCCCCATTCGATACACCACTTCATCCTTCCAATCATTATCCATATAACTTTTTCTTCTCTCTTTTCGCTCTCAGTCTCACTTCCGTCATTTTCCTCCGTCCTCCACTCTTATTTCTCTCCGCGGCGTCCTCCTATTTTTCAGGTATATTTCTCCCTGTGCATCTTGTTGTCTTGCGTTATTAGAAAATCATGTCAAACCCTAGGTCGGTTGAGGCAAAGTTAACAAATCGTCATTGGGTAACCGGGGATTCCGCTTTAGATCCTGAAACCTTCTCTGATTATCGGGATGACAAACTAGTGCCTTCATCCTACACCCTTCAAATTCCTGCAGCGGGTGAAAGGCCCAATCATCCTCCCCTAAGTTTCGACAATGTCAAAACCCTAGCTTTCTGGCACGTACATTTAGAAGCAGGGCTTTGTATCCCCATTCACCCATTCTTTGTGAGATTGCTGATTTCTTTCGAGTTCCACTGAATCAATTTGTTCCCAATGCCATTAGGTCCATGTTGTCTTTCTTTATGCTTATAAAGGGCAATGGGGGAGAACCCACTGCTCAAATGTTCTGCTCCGAGTATACTTGTAAAACTTCTGGTGCTTTTTTCTATGTCTGTGGTCGCGTCCCTAATTCGTGCAAATTCTTTGGTAAAGTTTCTAATGCTAACAAAGATTGGGGTAGTTTCTGGTTCTATGTTACTCCTGATCCCCCTTGGGGTTTTACGAATCAGGATTGGCTTTACAAGAATCCTTCGTCTCCTCCCCCCGATTACTCACTCCCAGCCTCTATCTCTCAAATTGTCGATGAATTGAATGCTCGGTCTATCCGAAGTCCTTTTTCCCTTCCCTCGTTGTGTTCCAATCCTCCTCTGCTTTCTCACTTTGGGTTAAGTTCTGTTCAAGTACCTCTAAGACCGATGAATGGTAATTTCTTGTTTGATTATCCCTGTTTTCGTGACTGCTTGCCTTTCTCTTCCTTTATGCTCATACCTTCGTGTGTCTTTTGTAGAAATGTTGTGGAAGAGTAAGCTTGCTGAGGGGTCCTCCAACCCCGGAGATCAGTCCAAAGTCAGCGCCTCGGAGCATGCGGCTGTCCGGGAGGTTTCGCAATCCGTCCCTAAGAACATCCCTGCTCATAGCACCACTCAGACCCATCTGGAGACCAGTGAATCCATCCCTGCAACCATCGAAGTTTCGAAGAAGTCCAGGAATCTCAAGGAAAAAGGCATCCCTTGCTCGAGTGCCCAACCTGCTTCAGAGGTCCACCGTAAATACCATACTCGCCAGTCTACAGGAGCTTTTGCTGCTCCCATCGAGATTGAGGAAGATCCTGTTGCTACTCCCCCAGGGATTCGTTACTTTGGTAGACCCCTTTCAGCTGATGAGGCCTCCAAGTTACAACTTCTTAGTGGTGAAGAAAAGCAACGTCTGGTTGCGGATTATTATGCCCAGGTTAAGTGTTTTGGTCTCTCTACACGTTTAAGTTTGGCGGTAGGATAATATGTTATGCACTGTTATCTATTCATTTTCTCTGGCAGCTTGGAGTGTTGTTGTCCGACTTGTCTAGCTACAAGGCCACTGAACTTTCCGAGCAAGTGAACTCATTGGAGGATTCCCTGTCCGCTGAGAAGAAGAAGTTGTCGATAGCTCAGGATCAGATCCGCAAGTTGGAAGCATCTGTCAAAGATCTGGATACACGCAACACATCCCTAGAAGTGGATTTGGCATCCGCAGAGAATGCACTGAAGGAGGCTCAGACTCGTGCTGCATCCCAGGTGGCTTTGGAGAAGCTGGTGGCTCAGGAAGCTCAACTCCGAGGAGTGAAGCTGTGCGTGAATACTCTTTTCGAGGCTAAGGTTGGCCATCAATTCCTTCATTTCTACCTACAGCTTTGATAGAGAAGTATCGTCAGCATGCTAGCTACCTGTCGGACATGGTGCCTTATGTTAAGCACTTCTTCAATAGCGGATTTGTAATTTTGTTTCTCAGAGGGAGGCTCTCGATTTCTCAGGTACTTATGATCGACAAAAGGCCTTGGAGACAGAGGATCCCCCCAGATGCTTTACGGGTGACGCTGGAGGTGATGTTGAGGAGAAGTGGTGGTTGCCAGTTATAAGTGAAGGGGTACATAGGCTTCAGCAAGGGATCAGGGGGTTGGAAGATCTAACTCCCTCTGATGTCCCTCTTTGCCCCCTGCAACTCTTTTTTCCGTCCGTATCCACTCAGAGTAGGAATGTTTCTACTAGAGTACGGTCCTCCCATGTGCTTGATCAAAATGTCGCCCCTCTCCACTCTGATGCTGCTCCTTTGGATAATGAATTCACCTCCTCTGCCCCTGCTCCTACTGGTTCAGTTCCTCCTTCTTAACACTTCTGTTTGTTTAAGACTCTTGTTTTTTATGGGTTGTGTCCCAAGACCTATTTTCATAATACTGATGGTTTTTTGAGATCATCCATCCCTGCTCCTGACTAGGGGTGATCTTCTTGGTTTTTTAACGAATTTGCTCTTTAGTTATCCTCTCTGTTGGCAAGGGTAATCCTGGAGATTCTCTAGCTCTAGAACTCGCAGGACCACCCCTCCCCTTCTTTAAGATCTATATCTCATGTTTTACTTTAGTTGCTTTATCATGCTTTCTTTGTGTTAGTAAATCCTAGGGGGTCAGCAGGAAATAGGAATTCTATAGTGTCTAAATAATCGAAGGCATAAAGGCCAAGCAGAAAAAACCTTTTGCGTATTTGAAATCAGTGCTTAAAGTCACAGAAAGTAAATCGGTACCTTCATGAGGTTTTTCGTGTTTGCATTTAGTCTCTATTGTATCCCTCTACCTCCCTCGATTTCCTTTTTTCTGCCTCTTCTGGTTAAGTCAGCTGGTATTGTTAACATCTTTGTTAAAAAGACTTCAACTTCGACACCCACCAAGGGCCTTTAAAAATTTTCCAACTCCGACACCCCTTGAGGTCCTTAATGTTTTAACGTCTTTATTTAAAAAAACTTCAAATTCGACACCCATTAAGGGCCTTAAAATTTTTTCCAATTTTGACACCCCTTAAGGGCCTTAATGTTTCAAAGTCTTTATTTAAAAAGACTTCAAATTCGACACCCATTAAGGGCCTTAAAAAATTTTCCAATTTCGACACCCCTTAAGGGCCTTAATGTTTCAACGTCTTTATTTAAAAAGACTTCAAATTCGACACCCATTAAGGGCCTTAAATTTTTTTCCAATTTCGACACCTATAGGCAGGAAAAAAAAGTACCGGTGAAGCAAAAAGAAAATACTTGCAACTACTCTACTCTCCCTGCCTTCTCCTCGAAGCAGGTCTTCACATATAAAATTTTTTTCAGGTTGCAGACGTTCCAGAGGCGGGGTATCTGTCTCCCCTCCATATCCTGCAATCTGTATGCGCCTCCCTTTAAAGCCTGTACGACTTTGTACGGTCCTTCCCAGTTAGCTTCTAGTTTCCCCGTATGTTTCAGGGCATCTGCTCGTCGAAGCACCAGATCTCCTTCTCCGAACTTCCTGTGAATCACCTTCCTGTTGTATGCCGCTCTCACTTGGCTTTTATACTTCTCTGCCCTTAGATGGGCGATTTCTCTTTCTTCTTCGAGCATGTCTAAGTTCTCGCGCATTAGCTCTTCATTGCGCCTCTCGTCAAAATGTAGAATCTATCGATTCAATCCTATACAGAAGGAATAACATTCTTTGCTCCATACACCAAATGAAAGGGCGATTCTCCTGTTGCTCTTCGCGGAGTGGTTCGGTAAGCCCAAAGGACTGCTTCTAACTCATCCACCCATCTCCCTCCAGATTTATCTAGCCTGATTCGAATTCCATTTACAATGGTCCTATTCGTTACCTCGACCTGCCCGTTCGCTTGCGGATGGGCCACCGATGTGAATCTTTGCGTTATTCCCATTTCCTTGCACCAGGCTTGGACTATTGCCCCATTGAACTGAGTGCCATTGTCGGACACTAAAATCTTCGGTACTCCGAACCTGCAACAAATATTTCTCCACAAAAATCGAATTACGCTATTTTCGTCAATTTTAGCTAAGGGGATAGCTTCTACCCATTTGCTAAAATAATCCACGGCAACTATCAAGAACTTCCTTTGCCCCGTAGCCCTCGGGAAGGGGCCCACCAAGTCAATCCCCCACCTAGCAAAAGGGCACGGGGTCTGCATCATGATCATTTCCTCTGCAGGTGTATGGATAAAAGGTCCATGTTTTTTACACTTCTCACATCTTTCCACCAGCTCTCTGGCATCCCTCACCATAGTTTGCCAAAAGTAGCCTGCTCTCAACACCTTCCTTACTATGGACCTGAATCCAGCATGGTCCGTGCAACATCCTTCATGTATTTCCCTCGGCATATATTCCCCCTCGTTCACGGACAGGCATCTCAGGTAAGGTTCCGTGAACGAGCGTTTGTAGAGGTGTCCCCCTATCAAACAAAATTGGGCCCTCAATCTTTGTCCTTTTCTCCGTCCTTGAGGTCTTCCCCATTCAGAGCCTTTCGGATTTCTGTTCTCCAATCGTTCTCCTCTCCGATAGCTGCTATCGTGGGCAGGATCGCCTCATTTTCTGCACTTAAAACTGTGATGGAAGCCCCTGCTTCCATAGCTACTGAACTAGCTAATTTAGATAAGCTGTCAGCTTTAACTTTCTGCTCACGTGGTATTTGGATTACCTCGAAAGTTTGGAATTTGTCCTTCACCTCCGCAACTCTCTCCAGGTACTTCATCATTCTTTCGTCCTTGGCCAGGTATTCTCCTTTCACTTGCTGGGCCACCAACTGAGAATCAGTGTACATGATCACTCTTTGGCCTCCCATCTCCACGACCATTTTGGCTCCCCTTATCAGGGCTTCGTACTCTGCTCCGTTGTTCGAGGTGTGGAACTCGAATCGTACTGCAAATTGCAATTCGCCTCCCCAAGGATCTATTACCAAGATGTTGGGGAATGAGTTGAACAGATCTATTCGGGGTGAATATTTAAATACAAATTTAATTCATTAATTATTACTAGCATGAATTAATCCTATATTAATTCAAATAATAATTACAACAACATATCATGCATATAAAAAGCCACGTAAAACCCTACGATGCGGAATCTCTACGGGTTTACGTGAACGTACCTCTCGGGATGGCAGTGACTTTGGTCGGACGGACTAACCAAAAGGACTTCCCAAGTATTCCCTTAGCCCTTGCTCGACAATCCGGTGGAAGGATACTCGCGAACAATTAACAAAAGGAAAAAATAAACTTTGTTGCACCACTTATGTGGATTTGCTAATATTTCCAGCACATGGAATTGTACTTGGGAATGAACTAATCATCCCCTATTTATAAGAGGGGGTTTGGACGAAAATTATGTGATATTTCAATGTGGGATAAGACTTTTCTTGGTCACCAAGAAATCTTGAATATATCCTATATATTCTCTTTCCCATATTTAAAATATTCCACAAAATTCCACCTCCTCTATTTTATGGAATTTTCGAAAAATATAGTGTGCAAGAATCCAAGATTTGGATCTTCTTGAATTTATGAGATATTCTTGTATTTCAAGAAATA
The DNA here is from genome assembly GCA_037126765.1 of Stenogyne calaminthoides. NCBI lineage: Eukaryota > Viridiplantae > Streptophyta > Magnoliopsida > Lamiales > Lamiaceae > Stenogyne > Stenogyne calaminthoides. The sequence goes on from JBBCBC010000040.1 coordinate 2,118,414, forward strand.
CATATCTTCCATAATATCTTTTCAAGAAAATCAAGAAAATCTTTCTTGCCCTCTATTTTCCAAAATTTCGAAAATTTCACTATGAATAACCAAGTGGGAGATTTCTTGAATTTAATGAGATAATCTTGTATTCCAAGAATACATATCTTCATTCCATAACAAAATTCAAAGAAAATCTTTCTCCTCTTTTATCCATAATTTTTAAAAAAATTTGAGAGGAAATATAAGCAACAATATTTATTTTATTTTAATCACCTTTTAGGTTATTGGACTATTTGTTTGAATTTTGCTTTCGGGTAGGAGAATTAAGATTTGACCTTCTAATGGATCTTGAATATCTAATATTGAGCCACAATATAATTCAAGCCCATAAATATTAATTAATCCCACTACATAATTAATATTGCACTATCCATCTTAACCTATATTACAGTCAATATGGCTCTAGGTCATTATTTCCGTGTTTAAGATTATCTAGCCCACTAATTAATTCAAGCCTTTGAAATAGCTTTCCGTTAATTAATATCTTTTGTCCTTGGTAGAGAGCGGTTCAACAATATTATCCATACGGAAACTAATTCCACTTGCAAGATTTGGTATGATAAAACTTATGAACCTCCCAAGGGCAACAAATCAAGCAAGCGTGCTTGCACACGATTCTTCAGTATTAAATCTTAGCAATCACATGTGACCGATAATATTGCCCAAGATAAAAAGTATTGAATCTCTCTCGATTCGCTACCCATGATAAGTCAAAGCAATAGTTACCAATCGTGATCCTATTTAAGGAACGAAGGTTAAGAAACAACGAACATTTCGAGGTCTAATTCTTCCTTGTTCGCTCAAGAATTTATCCTCCCAGTAGGTCCTATTCAAAGATCGGTCATGCACTAGTGTAATCTCTTGGTCAAGACAAACCAATCGAGCCTTACACCTCAACCTTTCGCGATGGTTGTTCATTTCCATCTGGGTCGTGAATGGCGTACTTTTTTAGTTACAAAGGATTGATTAATTTAATCTTCGTGATCGGGTATCACTAAATTAACTCTGATGTAAAAACGTCTGAATTATTGAAGCAGTTATGCAATAAATATATATAACATTCAATCATATTTAAAGCATCAGTGATAAACAATTTATTTCAGTAAATAAGTCTGGAAATTCAGTTTCGATTATACAAAGTAAAAAGCATACTTTTCAGTATAATCCCAACAATCTCCCACTTATACTCAAAGTCTGCTTTTAAGTATACTACAACACGTCTCGAGTAGTCCGTGACATCTAATGTCACCTACACGAACCTAATAATTTCTCCCACTTATACTCAAAGCAGATTGGCAACGGTCTTGACACCCATTCCTTCCACATGTCTCTCGAATGTATTAAGAGGCAGACTCTTTTGAAAGGGATCTGGGGTTGTCCTCGACGCTATCTTTGCCACATCTATATCTCCTCTCTTAACGATTTCTCGTATAAGATGTTTTTCCTTTAATGTGTTTGTTTGACTCGTGGACTATTGGTTCTCTTGAATTTGCAACTGCCCTTAGCAGATATTGCTAGACAAATTTAGAACACCATCCAAGTCCACTAAGAAGGTCTAGAGCCCAACCGGTTCTTTCACTGCTTCACAAGCAATTACTTACCCGACTTCCATGGTTGAGTCAGTGATGCATTTCTGCTTCACACTCGTCCATTTGATGGCTACACTTCCCAAATGGAAACACACTAACTGAGGCAGATAATCTCTGGAATCTAAATCTGATTGGAAATCCGAGTCCATGTAGCTGATGGGGATTGGCGTGTTTGACTGATAAATCAACATTCTATCCCGAGTTCTTTTTAGATACTTCAGAATGTTTTTAACTGTCGTCCAATTCGCTTTCCCTGGGTTACTCTGATATCTTGCTACCATGCCTATGGCAAAGCATATATCCGGTCTCGCACACAGCATTGCATACATAAGGTTTCCTACAGCCGAAGCACAAGGAATGCCTTTCATGTCATCTATCTCCTTTTGCGTCTTAGGGGACATTTTCTTGGATAGATGGATTCCAAGTCTGAAAGGTATGAATCCTTTCTTGGAATCTTGCATGCTGAATCGTTTTAAAACCAGTGTCAATGTATGAATACTTGCGATAACCCTATCATCCTTTTCTTGCGATCTCGAGTAATCTTGATCCCAAGGATGTGTCCGGCTTTCCCTAAGTCTTTCATATCAAACTATTTTGAAACGCCATGCCCTTACGTCTGACCACACCTTCACATCGTTCCCGATGATCACAATGTCATCTACGTATAGTACTAAGAATACCAATGCAGTTCCGACACGCTTTTTATACACACAACTTTCAAACTTGTTTTGATCAAACCCATAAGACTTTATTACATGATCAAAACTTTAGTTCCAAGCTCTGGATGCCTGTTTGAGTCCGTAAATGGACCTCTTGAGCTTACAAACTGAGTGTTCTTGGCTTGTTTCAATGAAAACTAGGGGTTGTTGCATATAGATCTCTTTATCAAGACTTAGTTAAGGAAAGTTTGTCTTGATATCCATTTGCCAGATTTCAAAAGTCGAAAATGCTGAAGAATCGATAAGAGAATACGGATGGACTTAAGCATGGCTCTCTTGGCGAAAAAAAGTTTCCTCATAATCGATTCCTTTCTTTACGAGTATAACCTTTTCGCCATTAGTCTTGCTTTAAAGGTTTCAACCTTCCCGTCCGATCCTCTTTTCCTCTTATATACCCACTTGCATCTAATGGGTTTGACCCCATTAAGTGGTTCGACTAGCTCCCACACTCTATTATGAAACATAGGACCCACTTTGGCTTTCATTCTTTGTTTGCCAAGCGCATCCTTATCTTGGAGTGCCTCGTCATATGTCCATGGGTGCGATTAGGGAATCAAGTCCGAGGACTCTCCTATTCCATGAATTTCTCGGCCGTCTAACAACCCTCCTACTATAACGAGCTCGGTTGTGGAAAACGTATCATTTGGTATATCATCTAAAATGATTGTTAATCGAGGTTCGCCTTCTAAGCTCATTTAAGGTAATCTCATACGGGTTTTCTTTGGTTCATATAGTTTTCTTCCAAAATCTAAAGTAGGTGCGGATGTCCACCTTTTGATCTTGAACTATAGAATCATTCACCCTTTTTGTTCCTCGGGGTATCCTACAAAACCGCTTGACCTTAATTCGATCGAGGATCCAATTTCTGGGTTTCCTTGTCCAACACGTGGGCGGACACCCCAAAGTTCTCATGTGTCTCATATCGGACTTGCGCTTTGGTCCACAACTCTTTGGGGTTCGGGGAACCGATTTGGATAGCACCAAGTTCGAGAATGTAAGTCATTTATTTTCCAAGGCATGACCCCGTAAGCGACTCGGGAAGATCCGTATAACTCATCATTGATCTAACCATTTCCAAAAGAATTACATTTGCTTCGCTCTGCCAAACCCCGTTTTGTTGAGGGGTTAAATCTTGGTGAAAGTGGGATACAATCCCTTCATCGGATAAGTAGTTCAAAACTCATCGCCGAGGTATTCGCCTCCATGATCGGATCGTAGAGACTTGATACGTTTTTCCATATGATTCTCTGCTTGAGCCTTAAATTCTTTAGAATTTCTCAAAGGTCTCAAATTCATGCTTCATAAGGAAAATGTACCTTGAGTAATCATCAATAAAATTACTCATAACCTCCTCTTGCTTTGGTTGACATTTGACTACATACATCTATGTGAACGATCTCTAAAACTTCTTTAGCCCCATTCCCCTTGGCTCCAAATGCCATCTTGGTCATATTACCCTCCAAACATGATTCGCAGGTTGGAATTTGTTCAACTTGGAGACGCTCCAGTGAACCATCTTTCTCCAACCTTTGGATCCTCTTTGGATTTATATGACCTAATCTTAGATGCTAAAGAAGTGTCTCGTTCACGTCTGATGAACGTTTTCTTTTCTCGGAAACAATTGATGTGTTATAGGATACATTTCGTGAGTGGTGTGCACAGTTAATTTGCATAGAGATCATTCATCAACGTTCCATGATAGATAAATTCATCAATAAGAAAAATGGTAACAACTTTATTAAAAAGTAACCGAATATCTATCATAAAAGTTTAGAAACTGAAAATGAATTCTTTCTAAAATTCGGAACGTAAAGAATATCTCAAAATTAAAACACTGTCTTCAAAAAGACAGGTGCACTTCTCCCACTGCTTTAGCTGCCACTCTCGTAGCATCGCCCAGTGTGATGAGGACCTCACTCCCACTAAGTTGCCGGGTCCGCTTGAACCCCTGTAATGTGAAACAAACATGATTAGTGGATCCCGTATCCACCGCCCACAAAATGGGAGGCATACGCCGCTAAACAAGTTTCAAACAACTAGTGCGTGAGTATTACCTTTCTTTCCTTTCCTTTTGGGATCGGAACAGGCTGACCTCGATTGTCCTACTCTCCCGCTTTCCAAAGTTTTCCTCATACTTGATCCCATGCTTCTATTTGATGTTGAGTCTTCTTGGTTTAACCTTCTTCTCTTTTCATCATCCTTATCACCACTTGATCTAGGATGAAGAGAAGATTTCCGTTTCCCCAAGTTATTTTCCTCGCGCTCCACTTCCTTTTCAACCAAAGTCAACGCATTTATAAGATCCTCCACTTTAAAATCTTGATCTTCCATTAGATACTCAAGATAGCGGTGATTATAGCTCTTTGGTAAGGATTGGAGAATGAAATCAACCTTAGTGTTGAAGTCATATTTTTCGCCGAGGATCTCAAGTTCCTCAAATAGCACCATAACCCTAAAGGCGTCTTTGTCTTTGCTGATCGTCTCTTTTTCCAATTTTAACTGAGCAATTTCTTGCTTCACACTTTGGACTGCCATATGGGTCTGATGTCCAAACATCGCTTCGAGATTCTTTAAGATGTCTGCAGCTGACTCATAATCTTGATGAAGGCACCTCAACGCATCTGACATATGTGCCAGAATTGTTTCCTTCATCAAACCAGTTTGCCCGACTCCCATTCACCATAAATCATCTCATCCCATATTCCTAAGCATCCTTAGTTGGTTTTTCGGGTTTTGGTGAATCAAGTACCCATTCGGAAGATGATGCGGTTAGGACAGATTTTATTTTGTGTTTCCAACCAAAATAGTTTTCACCAAAAAGTAAAAGGTCTTTAGGTATATTCGATAGTGGATTAGAAGGTTGCGACATGATGAACTAAAATAAACAATAATATGCATAAGCACAAAATATATCACAAGGTTCGATCACATGCATCATATTAAAATCTCAAAAAATATGAACATGCATCAGCCAACATCTCAAAACAGTTTAAATAAGCCACGTTGGGTGGGTCATTATTTAAACACATTCAAGCGGGTTACAAACAAGAACGTTACAAACCCTTAATATCCAGTTAATAGTTGGCTCCCACTTGACCAATATAAAATTGACGGGGACTTAGGAGAAATATATGCATATCAATTTTATACCTAAGTAATAACCATGATTAAATCTGAGGATTACTATTTCGCTTTGATCGAGCCTCGTTGGGAGGGTCATAAATGCGCCACTAGTAATAACCCACAATCATCCTTTTGGAATTCATTCATGTGAAACCTATCTTTAGACCGTCCCGTTGGGGGAATTTCTCCAAAAGAATTCACAAATAAATAAATAAATCATGGAGGTCAAAATTAATTCAATTTTATTATCCGGAATAAAATTGTCAATTAATTATTTAAAACATACTTAGTAATTTTGAAGTTGAGATTTTCAATTTGGCAACCCTCATGCAAACACATTTAAACAAATTAAATAAAACATAAGATAGCACAAATAAATCAAGCAAAACAGAAAAATAAACATATTGGGCACAAATTATCCAATTGTCATGGTTTGATTTTTCTTGACTTGATCTTGAAGAAACACGTCTCAAATTTCTCCCACTCGTTCGTCTCGAAAAATACTTTGTCTTGAACTGCCACGCCAAGCGATTTACTTGGCCGGGATGCACGCCCGCATCCGGCCGGCCGCTTGGCCTAGGGATACCCAGCGTTTCCCCTGGCACCGTTTCGAGTGGGCTTTTGCCTCCCGCCAGTGCCTCGGCACGCCTCGGCAGGTGTCGGCAGGCATCGGTAGATCTCGGCAGGCGATGCGCACGTCCAAGCGCATCCACGCGTAGCCTTTCGCCTCTCCGCCTACCTGGCGACCTCTGGTTGCCGCCGTCTCATCCGCGCGCCGTCTGTATTTCTTCCGCCTTGTCCGATTCGGCTTGAGCGCGCACCGCCCGTGCGCGCGGCCTTTCATCTCGCTTTCGGCCCGCCCGCCTCGCCCTCGTCTGCCGCGCCAGCCAGCGCCCGCGCCGCCTACGCCTGGTTCTGATTTCCGTCCTTTTAATTCTTCGCCCCTTCGTTCCCGGATCCGGTTACAATTTATTTACAAAAATAAATAAACCTAGATCTGAACTAGTCTATTACATTGATCAAACCAAACAAATCCTAGTCTACTCGTGGATTTTTCACGAGGCAAAAACAAATCGAGCGAATCGAATTAAAAAACCACAGTTTATATGCATGCAAAATAAAACATTAAAATCCATGACAATTGGATACCTGCAAAACAGATCTAACAGTTCTACTATCCAATTTCAAATTTAATGTCCACGAATTAAATTACAATTTAAAAAATTGAGTCAAAAAACAAGTGGCTCGATGCGCTTGTTGGGGAATGAGTTACACAGATCTATTCGGGGTGAATATTTAAATACAAATTTAATTCATTAATTATTACTAGCATGAATTAATCCTATATTAATTCAAATAATAATTACAACAACATATCATGCATATAAAAAGCCACGTAAAACCTACGCATGCGGAATCTACGGGTTTACGTGAACGTACCTCTCGGGATGGCAGTGACTTTGGTCGGACGGACTAACCAAAAGGACTTCCCAAGTATTCCCTTAGCCCTTGCTCGACAATCCGGTGGAAGGATACTCGCGAACAATTAACAAAAGGAAAAAATAAACTTTGTTGCACCACTTATGTGGATTTGCTAATATTTCCAGCACATGGAATTGTACTTGGGAATGAACTAATCATCCCCTATTTATAAGAGGGGGTTTGGACGAAAATTATGTGATATTTCAATGTGGGATAAGACTTTTCTTGGTCACCAAGAAATCTTGAATATATCCTATATATTCTCTTTCCCATATTTAAAATATTCCACAAAATTCCACCTCCTCTATTTTATGGATTTTTCGAAAAATATAGTGTGCAAGAATCCAAGATTTGGATCTTCTTGAATTTATGAGATATTCTTGTATTTCAAGAAATACATATCTTCCATAATATCTTTTCAAGAAAATCAAGAAAATCTTTCTTGCCCTCTATTTTCCAAAATTTCGAAAATCTCACTATGAATAACCAAGTGGGAGATTTCTTGAATTTAATGAGATAATCTTGTATTCCAAGAATACATATCTTCATTCCATAACAAAATTCAAAGAAAATCTTTCTCCCTCTTTTATCCATAATTTTTGAAAATTTGAGAGGAAATATAAGCAACAATATTTATTTTATTTTAATCACCTTTTCAGTTATTGGACTATTTGTTGGGCTGCTCAGGTAGGAGAATTAAGATTTGACCTTCTAATGGATCTTGAATATCTAATATTGAGCCACAATATAATTCAAGCCCATAAATATTAATTAATCCCACTACATAATTAATATTGCACTATCCATCTTAACCCATATTACAGTCAATATGGCTCCCGGTCATTATTTCCCATGTTTAAGATTATCTAGCCCACTAATTAATTCAAGCCACTGAAATAGCTTTCCGTTAATTAATATCTTTTGTCCTTGGTCGAGGAACGGTTCAACAATATTATCCATCTAGGAAACTAATTCCACTTGCAAGATTTGGTATGATAAAACTTATGAACCTCCCAAGGGGCAAATCAAGCAAGCGTGCTTGCACCACGATTCTTCGTATTAAATCTTAGCAATCACATGTGACCGATAATATTGCCCAAGATAAAAAGTATTGAATCTCTCCGATTCGCTACCCATGATAAGTCAAAGCAATAGTTACCAATCCCACGTGATCCTATTTAAGGAGCGAAGGTTAAGAAACAACGAACATTCGAGGTCTAATTCTTCCTTGTTCAGTTCTGAAGAATTTATCCTCCTGTAGGTCCTATTCAGCGCATCAGTCATGCACTAGTGTAGTCTCTTGGTCAAGACAAACCAATCTGAGCCTTACACCTCAACCTTTCGCGATGGTTGTTCATTTCCATTTGGGTCGTGAATGGCGTACTTTTAGTTACAAGGGACTGTTAATTTAATCTTCTGTGATCGGGTATCACTAAATTAACTACAGTGTAACATGTATGAATTATTGAACAGTTATGCAGTAAATATATATAACATTCAATCATATTTAAAGCATCAGTGATAAACAATTTATTTCAGTAAATAAGTCTGGAGATTCAGTTTCGAATATACAAAGTAAAAAGCATACTTTTCAGTATAATCCCAACACAAGATACCTACACCACAACCTGTTATGGTAACAGAGCCATCCGCATATACCTGCCACTCCCTTTCTGGTTCGGAGCGGGTTGTCTCATGTATGAAATCAGACAAAGCCTGGGCTTTAATAGCTCGTCTGGGCTCGAAATCCACGTCGTATTCTCCCAATTCTACAGCCCACTTGACCATCATTCCTGATAGATTAGCTCGACCTAGGACCTTAGGTTTATCTCCTAGAAAGAGTTGTATTTGGTGGTATCCTTGATATGCATCCATCATGCTCAACAACTCGAATCCTGACGTTGAGTCTACCAATTGATCAATCCTCGGCAGGGGATAATGGTCTTTGGGACAGGCTTTATTCAGGTCCCTAAAATCAATGCACATCCGCCATTTCCCTGCTTCTTTTGACATTAGCACTGCATTCGCCAACCACTCTGGGAACTCCATTGGCTCGATATGACCTGCTGCTAGCAACTTGTTCACCTCTCCTTGGATAATTCCATCTTTTTCGTACCCGAAATGCCTCAACCTCTGCTTCATAGGCCTCGACCCAGGTTTTACATTAAGATAATGCATAGCTACATCAGGAGGAATACCTGTCATGTCCTCCGGCGAAAAAGCGAAGATATCTGCATTCTTTCGCAGCACTGCAATGATCCTATGGGTCAGGGCTTCATCCATCTGCATCCCAACCCGAGTGGTATATCCTATCTTCTCTGGGTAAAGTTCTATTGCCATTAGTTCCTCCTCGGCTTGCATTTTAGCGAGCTCTTCTAGTAGCTTAGCCTTCTTAACTTCAGGATCATCTCCTTTGATTCGGTCCAGCTTGTCCTGTATACTCTTGTATGCTACTCTCACGGCCTCTACGTAACACTTCCTTGCTAGGGCTTGATTTCCACTGACCTTCCCCACCTCTTCTCCAACAGGGAATTTCATTTTCATGTGGTAAGTAGACACCACCGCCTGGAAAGCATTTAGCAGGGGTCTGCCAAAGATTACGTTATACGAGGCAGGGGCCTGCACGATAAGAAAGTTCACCATAAGGACTCTCCGTCTGGGGTGTTCCCCAAGGCCAACATGCAAAGTGACTTCGCCTAGGGGTTGAATAGCTCCTCCTGTAAAGCCATAGAGAGATGTTTCCACAGGGCGTAGCTTTGCATTGAGCTCCATTCTTTTATAACAGTCCCACATCATAATATCCGCTGAGCTCCCTGTGTCCACAAAGATCCTCGCCACATCATATCCTGCAATATCAGTAGTAATTATTAGGGCATCCGTGTGGGGTTGTCTTGACCCTCCTCCATCCTCCGGGCCGAACGAGATTCTGGGAACGGCCTCCATCTTACCGACCTCCTGGATCTCCATCGCTTTCACTCCCAGATTAGTCTCCATTTCTCGTACACTTTTCTTAGGGGCTCGAAATGAATCTCCAACAGCGGGTCCTCCCACAATGACCTGAATGAGATCCCGCTTCTGGACCGGTGGCTTTTCAGGTTCCTCCTTCCTCCTTTTATCTCTATCTTCCGTCTTCTCCTCTTGTTCTCTTCTTTTACTCCCCCGAGATCCTTACCTTTCTCGATATATAAACTCCTTCAGATGACCTGCTTGAATCAACCTCTCGATCTCATCCTTTAAATGGAAACATTGGTTAGTGTCGTGACCATAATCATCATGAAAGCGCCAAAACCTGTCTGACTTGGGTTTGAGGGGCCCTCTAGATCTTGACCACAGAAATTTCATCTTTGGGTGTTTGCCAACGACCTCTAAAACCTCCGCTGGCTGTATCTTCAATGGGGTGTATTTTTTGAACCTCGGGCGAGGTCCGCTATACTCCTTTGTCCATTCGGTTCTATCCTCCGATTTGTTTTCTTGCCCAGAATCATTATTCCGCTCACTCCTACCTCTCCGGGAGTCGGATTCCTTTCTTTTATCCTGGGATGATGATCTTGTGATCAGCTTTCTTGGCTTTGCGAATCTCCTCCAGGGTAACGTACTTCTCTGCTCTATTCAGCAAATCATCGAAGGATGTTACAGGCTTCTTGGCCAGGGATGAAAATAACTCCCCGTCTCGCAACCCATTGGTCAGGGCATTGATCTTCACCTCCGGAGTAGCGGTGGGAACCTCCAACGCTGCCTGATTAAAACGCTTCAAGAATTCCCTCAAGCTTTCGTTTTCCCCCTGTCTCATATTTAACAGGGTCATGGTTGCCCTTGGCTGTCTTCTTGATCTAGCGAACTGATGAAGGAACATCTGGCTAAACCCTGCAAACGAATGAATGCTATTTGGAGCCAACTGGCTAAACCACTGTTGGGCCGCTTTGGACAAGGTGGTTAGGAAGACCCTACATTTCAACCCCTCTCCGTATCGGTGCAATAGGACAGCATTCTCAAATCGAACCAGGTGTTCATAAGGGTTAGTGGTTCCATCATACTCAAATGTCAAGGGTTTAAAATTAAAGGGCAATTCATCACTAAGAATATCCTCAGAAAACTGACAACCCGTAACAGGTCTAACATCACTTACCTGCTTCAGTTGCTTCCTCATGGCTTCCATCTCTTTTTGCAAGGACAATAGTCGGTGGCTTACTCCTCCCTCATATGTCGGATCCGAGCTCTCCTCCATATCCACAGCTTCCGTTTTCCGAGGAGGGCTGTTCCGACCTTCTCCTTTCCTTCGGACCCCTTTCGACCCTGGAGCCTCCTCCTCCTGAGTGTCCTTTCCTCCCTGGTCAGCCTGAGACTCTTCTCCCTTCCGTCGCCTCGTCCGTTCATAGGGAATCTGGCTTCCCCTCTCTCTTGAATCTTCCTCCTGGCCAGGGGGTGGTTGTCGGCCACCACCTAGACCCGCCAAAGAACTCTCCACCGCTTTAGATATTAGGTCCCCCAGTTGATCCATGTTGACCGCCACCACTGGGGGACCGGTCGACGTCGCGCGAGGTGTTTCTTTCGATGCCCCTACAACGGTAGGGCCACGGGGTTGAGGAGCTTGAGGTGAGCCCCCTCCCCCGCGTCCTATCCCTGGAGGTGTTGGGACAGATGCGCCCACTCCGTGCCCAAAGCTCCCAATGGAGCCGGTTCCAATGTCGTCTTCAAGGAAGGAGGGGGGTTTATATTCCCTCTCCCAGCGGCACGGGCATCCGCCATGAGTGGAGACGCAGATCCAGGTGCCGCTGTCCCCTTATCTATAGTCGGCATTCCGTATAAGGGGGGCGTCACAGGATCTTGTTGACTAGGCTAATCCCCTTATATATAGTCGGCATTCCTAAAATTTCACTAAAAATCGTCTTTTAATAACATATATAAATCTTGTATCTCTAAGATAAAAGTCTTTTAACGACGGAAAATAGTCTTTAATGTGGAAACGTAAAAAATTAAAAAGTAATATTAAAATTCTAAAGTTTGTCAAAAAATATAAATTACAGTTTTCTCAAAGAGCTCGTTGTCATGTAAGTGTTAAATTGCCCGGAAATAGCTCATGTATGGCAATTAAGAAAAAAACATATTTACTTAATAAATAGCAAAATATGGTGAATTTATTTGTATTTAATCTTTAAATAATGGTAAAGATCGAAAAAATGAATTAAGGGAAATTGCCTTTCTCCAACCAAATTATACATCCTAATGATTAGGGTTTCTTCATCTTTTGAAAACTCAACCTCCTTCTTCGATTCTTGGCTGCACGTAGGATTTTGATCACCTGCTACCGACCCTAATTACAAATTTCCCACGAAATTAAGTGTTGTTATTAGAAAAATAATAATCAATTCTACATATATATTCATATAATTCAAGAAAAGTTAACCTAATCATGTAATAGTAGTTCATTACTTTTTTTTTTATCAAACATTAATAATCATCTCCACATATATATACAACATTAACAAAAGATCTAAACTAAACAAATTCATAAGTAAATGCAGATTTTTTATATCACCTTTAGAGTCGTTCGTCGCGTCTTCAACAACAATTGGCTTTTGCAACTCATGATCATCTTCCATTATGGGGATGAATATTTGTGGAAATATTAGGAAAAGATTACACACACATGAGTGTTTGAGTGTGTGTATGGAACTCCTTTTTTGAAGTGAGTGGAGATTATAATTTAATGGGTAGTTGACAGGAAAAGAAGGCATGGGAATGAAGAAGGGTAGTTGATAAAAACGGGTATGAGATAGGTAGTTGAACTTGAAATATTATATAGTTTCTTATTGATGGCGTAGGAAAAGATTTTCGAAGGAAAGCATTGGGAAACAGTGATAATTACAGAAATATTTTAGTTAATTAAGTAACATGAAATCACCATTACCAATTAATGGCGGCTGAAATTCCTATATAGCAATGAGTCAACTATTATAATATTAAGGGGAAAAATAAATTGAGGCCACTAATTTTGGGTGCAAAACTTGGACAATATTGGCTAGGTCTTGTATGCGCCGTGCATTTTATAGTGTATTTTAAAATTTTAAAATTTGTTGCATTGAAACTTACTATTGTTAATTATACTGAAGCGTATAATTATGTTTACGAATATAGGTTACACATTTTAGTGTAATAAATTATAAATTTCAGTGTAATAAATTGTAATTAAAATTTTAAAATACACTATGATGCGTTTGAGACTCACTATAGGACATTATATATTTATGGGTCTGTAAACTAGCGACATCACTTCTTTTGTTCATGTAAACATAGATTAAATTGGGCTAATTCGGATTTGATCCACATTTACATAAATAAAAAAATAATTTTCTTTATTTACAGGGATCAAGCCCGACATTCAACCTTCGTGTAACTGTGTAAGGCTTTCATGCGATTTTAACACAATTGGACTAAATTCGAGCTAATTTAACCTACATTTACATGAGCAAGTTAAAAAATTATTATTTTTAATTGAAAATTCATTAAAAAATAAAATGGACGCGTCGGGTATAAGGGATATTAGTACAAGAATTTACAAATTCGAAATTTGTATAAAGAGTGTGTCTCATGTGCACCCGGGTGCACCATGCACTCATAGTGCATTTTAAAAGCGTGCAACTATACAAATAGAAATGTGCAACCATTCCAAACAGAAGCATGCAACTATGTTCTCATATTAATAGTTACACTTTTCAGCATAATAAATTGCACGCTTTTAAAATGCACTATAAATGCACGGTGCACCCGGGTGCATATAAGACTCAAAAGGCTTTCTAACAATCTAAGAAATCTGTGTTCTTCTTACGTATACCCCAAAGTACAAGCAAAAGACAGTTTCACCTAATATTTATTGGACAAAAAAAAGGAGAAATTATGTTTCATTCGTCTAATATATGCGGGTATGCTTTCCGTTAACAGGTATCTCAAATGTATAATACATATATGTAATATTTATTTAGTTCATTTTACCAAGCATTATTTTTTTTATCAATTTATTCTTTTAGTCTTTTTTGCTTTAGAAAAAAATTATAATTAAGATTTAGTCTTCAAAATTTATATCTAAATAATGGGCATTGTAGGAAATTCAGTTGATTAATTTACTTATCTAATATTTTTTTAGTCTTTTCACTATATACGTAAAAAACGATTTAATTGTATCTTACTTACATATAATTTGATTTGTATTTTTCTTTCTAAATTCTAGCTAATAATTAATTAGTGAATTTAGATTGGTCTTGAGTCTCAAAAGAGTGTCTAAAAAAGAAAATGGAAAATAATATATATTCTATTTATGAATGTTTCACTTATCATTAGTAAAGTCTTATGCAAATAAATTTTATTGTGTAATTGGTTTGCATTTTATTTGCATTTCTAAGTAATGTTAATTGTTTTATTAAAGTATATCAATTTAATAATATTAATTATTTTTAAAAAAGAATATTAATTCTTTTACTGTAAAGTAATGTTGAAATACAGTAAAAATGTTTTATATGGACCAAGTATTATTATTATTATTATTATTATTAATCAATTGTTTACTTATTGAGAAATGATTTCAGGAAGATTGTGTTAGATTTAGTCCATAAAAAGAAAGGGTTGACATTTAATCGACTTACGTAATCAATTGAGAAGATGTAATTGATGTAAACGTTAGCGATCGAGTATACAGACTAGTAGATTACAGAGCTTTCGTAAAAGATTTAAAAAAAAAAGAATTTTGTAAAATATAATATAATATATAAGTACATAATAATACAAATATATTTATTTAATAAAACCTCATATAAAACGATCTGATACATGAGAAATACAATTTAACACTTACTCATATAAAGCGACATGCCGTATTATTGTGTACCGTCTCGCCATGAGATACAGGTATTGTACCCCCAAAATGAAATGTATCATTTTGTATAATTAGGAAAAAAATTTGTATTTTATTATGTATAATTAAAAATAAATACTTAAATGTATCCTTAAATTTTAAATCATATTTAAATATATCTCCAAATTTCTAATCCTAGATTCGTGTCACTGTGGTTTGGTTCTGTTCCTAAACAAACATAACAATTTATTGCACCTAAAACCAAGTAAATCTGTTAAAATTACATCATGAATCAAATGAAAAGAATTACCCCCTCTGTCCCAAATTTGTTTTCCTGTATTCCGTTTTGGACGTCCCATTCTTGTTTTCCTATTTTTTTAAATGAAAATTTCTACTTTATCACATAAAATATTAATAAATAACTCTTTTTAACTCTAACTATCCATCACTTTATCACTTTATCATATAAAATACTAATAAATAACTCTTTCTACCCCAACACTTTATCACTTTTTCTTAAAACCCGAACACACAGTAAACAGGAAAACAAGTTTGAGACGGAGGGAGTATTAATTTTACATAAAAGATTTTGTTCCTATACAACATTATTATTTTGTCCCGAGACATAATTATATACATCAGAGACAATTTCTTTTAAAATGGTTTCATGATCTCAGATTTTTTTCCTCTCTCTGTTTTTTGGCTATGAATGCTTCAATCTTGATGCACATGGAAACACGCTAATTAAAAACAAATAAAATCATAGAAAATAGTAAACTAGCTTAAGTGATGGAGAGATGGAGACAACGGAGGATGGAAAGGGTTTTCATAAAAAAAATAAAGAAATGAGAAGTGGGTGAGTATATTTAAATTCAACGGTATTTAGAGTGTTTCATTTTTTTGGGGTAGAAAACCGTTTTTTTTAAAAAACAAAATGTGAGTAAAAATATCATTTTGTTATGAGATTGGGTAGACGAAATTTAGGCCATTTTCTATTTATAATGAGGTTAACTATATCTTTTTATTAGCCAAGTCTTGTATACACAATATCCATCATGCACTCTATAATGTGTTTTAAAATTATACAATTTATTGTATTGAAATATGCAACTTGTTTAGACTGAACCATACAACTAACATAAGAAAAAAATAGCACGGTTAAGTATAAACAAATTGCATAATCCAGTACAAAAAGTTACATGATCCTAAAATACTATGAAATGCATGGTGCACCTGGTGCAAATAAGACCCACTCCTTTTTATTTTTTCTTTAATAGGCCCTTCTCTATTTATTACTAGGCCCACTAATTATATCCTTCTGTTTGTTTTTTAATTTATGCTGGTTGGGTACAAACTCATTTCTTCTAAATTACTATGCTTAATTTAGGCCCTTCTCTATTTATAGTGAAGACCATTAACTTTTTGTTTGTACTTTAAAAAGCCCTTTTTTATTTATTTAGAGGCACGCTAATTTTTGTTTGTTCTTTAATTTATGGACTTCTGTTCATAATGAGGCCCATATATAAACATATCTTCTTGTTTCTTGTTAAATTTAGGAATTCTCCATTTATTATGAGTCCCATTAATTTAATTCTCTTTTTCTTTACTGTAAAAAAAAAAAAATTCTCCTTTTCTTTAATTTCAGGTCATTCTCTATTTATGACGAGTCATGATATTTTTTTTAAAGGTAAAGATGAAATATATTACGTGAGTACAACGGGTACTCAACTAGATAGCTTTACAACAATATAATCTAATATCTAGAGCTTATTAGGCGTACAAACTAGAGGCTGATTCTCCCTATCATTAAAAAAAATACAAAATGATAGCGGATAATGTGCCCTAATCCACTTCCAAGAATAAAAATTTATGCCATCGATAAGGACGTCCAAGGTGTATTGGCTATCCTTGAAAATGATGTTGTTCATAGACTTCCACAAATTCCAAGTTGCGCTTTGCCAAATGAGGATTCAAACTTTTCTTCTTAATGCATTCTCACCCTTATCACATAATTCTACACAATGATCCCGAATATTTGAAGAATAGAGGACCATTGCCAAGCCAACCTGAAATAGCACACTACATGGCAAGAGCCGAAGAGCACCAAATCAAGAGGTGATTCGCCTACTCAGGGGCTAATAAGCAAACCGAACAAGTGCCAAAGTTCGGGCCTTCAGAAAATCCAAGCTTCAACAGGTTGTCCCTAGTAGGGATTCTCTCACAAAGACGTCTCAAAACCACTTTCATATAAAAAAAAAAAAAAAAAAGAAACAAAGGAAAATATGAGAAATCTTTCCTAAGCTTCACTTTAACAATATTCATAAATTTAAATAAAAAATGATACTCCCTCCGCCCAACTCGATTTTTCCATTTTTCATTTTGATTTGTCTCATATTTATTTTCCTCTTCCATAAATGACAATAAGATAACATTATATTTTCCAACTATATTCTCCCAACATTTCAAAATTTACATTAAATACAAGCTAAAAATCATTTTATCACCTCAAATATTAATAAATAACTCTTACATTAAATTAAAGCTCAAACAGTAAATGCTCAATGTGCGGGATGAATGGAGTATTACTTTTGTGCTCATACATACACACAATCGGTTTGTTCTGCATGATCTACTCCCATAGTATTACATTTAGTTGGAAATCCGACGATAATGCCATCAGATTTTTTTTTAAATCCGTCGAAAAATTCATCGGTAATTTCGTAATTAATTTTTTAATATTTGCTATTAGTTGGGAGTCCATCTTGACAATGTTATCTTTTAAATCTGTTAGAAATTTTGTCGGTAATTACCAATGAAAATATTTCAGTCGCTAATATTTTTTTAAATTCGTCGGTAATTATCAACGATTTTTTTTTATTCGTTGGAATAACTCTAATTAATCTTTTTCTTTTGGTAGGACAAATGACTCGAACTCATAACCTTTCGGGCAAAGGTAGTGACACTCTAACCCAGTTTTTAATCTAATGAATCCCCATTTACCCAAACCAAGACATCATTAGTACTATGAATCCATTAACCCAAACCAAGACACCATTAATACAATAAAATATTTCTAATTAAAAAACCCTAATTAATCTATGAAACCATTAACCTGAACCAAGATATCATTAATGCAACTGAATATTTCTAATTAAAAATCACTAATTAATTTGATGAATCCCATTGACCCAAACCAAAGCACCCTATTCTCATTAATACAATAAAATATTTTTAATTAATCTAATGCATCCATTAACCCAAACCAAGACATCTGCCCTTCCGCATTCAACATCCCAAAGCAACTCCCATCTTGTTTACTCATCCATCTATTTACAAATCAAAACACCGTACACGTACACCAATGAGCACGCACATCACATGAAGCACACACTTATATATACCATATCTAATCATGTTACCATTTATAATTATGTTTTATTAAGGAAATATTGTCACATAGAAGAAAACGTTAATATATTTATATTTCAATTTAAAATTAATTTTGTCAAACCCTAACTATTGAGTTCTTCCCGCTTCCCGAACACAATAACTTCTATGAACTCATTAAATCATGTTCGGACCATTTGCGTGCGTAGATGTGGTTGGTGCGATCAAAAGTGAATAACCTCGTCAAATCAACAAATACCGATTAAAGAGTTAATATTAAAAATAGTCATGTAATTTAGATTGATGTGGAATATTTATGTCGTCCAATAGAGTGGTGACACGTGGAGGACTACTCAGACTTTGAATAATATGAGGGCCAGCCAAATGGGCTAGAATATCATAGGAAGGACATGGGCTCGAGCATTGGACGCAGGTAGATGTCGAGAGAATTGGCTAGCGAGTGGCTCAGGTAGGAAGCTGGACCGGATTGGCTAAATTAAGAGTAAGGTCCAGGGCAAACTTGGGCCCAATTAGATAAAGGCAACCTAGCAAATCTGGGGCCGGTGAGATAAGAGCAGACCAGTGACTTGAGGAGAATGGGCTAGAGAGGGCCCGAGATAGAGAGATCGGTCAAATGGGCTAAGATACCAGAGGAAGGGCTTGGCCTTGTATGATGGGCCTAGGAACGTGCCTAGTAGATAGACTTGAGTGGACTGAAGAGTTAACTGAGAAAAGGGTCCATGGAGAACATGGGCCCAGGAGAGTAAACAAAGCCCAAAGATTGGGCTCGAGTAGAGAAGACCCAGATAGTGGACTTGATAAAACAGTTCCGAAGAATGTGGGATAAGAAAAACGAAAATAGTGAGATAGATTATGCATAGCGGATGAAGAGGGGCACTTGAGATTTTCTAGGGAGCTGGTCGAGAAGAGCTGCAGGCCCAAGATGGGCAGAACTGTTGGATGAGAAGATCAACGACTGAGAGCCTTGATCCGAGTAAGATGAGTCATGGAGGAAATCCCGAGATTCGGGGAGGTTATTGGGCAGAGACGTGGTCAGTCAGCAAGGTCGAGTGGGCAGGTAGTTATTGACTTAATCTGGGTACACAAACACACTTACACACACGAATTATTCTACTAGATACCATATTAGTGTACTTTGATTACTTTTATGAAAGAGTATTCCCTAAGAAGGATTCTGATTTGAGCGTCGGAGATCACACGACGGAGCCCCCTCCGCCGTATTTTTCAGGTATTATTGTTCGTCTTGTGAAAAACTCACAAGAGGAGATATAGTCAAACCTGATCCTCCATCGAGTCTAGATACCTACGTGGAATTGGCGAGTTTCCTACGGTCAAAGCTTGTTGATTTCTTGACATTCAACTCACGAATTCCCGTTGAATTCCATGTCATACTTTGAACCATTTTTTACGCATCATAGACCTTTATCCAATTTTAAACCTGCATTTTGTTACTTTTTAAATTTTAATCCTTTTGGTGTTAATTCTAATTCTTGTTGGACTAAAATTGAAATAAATAAATAAAAACATGACTAAAGTTAAATATAAAAATGGACTATAATTTAAAAAGTAGAACATAGAGATCAAACTTTTAGTCATTTATATTTTTCTTTCTTTAATTTTTTTGGTCCAAAAGGACAAAATTTTACACCAAGAGAATTAAAATTAATAATGTGATGAATTTTTTTAGTTGTAGTTGTTGGAGAAATAATATAAACCAATTAATTTCACACTTCTCTATAAATTTAAACTTTTAGATATGATGAAATTTTTTCATGGTATCTAAGCCAAAAGATCACGCCCTCGTCCTGGATTCGATTATCGATGAAAGTAGCTCCACCCATATTAAATTATCCACTCAATATGTCTCTTCCCAATGATAAAGTAAGAGAATTCAGTTCACGGTTAAAAAATAATATAAATAAATTAATTAACTACACATCTCTCTTTAATTCAGTTCACTCGAACCATGGGCCTCCGAAAACCTACTCCCGCTCCTGAAGCCCGTGGAGCAATGCTGGCAGCCCAATCAGCTCCTACCTGACCCGGCCCAGCCCGATGTCGATTTCATGGATGAGGTTCGGGCCCTGCGTGAACGTACGAAAGAGCTTCCTGATGAGTATTTCGTGGTGTTGGTAGGGGACATGGTCACCGAGGAAGCAGTTCCTACTTACCAGTCCATGCTGAACACTGCGACGGGACGAGGGACGAGACGGGGTCCAGCCCGACTCCGTGGGCTACCTGGACTCGGGCCTGGACCGCTGAGGAGAACAATGTTAGGAATTAAAGCAAGCAATTATAGGAGAAAATAATAGAAACAACGAATTAAGGAACAAATAATTTGGTTACCCAGTTCGT
This sequence comes from Stenogyne calaminthoides, assembly GCA_037126765.1. NCBI lineage: Eukaryota > Viridiplantae > Streptophyta > Magnoliopsida > Lamiales > Lamiaceae > Stenogyne > Stenogyne calaminthoides. Next base: position 2,138,978 of record JBBCBC010000040.1, read on the forward strand.
CAGGAATGACTACGTCTGGGGACACTACCAAGCCAGGAGAGATCTACTATATCGTATAAGATAGTGCAAGTAGTGCAAGATACAATGGGGGAGTTAAGGGGTTATTTATACAAAAAACCCGAACTGGGAAACTGGGCCAAAACCCTAGATTTTGCCCATCCTGGCCGAAACCCTATTTCCGCGTCCAGGCCTCCAGAACCGCTCGACCAGGGCCTTTGGTCGAGCGGTTCTGCTCGAGCTCACCATCTGGTCGAGTGCCTATGCTGCGCTGCATGTGGGGGGCGCTCGACCGAGCATAAGTGCTCGACCACGAGCACAAGTCGAGCGCCTCTCGCGTCCTGCATTCCGGTTTCGTTCAGGCTCCAACAATCCCAACAATCTCCCACTTGGAGACTGAACCTGGAGACTGACACTGGAGCGGAAGTGCACGACCTCAACAGGTCTGGCGTCTTGTCCTCCCTGGACTCATTCCGCAAGTCTTGTCCTCCTTGGACTCATTCCGCAAGTCTTGTCCTCCCTGCACTCATTCCGCAACTCAGACTCCAAAACCCAACAATCTCCAACCTGGAGACTGACTCCAACTGTAACTCGTCTTACCAATCTCTCATCGGCAGTAAACCACGCACTTCGAGCAATGTCCCTCAACGTTTGACTTCGAATCCAAGCAATGTCCCATAACATCCTTCTCGAACTGCGTCACTGCGGCCCACAAAACCGCAACCTGGACCCTCACGTCCATTCGATCCAAGCAATGCCCCTCAACGTTTTGATTCGCACCAGAACCAAACAACGTCCCACAACATTCCCCTGAATCATTCGGCCATCGATTCCCGCACGATCTCAGGCACGTGTCTAACGCCCATCTTGATCTTGCATCCAACTCTAACGATCTCACCCGCGTGTCGCGTCCATCTTGATCTTGCATGAACCTGATACAACGATCTCAGGCACGTGTCTAACGCCCATCTTGATCTTGCATCTAACCTGATACAACGACCTCAGCCGCGTGTCAACGCCCATCTTGATCTTGCAAGAACCAAAATCCAAAATCCGTTCCATTAAACTTCTCAATAGGCGATTTCCCTTCAGCCACCATAATTGCTCCCACCAGATCCCTTGAGCCTGATGCTCTGATACCAGTTGTTAGGAATTAAAGCAAGCAATTATAGGAGAAAATAATGGAAACAACGAATTAAGGAACAAACAATTTGGTTACCCAGTTCGTCAGGAATGACTACGTCTGGGGACACTACCAAGTCAGGAGAGATCTACTATATCGTATAAGATAGTGCAAGTAGTGCAAGATACAATGGGGGAGTTAGGGGGTTATTTATACAAAAAACCCGAACTGGGAAACTGGGCCAAAACCCTATATTTGGCCCATCATGGCCGAAACCCTATTTCCGCGTCCAGACCTCCGGAACCGCTTGACCAGGGCCTTTGGTCGAGCGGTTCGCCGGCTTTCGAAGCTCACCTTCCGGTCGACGCCTATGTCACACATTTGGGGGGGCGCTCGACCGAGCATAAGTGCTCGACCACGAGCACAGGTCGAGTGCCTCCCGCGTCCTGCATTCCGGTTTTGTTCAGGCTCCAACAATCCCAACAAACAGGCATGGTGATTTGCTTGGGTCGTATCTTTATCTTTCGGGCCGGGTTGATATGTTGATGATTGAGAAGACAGTACAATACTTGATTGGAGCTGGAATGGTAAGAGTAATCTTTATCTGTCTATATCATTTTCAAAATTTCTATGCTTTAAGCAGTGGTTTCTTTTGCCCGTTTGATTCGCATGACTGGATTGATTAGATATGAGAGGATTGAGTAAGATTGAATTAATTGGACTTGATTGCTTGATTCAAAATATGTGTTTAGATTGTAGGATTGCAACTCTTAATCCTGTACTGATAAATCAATATAGTGATTAAAATGCTAATCACGGTCAATCCCACCTTTCACATGTGATAAACATATCCCTCCATATAGAGATTAAACACATTTTTGTTCCGGGCTAAAATGTATCCTGGACCCTTATCTCACAAATCAAACGATTATCCTTGTTAATCCTGTGAACCAAACAGTACCTTATGATAAAGTAAATTTTCAATGGATTTTTATTATAGTAATGTTTCATTATCGACTATATAAGATTGAAAGTACTTTTGTTTCTAATTGCAATAGAGTTAATATTAATTAAGAACCGTCGTAACTGATCAGACTTTATCCAGTTTTAGTCCTATATTTTGTTACTTTTTCAAATTTTGGTCCTTTTGGACTAATATTGAAAAAATAAAAACTTACACGACTATAATTGGACACAAAAACTGATCAACATTGAAAATGTAAATATTTTATGTTTTTACTCTTTTTTATTTTGGTCCAACTATAATTGTGAGGAATAATTATTTATACATGTACGACTATACACAGAATCCTGGACTGGAAAACAACCCTTACCTAGGGTATGTATACACATCGTTTCAAGAGCGTGCTACGTTCGTATCACATTGCAACACGGCCCGACTAGCAACCGAGAGCGGAGATCCAGTTCTTGCAAACATATGCGGCGTCATTGCTGCCGATGAAAAGCGCCACGAGCGGGCGTACGTCAGAATTGTCTCGAAACTTCTTGAGGTCGACCCGAATGAGACCATGCTTGCCATAGGCAAGTTGTTGAGAAATAAAATAACAATGCCGGCTCACTTAATGTACGATGGCCAAAACCCACAACTATTCGAGCATTTCGCGTTCGTGGCCCACAGGCTCGGAGTTTACACGCCTACTGATTACGCGGATATTATGGATTTCTTGGTTGGAAGGTGGGGTTTGGAGAAGCTCGAGGGGTTGAAAGGCGACGGGAGGCGTGAACAAGATTATGTGTGTGGGCGGAGGATAGGGTTCAGAAGGATGGATTTCAGAAATTGAAATTCAGTTGGATTTTTAATAGACAAGTTTAAGCATGTCGTATGGTGATGAGCTTTGCAAGAAATTTGGTATTTAGTGGGATATATAGATGGGTTCAGTGCTATTTGTAGCTAGGAATAACAGCTTTGAATGTTATAGTTTGTACGGGGATAGAACTCAAAATAGTCCCATAACTTTTCACTTTTTTTGAAATGATTCCATAAAAGTTTGATGTATGAAATTGGTCTCAATTTTACCCGAGTTGTACCATTTTCGTCCTAAATTCGCCGTAATTGACGAAATGATGTCGTTTTTGGTCATGTGCCTTACATGTGAGCATTCAATTTGGAGATTTTCGACTGAAATGCATAACAAAAAATGATGCCGTTACATAAATTCCGCGAATTTGGGACGGAAATGGTACAATCCGCTAAAAAATGGGATCAATTTAGTAATTTAAACTTTTTTGGGACTATTTTGAATAAAGTAAAAAGTTATGGGACAATTTTGAATTATATGTTGTATGTACCCAATTTGTAGTATTACTAAGAGTTGAATAAAGGACCAATAGTTGGACAACGTACATTAAAGACGTATATCCAGTATGAATCCTCCTTGAAGCATAATTTCTGATGTGAATCCAGTATTAAAGACACTACAAAAAATTCAGTAATAAAGACGGGAATTTAGCAATGAAAATCTGTCGAGGGAAATTAAATAAATGAATTGGTTTCCATACGCGCCCAAAACAATGTCGTTTTGGGTAATTTTGAGCAACCTCCAATGATTTGGGACTAAATTGGATCAAATTGAATACATATGAGACTAAATTGGAAAAGTTGATAATTATGGGACCATTTCAATAAAGGTGCAAAATTATGGGACGATTTTGATTTAAATCCCGATTCCCGACCCTCTTTACAAGTTCAGACTTTTAGATGAGATGAAATTATTTCATGGTATCAGAGCCTTTCGACGAAGATATGGTGTTTTCGTAGGAAAGGCGCAGACGAAAATATAGTTTCCACGTAGTACAACAACGTGACACTACTAGCAATAAATTAGGGTTTTCGCACTTCGAAGAGATTTGGGGAAGAAGATGACTTAGACCGGTGAATGGACAACACAATTTTCTGGGGTGTAAATTTAGAGAAGGCGATTTTCGTGTTTTCTGAAAATTTTGCTACAAGACGATTTTTTAGATTTTTTGGGAAGACGATTTTTTGGGAATTTTGGAGAAGACGATTCATTGACAACATTAATATATTGATTTAGTTTATTATTTAGGAATGACGTGTAATTTAAAAAAAGAAATTTATCTTTAAAAAGAAATGTAAATTATTAATATTAACATAGTCAGCAAATCTCGTCGGAGTTGAAGGCGCACATGAGTTGCGTGTGACATGAAACGATGTTGTTTCATGTCATTCTGAACCGTCGGCGAATCTTGGGGCTAAAATTGTACAATTCGAAAAAAATTGGGACTAATTTTGTTAGTCAAACTTTCTTGTGACCATTTCAAAAAAGGTGATAAGTTATGGAACCAATTTGAATTTAATTAATCCCATAATTGGACATTTACCTAAGTTACAGGATGATTCTTTATATTAATTCGAACATATATATATAATTTTTTTAAAGAAATTCGAAAATTCTATAATGGGTAAAGTATCAAACTAATAATGTATAAATAATCCACCAACCCATCTTAAAAATACCAAAAATTTAGAGTTGGAATCACAAATAGTCACATAACTTTAACCTCAAATAGATTCAGTCCCATAACTTTTTTTTAATGTCGATTTAGTCTCAATATCTTTGATAATGTCTAATATTTTAAGTCTCATGTTTGCCAAAAAATTCAAAACTACGCCGTTTCACTGATTGAATTTGATGCTTCCCGGTCGCGGATGTGGCTGGACTGCCACATGTAATTTTATTTTAATTTTTAACCTAGAATTACAGATAATAGAATCAAATCAATTTTTTTTAAAATTATGTGACCTGTAATTCCAGGCGTAAATTTTTTTTACATGTGGCAGTCCAGTCACACCCGTGGCCGAAAAGCCATAAATTCAATCGGCGGAAGAACGTAGTTTTGAATTTTTCACAGACTTGTGACCTAAATTGAACATTGTCAAAGATATTGAGACTAAATAAACAACAAAAAAAGTTATGAGACTAAATCTATTTGAGGCCAAGATTATGTGACCATTTGTGATTTAAACATAAAAAATTTCGGTATATTTCACTTATTAAATCGTAAAATATAGAAAATATCGATTTTGTAGTATATCGAGATTTTCAATATGATATAAAGTTAAACAAATTGATTTTTTTTATATTTTTTATATTTTGATATATATACCGAAATACCGAAATAAATTGGTAAAACTGGTATGTAAAAAAAAACGTATACAATTTAGAAATGCATACCAATATCCTCTATATATTAGGTATATCGAAATTTTAGTATAGAGAGCATACCAAAATATAAGTATGGAAAAGTATATCAATATCGTTTAAGAATCCGGTATACCAATCAGGGATGGATCTAGGGAGGGTGCTGGGGGGCGGTCGCCCCCCTTGGGATTGAAATTTTTTGTACTATATATGTCGAAAATTTAATATTTATGCTTTAAAATCGTTAAATTTTGTCATTTCGCCCCCGTTGGGATTCTAAAATTCCGCCGCTCTTACCCAATGGAAAATTTCGCCCCCCCTAGAACGAATTCCTGGTTCCATCACTGATACCAATTGGTACGGTATCTGTAAGTATTTTTTATATTCTATTTCGAATTTTTGCATTTTGAAAGTTTTGATATGATATATGTATTTAATTTTAGAGTAGGTCTTGTGTGCAAATTTGTATACATAAAAATCTTTAATTTTGATTGAATTCCTTATTTTGACCAAGTTCCTTATTTGATTTAATAAAAAAAAAAAAGAAATTCGCGAAAAAAATTCGCGCAGCCACCAGGTTTCGAACCTGGATCTCCAGCCAAAAAAAAAAATCACGAAAAATCGCACTGACCAAGACTTGAACCTGGGTCTCCAGTGCACCAACGGGAAGCTTTACCACTGAACTACAAAGATCTAACTTAATAATTTTGGCATCGATTCGATATAATCTTTTATGTTAAGTGAATATTAGTAATACTTTTGATAATTTAGTAAAAAAAATTGTAACTTTTGACAATATTTTAGTCAATTGTAGCTATATTCACAATTGATTGGTAAATGAAAAGTAAAATGAATTAGTTATTTAGTTGATTCAAATATATAAGGAAACATTTTTTTATTATTACTTATGTTTGCAAATTTGTATGTACAACTCATTTAAAATTATTATTTTTATTATAATATTTCTATGTTTTGCATTTAATACTGTTCTATTTGATTAGATAACCTTCATAACTTATCTTATTTTTTTCTTATGTTTAGACTATAATATTCGTTATGTTTTTTTTTGTAATACTATTATGTTTTTGCATGTAATACTGCTATTATTAGTTTGTAATACTATTATATTTTTGCTTGTAATACTGCTTCAATTTCTTATTTGAAATCAAAAGAAGACATTAATGATTGTTGATATGAATTTAAAATATAAAGTATTACATCCAAAATAAGAAAAAATAAAAAATTTGAAATATATTAAATGCATAGTTGAAGCAGTATTAAAATTCATAATCAACAGTCTTCTATTTTAATTTCAAATAGAAAATTGAATAGTATTACAAGTAAAAACATAATAGTATTACAAGCAAAGTATAACAGTATTACATACAAAAATATATTAGTATTAAAAAAAAAAAAAAGTAACGAACATTCTAAACATAAAGAAAATTAAGGTATTTTATGAAGAATATCTAATCAAAACGAAACAGTATTAGATGCAAAATATAACAATATTACAATAAAATATATAATTTTAAATGTATTATACGATACAATTTGTAAGCAGAAGCAATAATAAAAAAATATTTCCTTATATACTTGAATCAACTAGAGTTAACTAAATTTTTCATTCATCAATCAATTGTAAATATAATCTACAAATAATTAAAATATATATACTTAATTAAAATTGTTAAACACACTTTATTATTTAAAATGTCTCAATTTTAAATTATTTAATAATTTGCAGTGTAGTGGTAAGGTTCGACCAATGTAGGTAACGTGGTTGACCTTTTTTTTTCTATATTAAATATACATTTTTAATTAATTTAAAATTTTCTTAGTTAAATATAAATTTTAATTAAAATAGACAAATACAGATACATATATCGAAAAATTCAATATTGTAACATAAGGTTATGTAGCCTAGTGGTCAGGCTTTCTCTGTCTCGCTCTCGGGATACCGAGTTTGAACCCTGCCCGTGACATGACAGCTACATTTTTTCGCGAATTGTATACAATTTGGTCAAAATTAGAGATTTGTATACATACAAATTTGTACCCAAGACTTTGTCTTAATTTTATATCTCGAAATTTTCGGTACGATATACAATAGCGACCAACCCTGCATATTCCTAGTTGAGCTCATGCAAGGTGAATAAAACTATTCTCATTAATATATTTCTAATTAGGGGAATTTTTTTTTTCAGGACTGTAACTTTAGGGGGTGGCAAAAGTAGGACTGTAACTTTTCGGGCTGGCAAAAGTAGAACCGTAACTTTTAAAATTAGCTAAACTAGGCCCGTAATTTTTTAAAATAGCAATTTAAGGCCAAATTAAGCCCGAATTGACCTCATATTGCACACATGGAAATTCTTATTAGTATAAATATACTTTTAAATTCCACGTCATTTATTTAAAGAACTAATTCCATTTATTTATAAAAGTTAAATTCCACAACAGCGCTATCCATGGTTGAAATTAAGAATTCACGCTGCCAAAAATGCCGAATCGCCCAATCGCGCAAATCGCTGAAAGTTACAGTCCTACTTTTGCCACCCCTAAAGTTACAGTCCTCTAAAAAAATTCCCTTCTAATTAGATATAGTATAATCTAATGAATCCATTAACCCTTAACCAAGACACCAACCCTTCCGCTAACCTTGGTCATTAATGCAATAAAATATCTCTAATTAGAAATTATTAATTTATTTAGTCTAATTAATGCGTTAACCCAACCCAAGACACCTACCCGTCCGCCTAATTAATGTAATGAATCCATTACCCCAAACCAAGACACTTACCCATCAGCCTAAGTTAATTAAACTAGGTCACTATTACAATAAAATATATGTAATAAAAAATTGTCAATTTAATTTAATGAATCCATTACCACAAACCAAGACCCACCTTCCGCGGTCCACTATCCAAAACCCTAGAAATGTAATCGAATTTTAAAGTGCTTTGGGCTTGGTTTTTTTGAAATAGTCTCATAATTATCAACTTTTTCAATTTAATTTCATATGTATTCAATTTGATTCAATGTAGTCTCATATCGCCCGAGATTGCTCAAAATCATCCAAAACGACATCTTTCTGCACGTGTATCTTACATGCGCCCCTAATTTGAGTGATTTTGAGCGATCTCCGGCGATGTGGGACTAAATTGGATAAAATTTAATTATAAGTTTTGGTTTATGGTTTTATTATAGGATTATTAAAATATAAATTAATAATTTAAAAAAATGTTGGACAGCGGTTTAAAACCGCTGTCTATCTAACATAATAAAAGAAATTATTAAAAAAAAATAAGTTAGACAACGGTTATTAACCATTTATTTCAAGCCCCCTCTTGCCAATGCGATTTGAAAACCCATTTGTCCAAGCTCAATCTTTTTGGATGACGGTTTTTAATAGACAAAAGAAATAACACGAGAATTTAAAGAATAAAATATTTGAACGGTACCTAAAAAGAATTTACAAATTAAAACAAAAAAATAAAACAAAAAATAAAAGCTTTACAAAAAAAAAAAAAAAAAAAACAAGACAGCGGTTAAAAACCGCTGTCCAAGATCAAAGCTTAGACAGCGGTTCATAACCGTTGTGCAAGGGTAATTGGAGAGCGGTTTTGAACCGCTGTCCAAGGTAAAGCTTGGACAGCGGTTCATAACCGCTCTCCAAGTGAATTAATTTTTTTTTTTTTTTGTAAAGCTTTTATTTTTTTGTTTTAATTTGTAAATTCTTTTTAGGTACCGTTCAAATATTTTATTGTTTAAATTCTCGTGTTATTTCTTTTTAATATTCGTCGTATATAATGAGATTAACACAAACTCTTATGTAAAATTTGTTCATAATATTACTTGTTTAAATAGAAAAGTATTACTTGTTTAGATAGAGAGGTATAACTTGTTTAAAGAAAAGTATTACTTGTTTAGATGAAAAAGTATTACTTGTTTAAAGGAAAATATTACTTATTTAGATAGAAAAATATTACTTGTTTAGAAGGAAAATTATTACAAGTTTAAAAGAAAGGTAGTACTTTTTTTTAAAAAAGTACAAGTAAAAAATATAATTTTAATAATATAATTTAATTTAATTTAAATTTATATAAAAAAAATTATTATATAAGAATGTGATTGAATTAATAAATAAGATAATTGAAATAAAGAATTTTAAACAAAATTGTAAGAAAAAACGATTTTTAGAACATATAGAATTAATTTCATTAAATAAACGCAAGAAAAGTATTACTTGTTTAGATGAAAAAGTATTACTTGTTTAAAGAAAAGAATTACTTGTTTAAATAGAAAAATATTACTAGCTTGTTTAAATAGAAAGGTATAACTTGTTTAAAGAAATATATATATTACTTGTTTAGAAGAAAAAATATTACTTGTTTAAAGAAAAATATTACTTATTAAGATAAAAAAAAAGTATATTACTTGTTTAGAAGGAAAAGTATTACAAGTTTAAAAAAGAAAGGTACGAGTGTTTTTTAAAAAAAAAAAAAAAGCAAGTAAAAAATATAATTTTAATATAATTTAATTTAAATTTATATAAAAAAATTATTATTATATAAAAAAATGTGATTGAATTAATAAATAAGATAATTGAAATAAAGAATTTTAAAAAAAAATTGTAAAAAAAACGAATTCTAGGACATATAAAATTAATTTCATTAAGTAAATGCAAGAAAGCTAGTGCCCGAGCGGAATTTATCCCCGCTCAGGCGCCCAAGGTCCCGTGTTCGGTCCCCCATGGGAGTGAATAATTGCCTCAATTAATTGGGAGACTTGGTGGCTTATATATGAGATGCTTGGTGGGTCCGTGCTTAAAAATCAATTTTTTTTTTAAAAAAAAAAAGTGTTGGAGAGAGGTTAAAAACCGTTGTCCAAGCAGATCGGTTTTCAACCGTTGTCCAAGTGCGATTTCTTGGACAGCGGTTTTTTATCAGTTGTCCAAGCTTGGACAGTTGTTACTTGGAGAGCGGTTATCACAGCTCTCCAAGGTCATTTTTAACAGCTGTCCAAGCCCAAATCTGTATTAGTGATTATTTTTATAAAAACCAAACAATAAATTAAAGATAACAGGAATAAAAAAAATGAATAAATTTACAAAAATGTCAAAGTTACACTAAATAGATTAAAAATGAATTATAAAGCTATAATTAATAAATAAAAAATTAATTTATGTAAAATTTAAAAATTACAGTAATAAAAGAACAAATTAATTTTTTTTGGACCATATCTGCAATTTATTTTGGGACCAAATCTGCAATTAACGACGCATGTGATTCACTTCTGTTAGAAATGGACGGAAAATCTTATGGGATCAAAATTGTCATAAAAATGACCATTTTACAATTGACTCATTCTCTTGGGACCAAAAGTGCAATTTACCCATTCTATTTAATATGTGTATTGAAATTAATTTATTTTCTTAAAAAAATGTAGTTTAAGAAACTAATTTGCATATTAATTTTATGTTTCCAGTGTTATTCTTAATCTGCATGAACATATCTATATTTTTAGGAGTATTGATCTTGGTATGTGGTGACATTCATGTTTTTTTTTTTTTTTGGAAAAATGATTGTTTTCGTCCGATAACTTTGTCACTATTTGGTTTTGATCCTATTGACATTTAAATTTAAATTTTCATCTTGTAACTTATATGAATCAAAATAAAAGAGTGGTAAAAATGTGTAAATTATAGGAAGAAAATCAAATTTTAAAAGTAAAAAAAGACTAAAAAGTCGAAAGTGTGTAAGATTCCGGACGAAAATCAAAATATAAAAGCCAATAGGACCTAAACCAAAAAGTGGCACATTACCGGACGAAAGAAATATTTTCCCCTTTTTTTCCCTTGTGAAGAATAATTACTAACACATACTGGAAAACAACCCTTACCTAGGGTACGTATACACATCGTTTCAAGAGCGTGCCACGTTCGTGTCACACTGCAACACGGTCCTACTAGCGAAAGAGGGCGGAGATCCAGTTCTGGCAAACATATGCGGCCTCATAGCCGGCGATGAAAAGCGCCACGAAAGGGCATACGTCAGAATCATCCGAAAGCTTCTGGAGGTGGACCCGAACGACGCCATGCTTGCCATAGGCAAGATGTTGAGAAGTAAGATTGCAATGCCGACTCACTTAATGTACGACGGTCAGGACCCACACCTGTTCGAGCATTTCGCCTTCGTGGCCCACAAGCTCGGGGTTTACACGCCAAACGATTACGCGGATATTATGGAATTCTTGGTTGGAAAGTGGGGTTTGAAAGGCGACGGGAGGCGCGAACGGGATTATGTGTGCGGTTTAGCGCCCAGAATTAAGAAACTGCAGGCGCGGGCGGAGGATAGGGCTCAGAAGGATGGATTTCAGAAGTTGAAATTCAGTTGGATTTTTAATAGGGAAGTTTGAGCTTGTTGTGTGGCTATGAGCTTTATTTGCAAGAGTTCTGGTGTTTAGTGGGGGAAATGTAACATTAATAATAAAGATGGGTTCACTTGATATTCGTAGTACTACTAATGGTAATGTTAAGTTCTAAATGCGTTCTCCTTTAATTGAAGCAAAAGGCTCTGGTTACTCACACCTACATATTTAGTAAATCCACCTTTTTGTCATTTTTTTTTAAATATAGACACATAAAATGTTAAAATTACTCTTTACATCGATTTAAATGTGAAATATTGATCATACTGTTCAGAAATATTTTTCGAATTTTTATAGTAAGTTCAAGAAAATTTTCTGAATTCATGTACATAATTCGGAATTTTTTTTCCGAAATTTTACATGTGAAAAAACTATCATTCTAGTTGGAAATATTTTTCGAAATTTTTCATGTTATTCAAGAAATATTTTTGAATTATTGTACTAACCTCGAAAAAGTTTTTTCGTCAGTTTACATGTAAAATATTAATTCTACTGTTCGAAAATATTTTTCGAATTTTTATAGTAAGTTCGAGAAATTTTTTCGAATTCATGTACATAATTCGGAGTTTTTTTCCAAAATTTTACATGTGAAAAAATGAGAGAAAATGTATAAGGAAGTATAAATTAGGGTATTTTGGGAAATTTAGGGGAGTGTATTCATTATACGACTCGTGTATTAATTCAGATGGTGTATTTACTAAAAAGGTAGACTCGAGTAACCTGGGCCGAAGCAAAAACTTTTTCAATGGTTCACCTTTATAATGACGCCAATTTAATTATATATTTTTGTTTGGTTTTTCAATTTAGGGCAAGTGCACGACCTTGTGTTTGAGCCTGAACGCCAAGAGAGACGAGAATGCAGCTTGGCTGGCATTGGTGAGATTAACCGTTAAAGTTAGGTTATCCACGTGATCCAACCTAGTGTCTTTCAATGTGGGAGATTGATGATTTTGAGCAGGAAATCTAATCTGTTAGGTGTGGTTATAGTAGATGCATAAGGAAAGTTGAATGGGTGATATTTATTGGAGCAAACATACAGTTGCTCCACATGATATCATGCTCTTATCAATTTTGACTAGTGTGACATTGATTGCAGTATATGTTGGTAAAAACTAAACTACACGCTTCACACTTCACAGCACTCTGAACAAAGAAGCTGAATGCTTCAGAGACCCCATGAACAAAACTAATAAATTCACATGAATCCAGACGATGATTGCCACAAGTAAACACTTTCCAACTATATCAGCGTTCATCAAATCATTTCTCTCACGGGTTTTGAGTCAGCCATTGAAATTGCGACAAAATTCAGCCACCAATGACATTTAGACATGGTGTAAAATTTCTTAACTTACAGCGTCCCATCACTAATATGTTGGGCCTTACCTATGTGATTCTCAGGTCTCTCCACAGTGTATTGTGTAACGGCAGGTTTACATAACTTCACATTTTAAACCAAGGATTCCCCATTGGATAAACATATCATATGTTTAGCGCATCATGATTATGCATTTCTGCGCATTTTTTTCTTTAGTTTGTCCTCTTCTCGGTACCTTTCCCGCCTTTCCTCTCGCCGTCTCTTTTTAGAAATCTCCTCTTTCTTTGCACGCTCCACTTCTTGTGCTTTCCTCTTTGCGTCTTCCTTGAGTTTCCGTTTTTTCATCTACAGAAAGGTCATTCCAAATGTTGAAATTAACACGTTAAAATTGGACTTTGCTATGTTTGAAAATAGAAAGAAAAGCCCAGAGGCCGACTTTGAGCCTAAGAAGCAAAGCAAGAAAGCTAGACTTAATTTAACAAATTTTATTAGAGAAATCACCTTTTCATGTTTAATAAGTTGAAGTTGCTGAACGAGAGCATGCACTTTTTTCTCATGAGGTTCCATGACTACAGCTCTCCGATTCTCAAGTGTTTTACGTCTTCTAGAAGGTATGTCCTTAGGTTTTGATGCAAATGGTAGAGCTGCCTGTAATGACTTGGGTATAACCAACGGATTGAACTTCTTTGGCTTCCTTTCAATAGGCTGTAAGCAAGACAAAATAAGCATTTATATAAATAAAATAAGAAAGAACTTACATAATTTGCTGCATAAATTTAGAACTATTTAAGATGATGTTCTAACCTTGTAAAGTGAATCCTTGTTGACTGGAATGGGAAGGTTTTGTTCCCTCCTTAGCTCAGCAACCGTTTTCATTCCCGCCCAAGTCTTATCACGTGGCTGCAAGGCCGTTGTCAGAGGGTTGTAGAAGGAAGGAACTTCAACTTGAGTCCAAGCACGCAAGAAGACGATATCACCCATCTTTATTCTATCCTCGAAAGTGCATCTAGCAATGCCTTCCTTTGCATATCCACCCTTCTTCTTGGACTTGTTACCAATCTCCTCCTTTGCAACCTAAAAGAAAATTTATACTCAAATGAGTGGAATGCACAAAAGAATAAGGTTAACAGAACATAAAACAAAAACAAGGAAGCTCAATAGGAATATATAGTTATTGACATTTTTTTTAAGCACATTAAAAATGACAACCATATTCCTATTCCTATAGCATCTTTTTTGCATTTAATGCTGATAAAGGAGGATGCTTGCCAAGTTTAAATGTTATTTTAAGGCAGTTGTCAGGATGAAAATGCTGGAGAAAATCATAATGTCAAATAATAGATACTTGTACATATTACAATCTTTTAAAAAAATGTTGATCCCTAATTATAAAAATTGACAACTAAATCAAGAAAGATGTATAAGCAAGCTTAATAACACCGGACATTATAAGCAATTGATGTAAATTAAAGCGGAGAGATAGAGTTGCCTTAATAAAGCTTAAATCACAACAATATCCTTTGTAATTACTCTACAAAAAGTTACCTTCTTCACTTGCCCACGGATTCCACTAACAGTTCGTATGGCTGCACCTTCAAACCTAGCTACTTCAAGATCTGTAGTAAACATGTCCTCAATGAAAGCAGTCTTCTTGAAGATTTTGCAGGCATGACCAACTAGCTTGATCTTCTTCACTATCCTTGCAGCATGGTTGAATTCCAGGACTGTAGCAGTAGCAGTAATCCTAAATGTTGCCTGAAGCACCCAAAATTAATTGGGAAATATAACATGAAATAACAAAAAGTCGATAAAGTATGATAGTTTATTTCAGTGTTAATGAAGTATAACATGAAAACTACAAATGTGAGAATTATCAATTATGATACTGTAGTTGCCTGTCTTAAATTTGTGCAGAAGTGAAAGTCATTCCCCTGAATGTTTCAATTTGGCAACATAAACCATTAGTCTAGCCTCACCCCACACACCCTACCCCTCCCAAAAGTCCTAGAATGATACCACTATCATCATAGGAGCATAATAAAATAATTACCTGATTATTTGATAAGTTCTGAACAGCAACCACCCCAGTATGAGGAGGAGCAAGTGGGCCCCAAAACATTGCAAGACAATGCATATGCTCTGGAGTGTACTTGAGCATGCGATGCCGCCCATTATGGTCCTCAATGGCATATATGGGTAGTGTTTGATAACGTCTCCATCCAATAGAAACAATTATTGGGTCTCTAGTCTTCAGTACTTTCTTGTGCCATCTATGCCGCTTCAGACGTGCCTTCAAACATAACAATAGCAATAATTCTCGTAATAAGAAGCAATAGTTTAGTAGTAAATGATATAAACAAAGGGAAGCCAAGGGTTCATTGCATCATATTAAAATTGTAAAAAAATAAAACATCCGTTCCGCATAGTTCCTAACCTGCATATATCCAACATTTTCCTCCCCCAGTGCTAGTCCACCAACGAGAATAGGATGACAAGGATTAAAATTCTCAACCATTTCGTAGGGCACATCACGAATTTCAAGTCTAACATAAGTCCCAGTTCTGTAACCTTCTATCTCAATGCGGGTAACTTCATCGAGTTCATTCAGTTCAGCAATGTTCTTTTGTTTCCGAAGTTCAATATCCTCCTTTAACTGCAGGAAGAGAGAATATAAGTTACCTTTTCATGCTTTCGCATAGCTCATAAAGATTAAGTACCAGAGAGTTTACCTTATCGAAGTATCCGCTTCCACTACTTTGACCACCAATGATCTTGGTTTCATCATCTTCATCTTCATCAGGAACCTCTGAGCCATTGTATGTGAACTAAAAATTAAGGACACAATTATTCAAGTTATATTTATAAAATAAAATTTAGCTTGATGGAATCTTCTATCATCACGACAATTATGGCAGCAGTATATAAGTTCGCTTGTAATTGGAAAACATAAGAGGTTCTGATAAAAGGATATTGAGCATCAAACTTTGCACGAAGAGCCAACTTTTTCAGCTTCCGCTCCTCAGCAGCAATGCCATCATCCTTGCTGGAATCTTTAATACCATCTGCATGATTACTCTCATGCTTCTGACCTGTTTCCAGGTCTTCAAATTCACCAAAAACTGCATCATCATCATCATTATCACCAATAGTGCCTCCTGACAGTTGATTTCTCAAGGATGCCTTCGACCAGTCTCCGGTGACGAAACGATCACGAATGCTTGCAACTAAATCTTCACTCTTCCAATCCTTAAGACTTCCATTAGTTATGAATTTGGAGCAGTCATCAGTGTCCACATCATTCTCATTAATTCCTTTCTTCGAGTTCTGCACATATTTAAATGATGGAGCACTTAGGAAGCTAATAACCAACAACATTGTTGTTTATGATCATTTGAAAAGAGAAATCAAAACACAATTTAAGGACATACCCTTTTCCCTTCACCTTTAGGCTTAAAGAATTCATCATCATCTTCACTTTCCTCATTATTGGTATCTTTCATCTTGTCCAGAGATTCTGACCCAGGTTTCCCATATACAAGTTGCATAAGATTAACTTTTTGCCTCGAGGCAGTTCGTTCTGACAAGGATTCCTTCCATTTAGACGCATTTCCCATATTATCTTCTGCTTCTGCGAGAGCAACCATCAACCAATGCAGAATATAAAAATCAGCTTCCCAAAAAATAGGATCTTATTGACAGTAGCGGGGGTAAAAGAGGGGATGGAAAAAGAAAGAAGTAGACTGAGCTCTTAAATCAAACATTCATAGCCATGGATTCAAATCCAAAATGAAATACCATTACCTTCCTCATCTGCTGAAAAATCAGAATGTGAAAGCACATCTGCATCATCATCGCCGATTTCTCCCTCATCATTATCACTTGAGTCTGAATCATTATCTTCACCAGAATCCTGCACTCAGCCATTTAAAATTAGTGTGTAGCTCACAAATCAAAACATATTCTTTACTTTAGTATACAGGAGGTTATTACAACTATATTTATCAGGCAGTTCTACAGAACGAAGAAAACCCAAAAGATTGTCTCATCATCTATTGCAGTCTCTACAATGACCAACTTGAATTAGATTTAATTAAATGCTACCACCTAAGCCTGCACATTAAGCCCTTCTTGTAGGTAACAATACACGCAACGTGGAATAAAAGCAGATGCGATGTGTGTGTTTACCTATATGTTTATACATGAAAAAAGAATTACCTTAAGATTATCTACATCTATTACATTTCCAAAAACAGCTTTTCTTCTCACTCTTCCCTCATGGAAATCAATCTGTTCCTTAAAGTTGCTTTGGGCATCAGGATGTTGCTCTGATGCATCGAAGGCTTCCTCATCAGAACTATCATCTATAGATTTTGAAGATGACTGTTTATTAGAAATTCTCCTCTCGTCAGAGGATTCTGTGCCATTCTCATCCTCAGTATCACTAT
The DNA here is from genome assembly GCA_037126765.1 of Stenogyne calaminthoides. Lineage (NCBI taxonomy): Eukaryota > Viridiplantae > Streptophyta > Magnoliopsida > Lamiales > Lamiaceae > Stenogyne > Stenogyne calaminthoides. Next base: position 2,156,474 of record JBBCBC010000040.1, read on the forward strand.
CTTCATCTAATTCATCATCATCTTTTATATCAGATGGATATCGCTCTACTGGCTCTAAAGGTTCTTCCCGATTAACCAATTCTTGACCATCAACTGGACCAGCTGGAGCTTCGGATGAACTATCAGGTTCTTTCCCAAAAAGTGTGATGAAACTTTTCTCCAACTTTTCATCAACAGAATATTTTGTGTTCTGTAACGATCTAACCAAGTCGACGCCAACATCACGTTGTTTTCCTGCCAGAGAAAAGACCACAGTTTAGAGGAAAAGAAGAAAAGAGCAAGACATTTACTGCCATCAAGCAAATACACACACACATGGGGACAAAGTAGGTCAGAATTTCAGAGAACAGAAAATTATACAAAAGGAAATAGGAACAGCAAATTTGGGACAGAGCCTATGTATTTCAGAAAGGACAAATGAAATGATACAATGATTCAGAATCTCCACACATTCCAATGATAATAAAAGGTTTTTTCAAACAAATGAGAGTATGACCTTTTTGTATCCCTTCTGCATTAGCTCCATCATCTTTAGAGAACTGCAACTTAAGTGATCATTTATATTTATATAGACAGCATCTTTGTCATAAAGTAGATCTCCTAATCCAGACATAGGTGCATAAAATAGCTTTTCCTTATCACGCAGTCCCTTCTTTTTGGCAGCTGAGGGTAGAGGACAAGGATCAGCTAGCCCTGTGATTCCAGACAATTGATAATCACCCACCCCAGCAATGTGTGCCTGTTATATGTTATAATTTGTAAAAAATATACAGTATAAGCAAAAAAGAGATAGAATCCCGAAACAAAAGCACAAAGAATTTACAAAACCAGAGAAGAGCTAGAAGAGAAATGATAGGACAACATATATCAATTTTAAGGTTAAATATTTTCGCTAAACTAATATACAAATTAGTAGGGAATGTCTATTTAACTCCTTGATGGGCATAAATAGGAAAAGAGCTACTTTACCACCATCATACTGAACAAAACAAAAGTTGTCTTTAATATTTCTTGCCGAGACAGAAATCAATTGCTTAAACTATTCTAAAAGACATGTTTACTAGCATTAAAGATTATCTCATAGAATAAGATAGCAATGGAACACATACACAGATTTGAGCTTACCTGTAGAGACACAACTTAAGTATCAATGAGCAAATAATACATATAGACTATGTACCTTTGTTCCCTTCTTCAAGTTACAGCCACGCAAATATCCATACAAGGTAACAATTCTGTCGCACTTATTGTTCATGTGAACCTTCTCTGGGGGTGTAACATCTTCAAAACGATCCGCTAAGATGTAAGGATGAGAAACTCTCCATGACAAAGGGGGGAATTTCATGACAGAAATAAACCTTGCTAGATTATGTACTTCACGTTTTGTATACCTGTTCCAATTCAAAGCTATATAAGATGCCAACCATTGACCATGAAGCTATGAGCCTCTACTAAATAGCTATCCACTTACTTTCCATGAATAAGCCCGGACAAATAAAATAACTTTGCACCGTCATATATCTCCGTCCAGAACCGGTGCTTGAGTCGTTGTTTTGTTTTCCTGAGTGTCTTTACATCCTTGAACTTGTCCAGATGTGTAAGGACACCCATTACTCTAGGGAATCCATAATTTTGTAGTATGTTAAGGAATTCAAAAGTTTCCTACAATTACAATAGACCAATCAAATGAAAATGTTAATGTAAAAATAAACAGAAATTCAGTATACTTTAGGAGTATTTGTTATTAGGCTATTACCTTGATCCTACAAACTTTATATCCATTGTCCCCATGACAATCTTATTTATGAAACAGCTAGCTTTTCTAGTTCAAAATATCATTGACATGGAGACAAAATCACAGATCACAAATGTTCGATTTTATGCATCTCACCAGCATTCTCTTAAAATTTTCCACATTCTTCTATATGACCTCCCTAACTGGTCAGTTCACAAACCATATTGAAGCTAGTTAAGTGTTTTACACAGCCAACGCGTACTCTGGCAATTGATGGATTAATATTCAACTCCATGAATGCAAAGAAGGCACTGCCAAGGAATAGAAAAAGGTGGAAATGATAATAGAGGCTCACCATTTCAAAGCCATAGCTTCCGTCAATGAGTAATAAAGCTAAATCAGCAACCTTGGCACAATCTATCATCCCATTGATATCGTTTGGACACTCCACAAACTGCAGTCGCCTTTGCTTGCCTAAACAATAAAACAACTAATCAATCATCATAGAGCAAGTTATTCGCAACCCAAATTAAAATAAAAAAAAAAAAGCTACAGTCAGAAATCCCCCTTGAGTTATAAGTGTAAAATATGTTTTCTCAAGAGGTAACATATTAACGAAACTTGGCAAGCAGACTCAACCTGATACAATAGTAATTGGACCACGCACTTCAGGTAAATTGTGCTTCGTGTAATGTTTTACTAAACTCTTAATCAGCAAAGACTTTCCCACCTACAATACAATCAGATTTTTCAATACTTAAAATCAATGGAATGATACATAGCATATGTTATAGCCAAGGAACAGAGAAACTAATGAACACAAACCTGAGGAGGTCCTTGGACTACAACAACAAAGGGGGCAGGTTCTCCTGTATTGCGGTCAATTGTGGGAACATGAAGCCTTTTCTGCTCCTTCTCGGTAGCTCGTGATTGTAGCCGCTTTGCTTTTACAGATGAATTGAATGCAAATGTGAAAATAACCTCATTCACATGAGACTAATTAATAACTTTGCAATCGAGCATATAGTCATGCAAATTCACCAATTCATTCAGAAATCAGGCCACAACGTGCTATTTTGATTTTCTTATTATGTCTCTATGTTAAATGGCAGGACTTATACATTAAGTGAAAATTCATACTCTCAAACATAACATTATTATGAATCAATGGTGCCTTAATTCGTCCAAATACTCTGTAAAACAGGTCCACAACATATCAACAAACTTTAGTATATAATATTCCAAATAGATATCAGTGAATCTTTGTGCTGAATCACAGACGAAATGAGAAAATCTAAACACCGAGGGAAAAGTCACTTGCTATTCACACTTATTTGCAGAAAATCAAATCATATTCATTGAAAAACAAATATTAAACATAGAAATTCAATTCAAGCAGAGGCACTTCCTCCAACACTTACCTTAGGATTGTTGATCTTCAACTGCTCCTTGGTAAGGCCTTCGGTCGAATTCGGTTTGGATTTAGATTTCTTCTTCGCGGAAGCTCCGGCTCTTCGAGTCCTGTGCGACTTGTTCCCCTGGTCGTTGCTCTCGCCATTGTTCTCTTTCGCCATGCTTGCTTAGCTGAGTTGTACCTAAGCGTACCACAAGTTCACAGCGGTGATGAGCAGACTCTAGAAGAGGAGAAAAAGGCTGTGGAGGCCCCGCCGTGGGGTTTATCAGTTTATGGAGGTGTTTAGAACTTTAGACCTGTGGTTTTGCGGAGAAATTTATATTTATTTTTTATTTTTATTTTGAAAAAATCAGCTGAAATTAACAAATTTCGATTCTGGCGTCAAAAAAAAAAAACAAGGAGAGCGTAACTTTACCAGAGATCTGAGGGAGAAAGAGAGGGAACAGAGGTGGTCAGGTGGTGGATGGCTTGGTGTGGAGGCGGCGGCCGACGGCGTGGAGGCGGCAGAAAGAACTGGAAAATGAAGGAAGAGAGAATTTTGGATTTTTTAACTGGCCCTTTTTTTGTTTTTTTTCAGCCCAGCCCAACACAGCCCATTTATCTTTCTTCTTGCTTTAACAATATTTTGGTTGTCTTGAATCCCGGTTGGGCTTTGCTTTTCCATTTTCTTTTATAAAATACAATTAATAATATGTAAGGTTCGCTTGCATGAGATGATCTCACGGTGAAATAGAGTATAAATTGGGCATTGACATTTTAACATTTTAGGAGAGATGATGTGATTTATACTGGATTGTACTCCGTCTCATGCATGAGAGTCTCATATGAATTTTTGTCTTAATATATTTTTTTCTTAAAATGTACCCCCATTCTTTATAGAATGCATCTAAAAAATTAGATTATTATATATTCTAGTATTGATCCGTGAAATTTTAAATATTAAATAATTAATATTATTTAAATTATTTTATCGTCCTTCAAATTAAAAATTATAAATCCACCCCTTTGTGCCGACCACCTCTGTTTCCCCTCTCCCATTTTTCTCAAACCCCCCACCAACTATGTTTCCAAGTTTTTCTCCCTCTCTTCTTATCAAAAATAATAATTTCAAATGAGAAAATTGCATTTTTGGTCCCACCAAACACGTCTGTTTTGAAATTCTTCAAGTTTTATAAACGTGGTCCTAAAAGTTTTTTTTGTTACACAAATGGTCCTACCGTCAAGACGACCGTTAAGTTTTTCGACACTTTTGGTCCCAAATAAGTTTCTCAAAATGTGGACACAAACGGTCCCAAACTTTTTTCGAATAGTCCCAAACAGTATCAGTTAATATATTAAAAAGTATCACTCGCCAAAAATCTTCAAAACCAAAACCAAAATCCTCGGTAAACCTCTTGATTTCTTCAACATCAACATAAGCACCAAAATGTCTAATTGGGCTATTGTGTTCATCAAATCCACCTCATTATGAAATATACAACAAATCTACATTTCCACGCTCTAGGCAAATTAAATAAAAAAAAAAAACCTATTCAGCCTCTCAACACAACCATGAACAAAGTCAAGAGTGAACTATACGGCGTATGTTGCGGGCCAAAGTGGACATATGGGAACCCTAACTCTATAAGGTGGACATACACTTCAGTTGAAATGAAGTCACATTATTTGCAACTTGGAAGTGGGATATATTAGAACAGGGAATTCAACACTTTTTGCCCAATGAAGAGGAACAATTTTTGACATGTTGATGCTTATAGCATATTAACATTAACAAGAAGCTACTACACAAGATCTCAGTCATTTATAAGTACAAGCTAATGATCGAAACATTCATTCACAAGTGTAGCTGCAAATTGCATATGATCTCATTATTCGTAGTCATTAGTAGCATATTAACAACAGCCATTAAAAGCATGCTATATAGAACCAAAAATCGACCCACTTTTCATAATTGAACCTAACATAATTCTAAAAAATGGGATACTTTCAAATCAACAACATAACCCAAAAACCCCATATCCAAAATCTCACACTACATCACAAGCTTTTCCCAATAAATTCCAAATGCTTATAAAATACCCCTAAATCAATAGGGGCAACATCAAAATCATGAGCAATTAGATAAGTGGATATAGTGAATCGGATCTGATCGAATTTCTGGATAGTTAAAGAAAACATTCAAGTTGAATATCCCATTGTAGGTCAAATTTGTAAAAGGCATTAACAAAGATCAAGTTCAATTACTCACTCACAGGATCTTTGGTTTTTGTTTATTTTACCTTCTTAACAAGACGATAGAGGAAACAACTACTATCAAGCACACAACAATCTCAACCACAAGAAAGATGACAATTCGATCTTTATTATCACAAAGATGAGAATTTGAAAGAGAGAAAAAAATTCAAGAGCTTAATTGACGATCTAACTTAGATAATTAAGTTGTTGTGAATGGCCTTCGAAGAACATTTACAGGTTTTATTTAAAATTCATAAATCATAAAACTAGAAATAAACACACACGTACGACCTGATTGACTAGCACTACACGATGATCATGAAGCCGCTGAATAATCATATCGCAGACTGTAGTCTTCCCTGAAGTCGTTCCTTCTGAAACCCCTGCTCCAAAAATCAAGAGACAAAAGAATCATCAAAACACAAAGCACAAGTATTAAGGACTAATGATCTGCATGTTCAGCACGTGACAAAACCTCCATGAAACACTAATATGGATGGACCACCATATCTTCCGTATAACAGCATATTTCCAGCTCATATTTTGTTTCTAGCATGTATGCAATTATAATGTGACACGTTTCATGATCTAGAATGATCTCTCACATTGTATATATGGATAGGCTCATTGTCAACTTTACCAATTGAATGAATACAAGCAATACTGAAAATAGTAAATGGCTCTCTCAGCTTTCTTCCTTGTTTTAATACTCAAATCCTTTTATGGTATCAGAGCTTTGGGGTAATCCTGGAGCCTCTGTGCCATTTCCTTTTTTTTTCATTTATTAATCTTTCACAAATTCATCACCATGAGCACTGTATCCGATGAAAGTAGTTTTACCCCTTTAGCACAAATGCATACCCCTTTCCATCAGCTTATTCGTCCTATTAAGTTGACTGAAAACAATTACCTCATATGGAGGCAACAAGTTCTTGTTGCTGTGAAAACCAATGGCCTAGAGGGATTCCTAACATGAGCTAAAAAGTGCCCTGAGTTGGTAGCTGTTGAAGGGGATGCAGATCAAACCACTGAAGGCCCAAATGTTGCACACTACAAATGGATAAGGCAAGATCAACTCTTAGTATCTTGGCTTTTATCCTATCTCTCTGAAAGCTTGCTGATTAGCACTGTTGGCCTTGCAACTTCGAAGGAAATTTGGAATTGTTTGGCTGTTGATTTTGCTAGTCAATCTAGGGCAAAGGTTATGCAATATAAGCAGCAGTTACAAGGGCTTAGGAAAGAATCTATGTCTATGAGAGATTACCTCAATAAGACTAAATCTTGTTGTGATGTTTTAAATGCCTCTGGTCACAAGATCAGTAATGAAGATCAAGTTTTATACATTTTGTCTGGTCTTGGTACTGAATATAATCCTGTTATGGTGAATGTAAGCTCTAGGTATGAACCCCCTCTGTTGTTGATGTTAGTTCTCTTCTACTCAGTTTGAAGCTAGGCTGGAAAACAACAATGTGGTGGCTAGTTTTAGCAATGATGGATCTAATCCAGTTGTTAATCTTACCACTCAGCAAGGTACTAATTGGAACAATCAAGGTGGTAGAGGAAGATGAGGCTACAATAACTCCAATAGGAGTGGAAGAGGATATCCTAGAGGAGGTGGTTTCCAGGGAAGAGGTAGAGGTAGATCTAATGGTCCTAGATATCAAATTTGTTTCAGAAACAAGCACACTGCAGAGAAGTGCTTTTATAGGGCTGATCTATCCTATGCTCCACCTTCTCAGAATCAGAATAGCAATCAGCAACAAGGCAACAACATATCCTTCAATCCTTCTGCAAATGTCACGAGTTACGAAAATCATGAGTTGTCTAGTGAGAATGCTTGGTATCCAGACTCAGGGGCCACCAACCATGTCACATTTGATCTTAACAACCTCAACCTCGGTTCAGAATATCAAGGATCTGAGAGAATTCAAATGGGAAATGGTGCAGGTTTGAAAATTTCTCACTTAGGCTCTTCTACTTTAATTGATCCTCATCATACCTCTCATTCTTTTATGCTTCATAATCTGCTTCACGTGCCTCATATTAAAATGAATCTTATCAGTGTCTCTCAATTTGCTAAAGATAACCATGTTTACTTTGAGTTTCACCCATTTCATTGTCTTGTGAAGGATCATCTCACTCACAAGGTTCTGTTGGAAGGAGTTCTTGATCAAGGTCTATACAAATTCGCTTTGGCTCCTATTCAATCTTCAGCTCCACTCACTCACACATCTCAACCAACTTCTCCTGCTGTCTACTCCATTCAAGTTCCAAGAAACACTTCTTTAAGTGTATGGCATGCTAGATTAGGTCATCCTTCTTTTAAAATTACCAGAAAGGCTCTAGATAGAAATCATATAGCCTATGTTGATGACAGTAGCCCTACTCTTTGTAAAGCTTGCATGACTTCCAAAAGTCATAAGCTACCTTTTGATGAATCTGCAACTGTTATTAATGAACCATTTTCTCTTATATTTTCTGATCTTTGGGGCCCTGCTCCCATCAAATCTTCAAATGATTTTCAATATTACATAAGCTTCATTGATGCAGCCACCAAATATACCTGGATATACCTTCTGAAATTAAAAACTGATATTCATGATGTCTTCCTTCATTTTAAGAACATGATTGAAAATCAGTTCAACAAAAAAATCAAGTGTCTTCAAACTGATGGTGGCACAGAATACAAGTCCTTAATCCCTATTTTCAATCAATCTGGTATCATTCATAGACTTTCATGTCCTTATACACCTGAGCAAAATGGTGCTGCAGAAAGGAAACATAGGCACATTGTTGAACATGGTCTAGCTATCCTTCATCACTCTTCTGTTCCACTGAAATTCTGGGATGATGCTTTCATAACATCTGTTCATCTCATCAACCAAACCCCTTCCAAACAACTTTCCTATAAAACCCCCCATGAACTGCTCACCAACCAGAAACCTGATTACTCTTCTCTTAAAACCTTTGGATGTTTGTGCTACCCATATCTAAGATCTTACAATAAACATAAGCTCCAACAATCTATCTGACTCTTGTGTTTTTCTAGGATATAGTCCCAATTACAAAGGTTACAAAGCTCTCTTACCGGGAGGAAAAATCATTATCACAAGACACATCTTATTTGATGAGTCTATCTTTCCCTTTCATCATGGTATTCCATCTTTCACCAATCATGATACTCCATCTTTCACCAATCATGATGCTCCATCTGATAATCATTCTTTTGTTCCTCTTATCACTATACCACATTCTGATCCCATTCATACTGACCTTCCATCCCCATCTCTATCTGCTCCACCCTCTTTATCGTCCTCTCCCGCTTCATCTCCAGCTCATTCTCTTCAAGGACAGTTATTTGTTGATTTGCCTATTGCTGAGAATTTTTCTACTTTGCATGATTCTCCTAATGTTTCTCTTGAGTCTGCAGGTCTTTCTGATCAAGTTGTGGTTCCTATTCCTGTAGCTTCTAATCATCCCATGATCACACGGTTGAAAGAAGGGATCAGTAAGCCAAAATTGTTCAATCTCATTGCAGCTAATCAAGAACCTTCTTCTTTTAAAGAAGTATTGTTACATCCTGCTTGGAAATCTGCTATGGAGGTAGAGTATTTTGCACTCATTAAAAATAACACTTGGGATTTGTGTGATTTACCTCCGAATCAATCTCTTATTGACTGTAAATGGGTTTTTAAGTTGAAGAAAAATGTTGATGGAACCATAGCTAGGCACAAAGCTAGGCTAGTTGCTAAGGGTTACACCCAAGTCCCTGGTATGGACTTTACTGATACATTTAGTCCAGTTGTGAAACCAGTCACTATTCGTATCATCTTAACTCTTGCTCTAGCTCATTCTTGGCCTTTGCATCAGCTAGATGTGGATAATGCTTTTCTAAATGGTGTTTTAGATAATGATCTCTACATGAAACAACCACCAGGTTTTAAAATGGGGAAGAATCTTGTTTGTAAGCTTAAGAGGTCTCTATATGGCCTCAAACAAGCTTCAAGAGCTTGGACCTCTAAGTTTGCATCTGTTTTAAGGGATCTTGGATTCTCCATCAGTAAAGCAGACAATTCCCTTTATTATAAGCATCAGACAGGTTCTATTATTTTGATAATGGCATATGTTGATGATATTGTGATCATTGGTTCAGATGAGCAGCATGTTAAGCAAGTTATTTCTTCACTTCAAAGGTTCTTTTCTTTGAAAAATCTTGGCGATCTTCATTACTTCTTGGGAGTGGAAATTCACAGATCCGCCACGAATTTATTGCTCAATCAAAAGAAATACATTAAGGAGCTTCTTCTCAAGGCCAACATGTTTGAAGCAAAGGGTGTTTCCACACCCATGATCAGCAGTTCTCATCTCTCAAAGTCTGATGGTCATCCTCATCCTGACCCCCATCAATACAGAAGCTTAGTTGGTGCACTTCAGTATGTGACAATCACTAGGCCGGATATAGCTTTTGCTGTCAACAAAGTTTCTCAATTCATGCAAAATACCTTGGATTCTCACTGGAAGACAGTCAAACGAATACTTAGATATCTTTATGGTACTATTGAGCTTGAACTCACTCTCTTCAAGCCGAAAGATTACAACATTATTACTTTTGCAGATGCTGATTGGGCCTCTGACCTTGATGACTGTCGCTCTACATCTGGCCATTGTGTATTCTTTGGTGGGAATCTCATATCTTGGTGCACGAAGAAGCAACCTATTGTCTCTCGATCCTCCACAGAAGCTGAATATCGAAGTTTGGTTCTTTTAACTTGTGAAACATTATGGATTAAATCTCTTATTTCCGAGATACACTTTCTTCCATCCAGGCCTCCCATTATTTGGGTTGATAACCAAGGTGCAATTTCTCTTCCGCCAATCCTGTTTATCATTCTCGAACTAAGCATTTGGAACTTGATCTCCATTTTATTCGAGAAAAGCTATCTGCAAAGCAACTTCAAGTTCAACATGTTCCCAGCCTTGACCAGGTGGCTGACATTTTCACTAAACCGTTAGGCAACCAATTCTTCTGTCGTTTGCGTAACAAACTTGGTATCACTTCGAGGGGGCGTATTAAGGACTAATGATCTGCATGTTCAACACGTGACAAAACCTCCATGAAACACTAATATGGATGGACCACCATATCTTCCGTATAACAACATATTTCCAGCTCATATTTGTTTCTAGCATGTATGCAATTATAATGTGACACGTTTCATGATCTAGAATGATCTCTCACATTGTATATATGGATAGACTCATTGTCAACTTTACCAATTCAATGAATACAAGCAATACTGAAAACATTAAATGGCTCTCTCAGCTTTCTTCCTTGTTTTAATACTCAAATCCTTTTAACAAGTAATTGAATGTATCATCTCACTCATTAACTTAAACTTGAACCCAAATTACCGATTACAGAAGGCTGCTTGAGCGTGGTGTAATCGGAGGCGGCAAAAGAGGACAATGTTGGAGTGATAGGAGCACGTGCGTGGTGGAATCGGAGGCGGTGGCCACGGTTTTGGAAGGGGCGGTGGTCGCGGTTTCGGAAGGGGCGACAGTGGTAGGGGATGGAGGTTCGGCAGCGGCGCCGCCTACAGCTGTGGGGGAGATGAAGTGGAGGTTTGGCTTGAGTTGGTTTAGAGATAACCCTAAACTTTTGCAAAATGACGTTTTGGCCGTCACGTGCGCGACACATGACCATTGCCGTTATTTTTTGGACGGCGTTAGACGAAGCGGGATGAAATTAAAAAATCTGATAAAAAACGTGACCATTTGTGCAAGGAAAAAAATCTGTTGGGACCATATTTATAAAACTTGCAGAATTTCGAAACAGGTGCGTGTTTGGTGGGACAAAAAATGCAATTTCCTCATTTCAAATTAAGGTAAAATTTTAAATTTTCTTTTTCTTTTCGACAAATCAAATTCTAAAAAATTGTTCATTTCAATTCATCTTTGCCAAAAAAGTATGATGATTATAGATATATATTAGTCGCAAAAACGCTCGTAAAAGGTGTTGATTTTTTTATCATTTTCTACGAAATTGATTAAATGTCTGGAAAAAGGTAAAAATTTATGAGAAAAAAAAATACCAGCGACAAATGACAACGGGTGACAGCGGCAGGCGTCGGAAGCTGCGAAAATGACGGCGACATATTGTGGATGATGACGGCCGGTGGCAGAAGCGATGGCTGATGATGAGAATTTGGAATACGATTTGGATATTTTAATTTAAAATGGTAAGGATAGTATGGAATATCTATTTGACTTTTTTTAAATGGTGGGTGGGGGTGCTAATAACCGGACCCTTATTTGTTTCCTTGGGAAGAAAAGCGTTTGGCCCTTTGTAAAAATAAAAACGATGTCGTAGTTTTGTGGCCCGTTAAAGCCCATATTTAGGGATTAGGCTTCTTTCTTTACCAAAGCCCATTAACCGGAATTAATGGGCGGGCTAGTTACACTATTTGTTGGGCTTTTAGTTAATATTATCAAGAAGCCCAAGGCCTTTGAGCATGAATATTTTCACTAACATAGAATAAATTGTCATTGTGATTTAAGTTTTACGTAGAGTGAGACGAAAATCAGACTCCAAACAATTTTTGGCTGTGAATAATTTACAATTTTCCATGAAAAGAATCTTGCAACTCTTCTTTTTCTTGGTCCTTTTTTTAACTATTGCAAATATACTTCATAGCAATTTTGTCCATGCATATTATATTGTGGGTGTGTGACGCTAAAAAAAAGTTCGTATAGATGTGGATTTTTTTTAATTGAGTTGGATTTTTTTTTAGTTGAGTTGGATTTTTTTTTCAATTGTGTTTATTACACCACTTGACATGCCACATATGCAGGACAATCCGACTCGACAGTTTTCGGCAAAAATTAGGGGCGAGTGGGCGACATGCTCCCAAAACGACGTCGTTTTGAGCATTTTTTGTCAACCTCTGTCAGTTTGTAACTAAATTGAAACAAATTGAATACATATGCGACTAAATTGACAAGATCGATAGTTACATGACCATTTTAATAAAGATGGAAAGTTATGGAACGATTTTGGTTTAAATCCCAAAATGACACTTGCAGGAGATGGTGAGACGGAGTATAATTAGAACATGACATTTTAGCACTTTGAGAGGGTTGGGTGTTGATTTGTGCTATATTATACCCCATTTTATACATGAGACTGTCTCATATGAGTATTTGTCATTGGTATAATTAATACCAAAATTCAATTCTTATTATTAAGATTTTTTTGAAAGGTATTATTATTAAGATGTAATAACATTCATTGAATAAACCTCTTACCGCTAAAACTTAATTAATACTTCCTCCGTTCCATAGTTTATGTAACTCTTACTGTTCATGAGAATTTTGTGATAAAGTGATAAAGTATTGTGGGTAGAAAGGAAAAATCAATTTTATTGAAGAGTAGAATAATATTTATTAAAGGTGATAAATTGATAAAGTGTTGAGGGTATAAAAAAATGACATGTGATAAATAAGTGGGTGTTTGAAGGCTATAAATTAAAATAAATATTTTTATTTTACGAAAGGTTACATAAATTATGGGACAAAAAAAATGGAAATAATTACATAAACTATGAAACGAAGGGGGTATAAGAAAATCCTTCCTCACTATCTTAGCAAAGCGTACTAGTTTAAAGAAACGAAATGTGAAGAAAAACTAAAATGCATGTATGATAGTAATTCTTAGTTTGGGATAAATTTGCAAGTTCCAATATATATATTTTACGGGAAACAAGTTCCAATATTTTAGCAGTTCCATTCCTTTGTGTCTTTTTCTCATGTTCCAAATATGTCCCACTTTCTGGATCTTTAATACATGGACCCAGGATTATGGTGGACCTTTGGATAATATTTTAATCTACACTTGTCATACATCCACAGTATGAAACATGGAGTGGAACACTGAAAGTGGAACAAAATTATCATTCGATATTTTAGGCCCAACTTGTAAAAGTATTTTTTTTTTCCCTCTAAGGCCTTACCTAACTATAAGTTTTTGAAACATTAATAGCTATTTTTCATTTTTCATTTATAAATTTGCAAGTTCCAACTTATACTTCATCTCAAGTTAAATTTTACATTTTGTCGTTTCAATTATCTCAATTAAAAGTTTATATTTCTTTTTTAGTAAGTTGTGACCCCACCTTTCTTAATAAAATTACACTAATTATCATTTAATTAATAATAAAAAAACACTCTCTCTTTCTCTTCAACTTTTTAATTAATTTTTTTTTTCAACATATTCAACCAACCTCCCAAATGTAAAACGCAAGTTGACGGAGGTGCTGTTATTTATCTTTGCGTTTATTAAGTAATTGACGTGGTACAAAAGAAAAAAAAAAAACAAATGAATAGACGTGGTGACTACAGATTAATAAGAAATTAATAAAAAAATATCTTAGTCATTGACTTGTGTAAGTAATATAGTACTATATAATCAGACATCTAAGTATTGCTAGAGATCTAAGTGGTTAGCTTTTAACTATCACTAATCAAATATATAGATTATTGTAATAGAAAAATAATAATAAATATTTCATCTGTCCTAAACTCAATTGAACATTTGACAAAAAATATTATCTCAAATTCAATTGAACATATCTATAAATAATAATAAAGTATTTTTTTTCTCTTTTATCTATACCCCTCAAACACTTCAATATTACATCTAATGACATAATTTTTTTAATATAAAATTAACTTTATCTCGTTTAATTTATACAAATATCACCATTTTACCATTTAATCTCCACAAAAAAATAATTTAATCCCTTTTAATAATAGTAAACGATATTTTTTTTAAAACTCGCATGTACGGTACATGTTCAATCAACTATACAGCGAATAGTTGTTCTATTAAATAGTCTATTAACAATCGGTGGCTATAGTACTTTCGGCCACTGGGCCACTCATGAAATCAATACTACGGGCGACTTTAATTCTTTTCTTTTATTTCCTCCATCCCCCAAAAATATGCTTAGAAGACTCAAATAAATTTTATAGAAAAGTAGATTAAGTAGTTTATTGATACAATATGTTTTTTATCTTAATCGTCTAACAATCACTTAATTATTCAAATTATCATTATACTTTATTCACAATCAATTATGTTATTAATAAATGGACTTAATCTACTTTTTCGTAAAACTTGTTTAAACTCATTGAGCATGTTTTTGGGGTGAGGAAGTATATTAATACTAAGTCATTATAATTTATTAAAACTAAAATATAAAACAGATAACAACTGAGAAAAAAAAACATATAACAAAGTCTATAATTAAACAATTACGCGTATAACAATCTCTAAATAGATTACAAACTTAGATTTCTTCAAAATATAAAAACATTAATAGAAATGGCACCAATTCCTTTTTTTGGTCGAATAGTAACATCCAAACCTTTACAGAAAATTCGAGAATCTAACGAGGAAAGTAAATTAATTATGTTTTTTTTTTGGAAAATACTTTTTTAAGGGACTTTTTATTGCTATTTGAACTTTCTTATTTTAGAAATTGATTAGGTCTCCGATAAAATTTGTTCATAATATGAAATTTATACAACTACATTTATACAATACCAAAACACTAGTATCAATTGATATTATTACACTTCTAAATTGAAATCATATCATTAAATAATGTAGATATTAGTTTATAAAAGTAATGCATGATATCAGTTTATTAATGATATCAATTTCATAATATGAACAAGTTTCATATATGAAAGTTTTTATTATAGAAATTAAAGTAGTTTATTTGGAGTGTATATGCATATATAGAAAAATACAATTATTTTCAACAAAAAAGCACAATTATATTTTCATTGTCTCGGTTGAACATATAATATAAAATTTTGAGGTGTGAGACGGTCTTATGATCAGACGGAGCATAATTTGATCATTGCCACATTGACACTTTAATACTTTGAATGGGACGAGGGTTGATTGTCTAAAACTTTTCTCTATACTTTGTGTTTAACATTTTCATTAATTGATTGAGAAAAAAAAGAATTAACACTAAAGAATTTAATATCTAAACTTATAGAATCCGTTGAAAGCAAAGTTGCCTATAATTGGAAATGAGGAGTGTTCGCAATTGAAAAAACAAACTACAACTGTAAATTTCATATTGCATATAAGTAAACTGATTATTTAAGTCAGAATAAATTTATCTATACTACTTAAATTAATTAGTTGTAACATCACATCATCATCATGTATATTATTTGAGAGGAAGTCTTACGAATATATATACGTATGATTTATGCTTGTGATGTATTACTTCTACATATTAATTACATCAAGTATAGACACTTCAAATTTCGTATGCATCTTTTCGTTTTCTGGTTTTTTTCATACTTAATTATGATAATATTTTTTCATACAATTTATGGTTCGAAATATAGGTTAACTGATTCGAGGCTTGAAACAAAATTATAATACTAATGCGGGAGTTGAGTTATTTAATTAAGATTTGCAATTAAATAATTTAAAATCTACTGTAAAAAAAAAAACTTTAAAATCTAATTATTTGACATCTAGCTACCCCTAGCAATTACAAAGTAGACCTGTGGAAGTCGAACATAGTGTACCTAAAACTTTATTCGTTACACTTATAAATTGATACTGTCATTTTTATAAACTAGCACCTGCAACAAAATGCAGTGAGCAAGTTTGCAGAACTGAAATGTAATGACACATTCAAAGAAGCATTTACCAAATGCTTACCGAGATGTGCTACCAAGGAGGAGTTTGAAATATGTTGGAAGGACATGATTAGACAAGTGTTGCACTGTTTTGAGCAAAGACTTCTTCTCTGCAGGATTATTGTCTTCCCAAAGGAGCGAGAGTACAAGCAGTTCAATCTCTTTCAAAACAAACAAAACGACAAGCTTGACATATTTTTGGGGTGTTTTCAACAAAGTAGTAAAAGCTTGGAGGGCAACATAAACAGAAGATAACTTAAAGAATACAACAGTAGAGCCAGAATATTCACTACAAATTAATGAAATGGTGAAACAAGCTGCAGAAATGTACACACTTTCTCTATACAAAAAATTTGAACGAGAATTTCTGAGAAGTATTTCGTGCACTTCAATGATTGAAAGGGTTATGGACACAACGATGGTGGCGTAACAAGAAATGGTGTGTTACACAAAGTCACTTATGATTTTACCATGAAGTATGTCGAATGCACTTGCAAAAAGTTTGAAGAATGTGGTCTACTATGCAACCATTGCTTATATGTACTACGCATAAATTCTGTGGACAAAATACCAGAACTGTACATAAGGAAAAGATGGACTAAATCTGCAAAGTTGGAAGTTTGGAACAGAAACATAGGCACAAAAGAAAACTGGAAGCCTGACAGTTGCATTCTGTGGCGTCACGAGATGGTAACAAAGAGTTACAACCTCATTATAGAAAGTGAAAGGAAGCCGAAAGCAAGGAAGATATTAGAAGAAGGGTATAACAGGGATTATACAGCTATAAATGCCTTACCATCAGAAGAAAGTCCACCGACTTCTGTTGATTCTACACGAGGAACAACCATACTAGACCCTAAAAGCACAAAAACAAAGGGGACAAGCCAAAGAATAAAAAGTCACTTAAAAAAGAACAAGAAGAAGACGAAAGACATGGAAGCAAAAAAGGGACCAGTATCAAAAACCAATGAATTCGGATCAAGGACACCAAACCCTCATTTATTCTGATATATTCTTATTGAGATGTTTGTGTTACTATCGGGATATTCTTGAACTACTACATGTTTAGAAAATGATACTACAATAAAAAAAATGATATTTGTGTTACATCATGGATTATTATTAAAATTATAAACTATTTGTGTGTTGTTGTATTAATTTCCTATGTTAATCATGTGTTACCGCAGCATATATATGTGTATTACCACATATAAGGGTGAGCAGAATATGGTAAAAACCGAAAAACCGAACCGGACCGAAATATAAATTCGGTTCGGTTAAATTGGTTTTCGGTTCGGGATCGGTTTTGCATTTTAAAAAAATTGGTGTTCGGTTTCGGTTCGGTTTTTTCGGTAAATATACCGAACCGAAATATTTACTTAATATATATTTATTTAATATATATATTATATAATATATTTAATATATATATATATATATATTATATATATCCAAATTTTTGTGTTATTAAATGGCTAAATTCAATAATGTTAAAATTTCGGTTTTTTCGGTTTTAGGCTTAAATGGTTCGGTTTCGGTGTATTATGGTGTGAAATTCGGTTAATTCGATTCGGTTCAATTCGGTTTTTACCGAATGCTCACCCCTAACCACATATTAAAAATGTGTGTTATTATATGACTTCATTTAATTTCTATAGTTTATTCATGTGTAGCCGTATATGATGGATGTGTTACCACAAGTTTACATGTGTTTACTGTATTAATTTGCTATGTTATACATGTGTTACCGCATCATATATATGTGTGTTACCACATGTTTAAAATGTGTGTTACTGTATGACTTCATTTAATTTCTATAGTTTATTAATTTGTATACGTATATGATTAATTTGTTACCACATGTTTGCATTTGTGTTACTGTATTAATTTCCTATGTTAATCATGTGTTACCACATCATATTGTTGTGTGTTACCACATATTTAAAATGTGTGTTACTGTATGACTTCATTTAATTTCTATAGTTTATTCATGTATGAACGTGTATTATGAATGTGTTACTACATGTTTACATGTGTGTTAACTGTATTACTTAGTTAGAATCCTATGTTATTCATGTGTTACCAGATCATTTACATACATGTTACGACATATTTAAAATGTGTGTTACTGTATAACATAACACAAAACCACAAAAATAAAAACGATAATTACCTCAACAATTTGTTACTGCACCAGAATCTTCATTATACATTATATTTATTGTAAAGAAGATTGTTCCTAGTGAGACAGTTTAACCGTGTGTTACTATATCACTATAAGAATGTTAATATACTCCAAAAAAAAATCAAATTCAAACCTATATACCTTCATGCATGTATATAGTTCCTGTTTGTTAAATGATAACATTTCACCCTGGTAACATAAAAAAAGATAGTCATAAAAACATCACTTATAAAAGAGTAAAAACACAACTAAACATATAAACAAAAGACATAATCTATTTTTTTAACAAGGAATCATGCTTGTTAGCTACTGTTGTGTTCGATATAATAAATCAGAATTAATCGAACATCAAAGAGTGACACGTGTAATGTTTGAATATAATCATGCCCGGTGGATGAGTTACTTTTTTTGTTCGCCAACCGATCGTAATTGTTTCGCCGACCCTACCGAACAAAAATAACGGTCAAGTATGTTAGAACTCAAATCCTCAAGAACTGTAAATGTAAAGTCCAACCGAACAAAAGATTAATTTCGACGATTGGACGACGTTTGCTCGAAGATCAATCTAGAAGATGAAGTCGCAAACGTGGCAACACCACCGGAGTTCTTGCATGATCCAAAGAATCCAAAGACATGCTTTACCAAAACCAAACATGCTTGCTTGACGATACGATAAATGGAAGAAAAAAGAAAAAAGGGTTGGTCCAAAAAAGAATCCAAAAAAAGATAGCCTACAAAAATCCCCGAGAGGTGAGGAATAGAAAAATCGAGTGTTCATCCACATATATGAAAAACCCTAGAACTCATTCGTTAACTCATATCGATTCATCTTGTAAGATGTATCAAGAACTATGACGATGTAAAGCTCATAATACTACATCCGGCTTGGTATGCCCCCAGAGTAGTCATATATTATTTAACCGGGTCAATCATCTTATTTTCGTTCATTTTACACGATATGTTTTGTTTGTGAGTTGTAATTAAATTAGCCACATAATATTTCATCTCAAAACGACTCGCAACAATTGGCGCTAGAAGGAGGGTAATTTTTGAATCCGGATCCAAAAACCAACCCATACACAAACCCTAGTTAGCCGAGGCGAAAAAAAAGAAATATAATGCCTCAATCTAGGAACACACAAGCGGAGAGGTCGGAACAAAGCCCGACCATATGACCGAAAAAGAGTGTTATATCATAAAAGATCGAGGCAATTGGAAACTATTAATCTTGAGGATATAGCCAATAATCCGTGCCATATTAAAAAAATCACTTTTCTTGCTCTGAGCACGAGAAAGAGAGGGCGTAAAAAGAATTAGCGGTTGAGGAAGAGCAACACTCACATACACCACCAAAGCAGCAAGCTAAAAAGAAATCGCAAAGCGGACTAGTAAGAAAGCCGATGATATGTCGGATGTTAACGACCTAGGTCTAGACCATCGGCGTTTGGACGTTTGAGGCTCTCGCCAAAAATCGGCAATAATAGGCGGCGGGATCCGTGAAAGAGACATCAATAGAGGTTCCAATTCGGATCTTCAAAAGCATCCGACACCGAACAAATATGGCGGGAACAAAGTTGTCTATCCATCACCGATTGGGTAGTCAAGGACAAACTGGGAGAGGGGGATCGCCCATCACGAGCATGATCCACGAGATCCTCATGATGGGGAAATTTTAATCTAAGTCTATCGATGAAAAAAAAAATGCAAAAAGCCATCGTGGAATTACAAAGCCGATCCGCCGCGCGACTAAGAGCTACCCTCGAAAAAAAATCAGACCTTGTTCGCCATTATCTCCGGCCGATCAAAGTCCAAGAGAAAGTCGCAAAGACCCGACCACCAATTCTATTGGGATCCTCATGTCCATCTCAAGCAAATTTTCGGACTTTATGATCGCGATGGGAATTATAGATGAAAAGGCCGATCATTCCCCATGACTTTTGGGTGATCGAGCACATAGGTGGTTTACCACTTTACCCACCGATCCATCACATCTTTTATTGGGACGGCAATTTTGTCCCATTTCTCGTCCATGTGTTCTATCGCCTCAAATAAAACAAACAAAGGGCATGATTTTTCCCCAATTAAAAGGTGAGTCGACGATCATACATAGAAAGATTTGATAAATGTTTATAAATTGAAGAGGATGCTAAGATCCTCGCGGTGGTCGGAGGCCTCACTTTTTAAATCTGTATATGTGGAAGGCCATGCATCAAGATTGGCGAACTCGTACTTTAGTTTAGAGAGCGGCTAAAATTATAGCCATGCAAGATTTGCTCGCACAATCACAATTGAGACGAGAGCCTATCGCTAGGAAAGCTTTTAAAAGAAAACAATGAATGAAGGGGGCAGATCTGACCTCTTTCAAACCTTTTGAACAAAGAGCAAATGCCCTACGAAGTCTTTTTGGGCGTTTAATTTAAACTATCTTTAATCAAATCAAAGATCGGGACATGTTAAAGCCAAGAAGAATTGTAATGGATAGCGTCGACTAACGCTTCCAAATATCGTAATTATCATGAGTACATCGGGCACAATAAAAAATTGCCGCGATTTACTCCAACTTTGGAAGCTATATGAAGAAAATCGTCTTTTCCGGTTCTTAGAAAAAGTAACAGGATTAATTGAACCGAAAGCGACGTAAGAAAAGGGAAAAAAAGGCGAACAAACATTTGTGATGATCCAGAAGAATCACGAAAAAGAGATCTGAAACGTCCAAAAAGGGCCTCTCTTTGTTGGAAAGAGGTCGAGAAAGTCAAGAAATCCAAATGATTAAATCCCGAATATGGTCCCGTGGGTGGATGTTACGGGCACCAACGTTATCTAACAGACGTAAAAAGATGGAGATCGTGCCATGCGAGAACATCCATCGTAAAGCAAAAAGCACATCATCCGGTTCCCCACCTACACACCAAATCATTTTTTCGGAGGGCGATCTCGACGGGATTATAACTCCCCATAACGACTCCTTAACCATCGGTTTCGTCTTTTGGATTGAATGTACATCGCCTCTTAGTTGATCTTTGGGGCTTATGCAAACATTTTGTTCGTTAATACCCTTCGCAGGAAAAAAAACAAGTTGGGGATTTGAGCGGTTATATTGAACCATGTAATCATACTATAATGGGTTTTGGGGAATCAGAAAAAAAACCCTATGGTATGATTAGGTTAGGAGTCGAGCTAGAATCAACTTTGAATTCGGACATTAGGCGAACTAGAATGTTAGATTTTGTAATCGTCGATGTTGATCCAATTTTATAACGGGTTTCTAGGTCGCCCGTTTATTCGAGAATTCAAAGCGGCCTGTTCCACGTATTCTTATTGTGTTAAATTTCCGACCACAAGATTGTAAAAGGAGATCAAAAGAAGGCTCGAGATTGTTTGCTATCGTGCGTGCGAAAAGACAAAGTATCGTCAATATGATGGAGCAAACACGGAGATTGATAAGCCTGCCGGATGAGCAAATATCTCACAAAAGATCTTCAACGAACATAAGTTCGACGAAGCATAACCATTAAATGCGAAATAAGAAAAAAACGAACATAAACCGGGAGACAACTAATTTCCCGATCTCCTAGATCAAATGAATATTGATCGGAAACAATCGGACCTAGAGTCTCGCATAGGTTTTGAACCCATGGAGGTTGATGATGAGCCCCGAGGATCCATTCAAGACCCTCGGTGGAAGCAAAAAAAAAAAACTCTCTGTTGAGCAATTATTTTACCGAAACGGACTGAGTTAGAAGTGTTCGTTGGTTGGTTAATTCAAACCAAATCCGAGCGAAATAATTACTTTCCTTCAAGCAAATTTAGATGTGTTCGCATGGTCACACGAGGACATGGTTGGAATAGATCCGAGCATGCCCCCACTCCTCAATCTTGATCCAATACAAGCTCGGTTGTAAAAAACGTGAAAATTTAGTCAGGAAAAAATATGCGGTGATGAATAGTGAAATCAAAAAATTCGCCGACAACAAATCGATCCGGAGAGGTAAAATGCCCAAGATGGCTTTGTAACCCAAAAAACCAAATCGGTATCGATTTCACCGATTTGAATAAAAGGCATGTCAAAAGATAATTTTTCGATGCCCCACATTGATTATTTGGTTGATAACACGGCGGGCCATGAACTCATGACATTTATGGATCGTTATTTGGTTATCACCAAATACCAATGCATCCGGACGATCAAAAGAATCAAAGATTCTGCGATGAAAAAGAACATATCAAGCGCATGCCATTCGGATTAAAGAATGCGGAGCGACGTATCAACATTTGGTGAACAAGATGTTAACCGAACACATCGGCCCGAACAATCGAGGTATATATCGATGATATTGTGGTAAAGAAGCGAACATAAGGAAGACCACATCACCCACCTCGCACAAACGATTGATATATTGAGGAAGTATAATATGAAGTTAAATCCCAAGAAATGCGGTTTTGGGATTCATTCAGAAAATTCCTCGGACATATGGTTAGTCGGCGGGGATTGATGCAAACCCATCAAAGATTCAAGCAATGCTCGATATGCAAGCCCCGAAATGTGAAAAGGTCCAAAAGTTAACAGGACGATTAAAAAAAGGCGGTTTATATCTTAAATGGGGACAAATGTAAA
Organism: Stenogyne calaminthoides; assembly: GCA_037126765.1. Classification (NCBI taxonomy): domain Eukaryota; kingdom Viridiplantae; phylum Streptophyta; class Magnoliopsida; order Lamiales; family Lamiaceae; genus Stenogyne; species Stenogyne calaminthoides. Next base: position 2,179,389 of record JBBCBC010000040.1, read on the forward strand.
CCTTTCTTTGATGCATTAAAAAGGGAAATTTCGATGGACCGAGCATTGCGAATGCATTTGAATCATTAAAAGCAATACCTTGCGGAGACTCGGAAGTTTTAAGCGAACAACTCTATTTGTATCTTCTTTGCATCCGAACAACGATCGATCTTTGTGCTTAAGAGGCGAACACATTTACCCATTTATTATGTTAGCCAAAATTGAGCTCGGTATCCTCCGTTGGAAAAATTAGCATCAACCGTAATGAGTGTGCGAAAAAACCATATTTTTTCGACCACTCGATTGAGGTATTGATTTGCGTTTCCATTCGCCAAGTCCTCCACCGACGGATACCAGGCGAATTATTGCTCAAATGGGCGGTGGAGTTAGGATTGGGCGATTCGGCATTACTTCCGCTCCTAACAAAGAATGAAGGGCCAAGCTATGGCGATTTCATGGTTGAGTTGACATATCCACAAATTCACGGCGAAATTGTCGATCAACCATGGCACATGTATGTTGATGGATCAAAAATGAAGTTCTCACCCCAACTAAAACAAACGTTTACAAAAAACCATTCGATTTGATTTTCGACTACAAATAATGAAATTTGAATATGAAGCTTTGATCATTTGGACTACTGGATGGCAAATGACAATGGGAATTCAAAAGGTCGATGATCTATAGCGATTCTCGGTGTCGTTTATCAAAACAAAGTAGTATGAGGCCGAGGCGAACAAATGGCACAATATCAACAACTAGCAAAAGAGTTGCTCGAGCATTTTGACCAAGTTTTCATTGAACAATTACCACGATTGGGTAATTGGATTCGCCGAACTTTGGCACGCTTTCGAAGGAGAGGCGAACATAACACATTGTGATCACAGCTTATACGCCCGGGTTCGAGATTGCGATAAAACACATATAACAAGCGAACAAGAAACTTGGATGACTCAATAATGAGTTATTTACAAAAGGACTTCAAAAAAATAAAGCACAAAAGGCCTCAGACATGATCGCTTTCGATATACTATTATAGGCGAGCATTTGTACAAAAAAAGCTTCTCACTTCCACTTTTGAAGTGTGTGTTACTCTGAAAGAGGGATGGTATACGCAACAAATCCGTGATGGAGTGTCGCGGAAATCATGTCAATGGGCTCATCCCGGCACGTAAAATAAGAAGGCAAGGTTATTATTGGCCAACCCTTAGAAAGGATTCGCTTGCATATGCTCGTGCATGTTATCATTGCCAGGTACATGCTCCACTCATTCATAGCCCACCTGAAGAATTAGTATCAGTTTATAGTCCATGGCCATTTGCTAAATGGGGGATCGATTTAATCGGCCCATTTTCCTACCGCACATCGGGGAGTTAGATATCTTTGTGGTAGCCGTTGATTATTATACTCCAAAAGAAGCGAGGCAATTGTTAAAATCACCGAACAAAGGATGTGGAACTTTGTTTGGAAAAACATCATCTGTCGATTTGGGCTTCCCCAATCATTGGTCACGGATAACGGCAAACAATTCGATGGAAGTGAATTTAGACAAAATTGTGCTCGCTGGGGGATAAAAAAACACTACTCAACTCCGTATCCCCGATCAAAAATGGTCAAGTCGTCGCCAATCAATAAAATTATCAAGCATACCCTCAAGGCTAGACTTGATAATTCGAGGAGGGAAATTTGAAGAATTACGAAATATTGTGGGCTTACCGAACAACTTTGAACATCAACTGCAGAGAGACCCTTTTGCTTTAGCAATTATATTGAGAATCAAAGTTCCAAGTCATCGAACAATGACTTTTGGAGAGCATATTAAAAAAGCCGCTCTGAATTCGAGACTGTTGGAAGAAAGAAGAGTCGATTTCAAAAACTATGTACAAAAAGAGATCGAGAGAAGTTTTATAATTCCAAAGTCGAATCGCGGAGTTCAATGTGGGCGAAATTTGGTTTTAAGGCGTCGATGGGGTACCCAGTGGTGTGTTGGTCGAGCATGGGAAGGTTAGAAGAGTCTGAGCGTTTACCAAACGGGGCATATGACTTGGAGGACTGAATGGAGTCCCATTGTCTTACTCGTGGAACGCGTCAAATTTGAAAAAATATTATCAATAAAAGGCGAGCATATTGTTGACCGAACACAATCAACCATTGGGTTCAAACGAGTAAGATGATTATAAAAGAAGAATATATTATTTTCGATACTTATCTTCAAGAAAAAATCTTTGATAAAGACTATTGATGACAAAGAAGACATGTCACAACGAGTTGTCAATAGAAGATACGTGTCGGGCGAGTTGACAAGTGGTGGCGACCCATGCGAGGATAAGTTAATTTTTTGAGCAAGAAATCAAAAAGCCGAAGCAGATGTCAAAAGGAGAGCAAAAATAAGAGAGCTAGCACCGATTATCTATGCGGCACTAGGTTGGGGCGGTTCTATAAATAGGGGCATACTTATACTTAAGAAAGAAAAAAAAAAAAAGAAAGAAAGATGAAAAAAAAAAAAGGAAAAATTTGCGATTCTCGGAAAATAAAGGGCGTAGAAAATCCGGCTCTCGAAAAATCAATTATTTGAATTGAGCATCTATCCGGAAAGCTTTTTACCTCACATTCGTTTGCGAGCACGAGTTGAAGCTTCGTTCCGGACTCAAGATCTTTCGGAAGAGTCATGGTTGCCACTCCACGTTACTTCTTCATTTCGCAGATAATAAGCCGTGAGTCCCTATGAATCCCCAAAATCTCCTCCGAAGGGAGGGATGTCATAGAGTCCACCCAAAATAAGATGCCGATTTGATGCTCGGGCATCTCTTTTCCGGAAAACAAAAACATGAACAATGCCATGACGCCCATATAACCACAACTTGTCCGGGAGGGACAAAAGTTTATCTTCGCTGCTGCTTGAGTATATTACAAAAAAGAAGAAAGGGTAAACGATGATGTGCCACATCCTTGTCAACATCAATTCGCGGACAAGGTAGGTGTCTACTCAAGCGGGATTTAAATTCAAAACATGATGCGATAACAATAGTTGTGTATTATGAATATGTAATAGAATACAAAGTGTTGCAAAAAAAAAGAATGATATATGTACTTTTTTTGTTCGCTAAAGATTTTCTAGTTAGGCCTATTTGAGGTCGCACCTAAGCCGGGACGAAACAAAAGGCAAAAGCCCGGTCTATGTTTCTGACAAGCAATTAGATTCGATTCAATGAAAAAAAAATGGGTACGAGTAATGGATTTAATTAACTTACTGATATATAGAAGACGAATATGGTCGCAATTTAAATAAAAGGCGTCCAAAAGTGATCGCACCTAAATAAGACGATCGCGCACCAAGAAAGGGGGGTTCATAAAGTAACCCATCTGGTCGCACCTAAATAAACGATCAACCGATTGCAACGTCAATAAGACAATCAAAACCGAAAAGAAGTCGGGGGGGCGGGCATAGCAAACCCAATGTTGAATTCATTTAAAAGAAAAGAGGCAAAACGGAAAGCAATAAAGGCGAACGTAAAGTAACAAAGAAAATATCGTGCAACACAAGTATCAACGTTCATCCTCAACAAACAGGTTAGAGGAAACAATTCAATATGAAATTCATTTGTTCAATTGACAAAATATTCGGACAAAAGAAGAAGTATCAACAAGAATATAAAGATATATTGTTGAATTAAAAAGTGAAGAAGACAAAATTACACAAGTCTTGTAAAGAAAAAAGACATCAAGGCATAAAGTCAAAATTAGGGGTAGATGGAAGAAATGTCGAACACATTATGTTCGGTCCCTCAATGACTTGGAGGATGTCCGTATCGGATGCTCAACACTGGGGACACGGAGGTTCTTGCTCGTCCCCGACTTGATTGAAAAAGATGAAGATTTTGATCGGCAACCTCGATGAGTAATAAAGTTCTCCTCTTGGAATTGGATCGTCAATTTTGATCCGGGGAAAACGGAAAAACACGCAGACCATTCAAATCGACATTGGGAGGTTATCACGGAGGGTTATCAAAGAAAACAAATCGGATATATAGAAAAAACGATCGAACGAAGATCGGCAAAAGCGCAAATATCGAGAAGTTAGACATGGAGTCAATGTGTTAAATTACTTAGAGTTTTCAAGGCCCTGTTTAGTGTTAGTCTAGTTCGTCCCTCTCACTTTCCATTTTTTCAACAAAAAATCAAGATTCATTTCTTCTTGACTTCTTCAGATATTGATCACCTCCTCCCCGAGGCCGAATAAGCAAGCTAGGCGAGCATCCTCAACTTCCCGTTAGGCGCCAACTTGTCTTAAACAGTTTGATCTGGAGATTCGATTTCACCAACTTTCGATCACTTTGTCTTTAATTTCTAATCAAAGCCAAATAATTGGCTTGGATGTTATGGTGACAAAAACACAAAAATTACGCATAGTTTCAAATAAGTCAAACAAGCTTTTTATAAACAAAAAATAATATATTTATATCGGGCATTAAAGGCGACAACACCTTTCAATAAAAATAAAACTAAGTGAGAATAGAGATATAAACCCGAAACCAATGGTCAGCAAAATGTACTGAGCGGATGATCCCATCCGGGGAATGACTTATCTTGTGGAGATCGTGGCTCGGAGTCTATTGGAGTCCATTGGCCAGGAGGTCAAATTTGGAGGAGGAAGATGTACCAACTTCCATTTCGACAATCATGAAATCAATTCGATATTATACAAAAATTCGATGTCGGCCCTTGTTCGCTCGGGCCTGTTAACCCCGTTGGCGAACCCTTGGTCTTTTTCGGTTTTCGGCCCGAGCGGGAGCCCTCTGCTTTCGACTTGATTCTCCGGACCCGGATGAGGGTCGTTTGGCCTGCTTGCCTCCCTCTACCTTTCGTGAGCTTCTCCAAATTTTGAAACAAGTTCTGTGGTTTTTTTCGAGCTTTTTTCTTCGGGCGTCACGGCGAAAGTTGTTTTCGAAAAATATAGATAAGATGGTCATGGTCAACGAAAAGCTATAGATAAAGCTTAAGTCGGAATCAACGAAAGTGGCAAAATAACAAAAAAGACACAAGACTTGTACAAAAACAAAAGATAATCCTTCTAGGAAGGATCAACAAAGAAGACAAGATGGTGAGGGGCACGAACAAACCTCCTTTCTTTCTTTGTTCGACGGTGTTCAAAGTTATCACGGATCTTTCCGAAGCGGGGTTCTAGATCGATCGCCTTCCAAATTTTGAAATAGCCGTCGTTTATCTCCTTAATGTTTGGAATCCTGAAATAAAAAGTGAGTTAAAATCGGGTTCAAATTGAAGAATGAAAGTTACGAAATCACTTACTTGGCACACTCCGAAGTCGTTGGGGATATCCAAACGAGCATTTGGGCTTCGAGGTCAGGCCGGCTTTTTCAATCGCCCTCTACTAACCGAATTTCTCTTTCCAAATACTAATTTTGTTCGCATCCTCGATAATTTTGCACTTGGCGTTAGCTTGCATAAACAACCACCCATGTTCGCCTTCGGACGAGTCAAGTGCACTAACCGAGAGCAAGTTTTTTGCGAAGGATAATACCTTGGTTTCATTTTGCGAACAACGTCAAAAACTCATGACCATATGCCATCCATTTTTTGAGTTGTGTAATGGAGATATTCCATTCCACGAGCAAGCGGGTAATGCCGGATGGAGAGGAAATCGAAGTCCGGCCTCCATGGTGTCAAATTCACGGCAACACAAAAATCATCGGGACGGGTGCCCGAAAAAAGACATCCTTAGGGGTTTCATAAATTCTATGCGGTAGCATATCTACATCAATTATGCTCGCCAATTTGGGTACTCGTTCTCTACACTAATCCTATGAGGTTGTTAAAGGCAAGCCAAAATTATAACGAGCATTATACTCGCTATATATGTTTTGTGAGGAACACCAACAGTATACCAAGTTCGGAGTTTTGCCCACCATCTACACCTATGTTCGATTCGACTAAATTTGCAGTTGCTAAAATTTCCCCCCTCACAGCAGTATTATTTCTATCTACATCAGCATTATCAATAGCCATAGACCTAATTTGAATTTCGAAGAATTATAATCAGAATCGTCCAACGAATCATTCGGGGTAACTTTCATCAAACTCCGTTTGGGCTTTATCGAGTCGAAAAAAAAACGGTAAAAGGTTGCGAAATTGCCAACGGAATCGAATTGAGGCATTTGCCTCCGATGTACTAACATTATTACGGGAGATTCTACTAATGGGGGAAGGCGAAGGGGAACTATAATGGTCGGATTGAACAGAGGAATTCGAGCAAGAGGCCATGATTATAAAGTAGAAGAAGAATGCGGCAGTTACCTGAATGATTTTCTTCGCCGGAGCAATGAATCCTTCGCCGGAAACTTTCGAATGCAGAAGGCGATAGAAAAAGTAGAGAAAGGAAAAATTTTTAAAGTGGAAAATAAGATTTAAATAGAATCGGTACTAATTTGAAGTTTACATGAATTCAAGCGATGCCAAACATTGCCCAATCAGATTTTAACAGCCGGGCCCAATGTAGAATACAAAGCGACCCGACTGGGGGGTATTGTTGTGTTCGATATAATAAATCAGAATTAATCGAACATCAAAAGAGTTGTAATGTTTGAATATAATCATGCCCGGTGGATGAGTTACTTTTTGTTCGCTAATCTGATCGTAATTTGCTCGCCCAACCTACCGAACAAAAATAACCCGGTCGGTATGTTGAACTCAAATCCTCAAGAACCGGTCTCTAAAAGCGACGAACGAAAAGTCCAACCGAACAAAAGATTAATTTCGACGATTGAACGCGTTTGCTCGAAGATCAATCTAGAAGATGAAGTTTAACGCGTGGCAACACCACGGAGTTCTTGCATGATCCAAAGAATCCAAAGACATGCTTTACCAAACCAACTCATGCTTTCACGATAAATGGAAGAAAAAAGAAGAAGAAAAGGGTTGGTAAAAAAAAAAGAATCCCAAAAAAGATAGCCTACAAAATCCCGAGAGAGGTGAGGAATAGAAAAATCGAGTGTTCATCCACATATATAAAAAACCCTAGAACTCATTCGTTAACTCAGTCGATTCATCTTCGTAAGATGTATCAAGAATCGTGACGTGTAAAGCTCATAATACTACATCCGGCTTGGTATGCCCCCCAGAGTAGTCATATATTAATTGGGTCAACAAATTCATCTTATTTATTATTCATTTTACACGTATATGTTTTGTTTGTGAGTTGTAATTAAATTAGCCACATAATATTCATCAACCGAAACGACTCGCAACAGCTACCAACATCCCCCACCCCAAATCCTATCATAAAAAAAAAGAGATTTGTTAGCCCCTAAACCATTATAAACAAAAATATCCACCACCTAAAAACACAACAAACAACCCTAAAATATGATCAGTTTTTATCAGAAAACAATGCCCCCCATCCTAACCACCAACATATCATCGAACCAACAAAATATCAGTTTAAAAACAAAAACCAGCAAACCATCAGTTTGTCACAACACACTACTTCTTGGATGACCTTTGCCTAAGATTCTTCTTGCAATTTTCAGCAAGAATTTGTTGCTTTTTTTTTTTTTCTTTTCAAAGCATCTTCTTCCTTTTCACGAACCAGTTTCACCAAACCGGGCTTGGCCACATAAAAATCATACACCTTATCCATGACTTGGTCCCTATACACGTTCAAATCAGACATAACAATCCTCACACAAATTCAGCTCTAAGGCTTGTCCTGATATTAACCTATAAATAAGGAAAAATACACAAAATGAACAGACCATAAAAAACTTGTCCAGAAAAAATAGAAAAAAAATACACTAAAGGAAGGAGAAAATAGTAACACACCTCCAAGAGATTGTGCTCTGTATATACAATGTCATCAAAGTGAATGATAGGGTGCATCAGAAAAACACTACAATCCTTGTTCGGCTCAACACTCTGCCATGGGAAATTGATATGTTCAATTTCATACATTGACACATCACCAGCACTGAGAAGCTTCTTTGAATTCAGAAACCTAATGATCACCTTATGCTAAAAAAAAAAAAAACAAAGATTATAATAAAAAAAAAAAAAAAAAAAAAAAAAAAATTGACAAAAAAACAACACTAACCAGTATTTTCACACACTTATCATAGGTAGAAGGATCGACATGCTTCATATTGTCAAGATACTGAATTTTTCCAATAGAAAAATTCACAACAACACAGCAAAGTGGCTGAAAACAACAAAAGGGATGAAAATCTGCATACAGAGTAATAATATTACTACAAAGACAAAAATTGTATTATAAAAAAATATAAAAGATATGAATCAAAATAAAATATATATGTTACTACAAGATTAAAAATGTGTTACTGCAAAGAACCGAAAAATTACCAGTTCAGCATCAATAAGGTTAACATCAGGAAACAACATGGCCCATTCTTCCAATGCACTAAGAATTTCTAACTCTTTTTTAACAGTGTTTGTCTTAGATCTTAAAATGATGTCCAATGGGGACTACACAAAAAAATGAACAAAATAAAATATATATATATATATATATATATATATATATATCAGAAAGAACAAATCACATGGGTAACTGTAAAAAAAAAAGTGTTGTTAAAATTACTTTGCGCAAACCGATCTTTGAATACAAAATGAAATTTCGATGCATTAGTAAATTTGGACAAATTAACATTAACCATCATGCAGATGGCATCAACAACACAACTAGTAATCTCAATGTTCGGGGACAGACTAAACAAATCATCCTCGTCACCATATGCAACAAATGCTTACTGTCGAAAAAGGACATCACAACATACATAAAAAATAGATGCAAAAAGAAAGAGATTATAAAACACAAAAATAATAAATAAAAGACATACACACACACACACACACACACACATATATATATATATATATATATATATATATATATATATATATAAGAGATAGAGAGATATAAAAGGGTTTAACAAAATGTACCACCTTATTGTTAGAATGATAAAAGACATAATCGACAACTTCCTTGACTACACTACCCAAATAATACATGAACAAACCATTTTTTTTTTCATAAATTCAGAAACATATCCAGCACCAGTTTCAACCTCAATTCTATTCAGAAACAACTGAAAAGGATCACCAGTAGGGGTGAGCATCGGTCGGTTTGGTCACCAAACCGAACCGAAAAAGCAAAACCGAACCAAACCAAAATTTTATAATTGGTAACCGAACCGACCGAATAAGCATGATAACCGAACTTTAATCGAACAAAATTTTCGGTTCGGTTTCAGTTTTTAACCGAACCGACCGAAGTTTTTTTTTTTATTTACATGGAATTCGAACGTTTACCTCTTTCTAATCTGAAAAACTGATGACCAAAAAGTAAAATTTCTAATCTAATATAATACACCATGATCAAAACAAACTCTTAAGATTAATTGACACCTAAAACATGAAAAAAATCACACACTAAATATGTACTTTATGCAATCTATCAAATATCAATAAGTTCATCAAGTTCATACTTCATAGTGATAACATAAAATCAAGTTCAATTTTTCATCAAATACATACCATTAGTCCAATCCATAACAAATAATTGAAATAAGTGATGACATAGTTTAACAAAGACAAAAAAAATAAAAAAAAAAAAATAATAGTAATTAATATTTTATATATTTAATAATATATTTTCGGTTTTTGGGTTTTTGGATTTTTGACCGAAAATTAACCGAACCGAACCGAAAACCAAAATTCCTAAAATTTAAAACCGAAACCGAACCGAAAACCGAATAACCGAACCGAACTTGAAAATTCGGTTTGGTTCGGTCGGTTAATTCAGTTTTCACTGAATTTTGCACACCCCTAGTCACCAGCCTCAGAATCAACACCCTTTTCAGCAGTACCGCCCTCTGTACCCACACCCTCATCAGTCTTAACATCACTATCATCGCTTTCCTTGCTGCCTTTTTCATTCTTTCCATCACTACTCTTCCCATTTTCCCGCTACTATCCTGGCTGCTCTCCTCACTACTCCCCTCATCAATCTGTTCTTCAGCAGTAGAATCATCCTCACCAACCTTATCAGTGTCATCTTCCTTATCAAGGATTCTTTGACAAATCATCCTTATCCTCTTCCTTATCCGAATCTGCTGCATCCTCAGCCTTGTCCCGTGCCACATGAGTAAAAGGATTATTAGGAAAGATCTCGAAACTAGGCATCCCCTCAGCTCTTTAGCACGGTGGAAGGTAAGACAAATATCATCAACTATCTTCCACACAGTACTATCATCATAATTAAATTGAGAATCAGGTGCAACTTCTACAGGATTATCAACTTGGCATGGAATACGCCCAAACGACCTCTTCAAGGAAATCAACTTTGACATGTACATGACCATTCACAAGGGACATTGCGTAAATATCCTTCATCATGGAATCAATATAAGAAGAGGATCCTCGCATAAAAATTGGGGAAAAGTGTGTTACTACAATATATTTCAATGTGTTACCGTAAAGAGGTAAAAAGAACATACAACGGTAGATACAAAAACAAACCTTACCGGAAAGAAGACGACTAAAAATCCTTTCAATCCAGAAGTTTCCTTTGCATGACCATTCACAGTAACGGGATACACATCCTCCACAAGATCACCATCACCATAGACACATGAACGACTCTCCTAAGAACATCGAATCTGCATCCAGAATAAAATAAGAACATCGCAAAGGTGTTGTCAAAAAGGAATACTTGGATGGTTCAACAATACCACGCTACCACTTGATCCTCGTGATTAAAATAATAGACAATTTGGAGAATAAGCAAGCATCCAAGAACATTGTTAACACCATTGATGTTCAAATAAACTTCAACGACATCACACAACTCCTCAAACACAAATGAACACCAATCAAGCTTCGGGATTATGGCCACATCCTCCAGAGACTTCAAAACACCACTTCACATCAGATGATTCGAAGCAGGGGTAAATAAAGATGACATCGTGAGTACACAAACAAACGCTTGAAGTCATCCCCACCATCTTGCAACTTTTCAAACAAATTAACCAAAGTTGACAACTTACTAGAGATAGACAGACCATAGTCATCATTAAAATTGTCCGCAAGAGTCCATCTCTCGCCCCTAGAATAAGTAAGAACATCGTCAAACTTTGGGAAAAAAGGGATCATGAAAATATCATACACACATCACGGGGGGGTCAAAAGGAAACTACGGTTTCTACCAACATTGAACATTCGGCTACTGTGATTAAAACTTTTAACTGACCACCGAAGCATCTTATAGTCTAATAACTTAGACAACTTCAAATCCAACAATACCAAAACCTATACTCCAAACATCATCTTTTTGCTTGTCACTTAGGGTATTTATCAAATCAAATAACCCTGTTGGCCTACCATGAGGTGTGAAATCCCTGTAACAAAAGTGGAAAGCATTAAACAAAACAAAACATATCATGAAAAACCTACTTTTAAAACAAAAACAGTAACACACTTAAAAAAAAGATTATACCTCATTTTAGGACCTTTAATATCATCATCAACAACAGTATCAGATTTTTTTTTTTGTCTCTTTTTAACATCTTTTTTTTCCCACAGGAGGATCTCTTGCCCTCTTGCCTCGTTTTTCAACACCAGAATGCCCAAGGAAATATAGCAAAAGAACAGGGGAACTATCTTCCTTCCCTTCACCCATTGTATAAACTACAAAAAATAACAAAATATGAGTGTTGCTACATAAAGAACACATGGGAATAACATATGTTACTATATTAAAACAAAAATTTGTTACTACTGAAAAAAATAAACATTAATGTTCTTAAAAAATTAGACAAATACTGAACTACTGTATATAAACATGAATGTTACTATATAAAAAACCATATGTATATTGCTACGAAAAAAATATAAATGTGCTACTGCATACAAATATGAGTGTTACTACAAAAACATTGTATATGTTACTACATCTCTAAAATTAAAAAAAAAAAAAAAAACACAACGATGTGTGATGAAATTTTTCGCAAAAAGCGAAATGAAAAAAAAAAACACCAAACACATGAAAAAAAACAAAAAACCTAGAGATCAAAAACACATTTAATTATTTTTTAATAATAATAATAAAAAAAAATAAAAACATATGAATCAAAACAAAAAAACCCAGAAAATCGTAGAAAAGGTTAATATATGAACAAACGTACATAAAACACATCAAAAACCTACATAAAACAACAGGAGAACAAATAACAGAAACAAACCCGGATTTAAGGAAATATGAATATAAATTTACAGAAAACCTAGGGTTTTTAAAACGAAACACAAAAAAACTATACATTATGATCAATACGTCATATACACATACATAACAATCGGAAAATAAGGGAAAAAAAAAACTTACATTAGCAGTTCAAAAACCTCCTTCGAAACACAAGCCTCCTCTAAACCCCCTTGTACTAAAGGCCGAGTCAACATTAAAAACAATGTGAACTACAAAATATAATTTTTTAGAAAAAATATATAATTTTAAATAATATGAAAACATTAAAAATAAAACCATCTATATATCGTGACCTTCAAAATAATTCCTTAAATTAATATTACCGTGTTTAGTTATTGTGCTCTGATTAATTATTAATTATAACTAAAATATTTATTGATATTTTCAATTTGGAGTTCATTCATCACTACTTGTTTTTTTTCTCCCCAAATGTATAAATATGAGACGTGATATTGAAAAAATAAATTAAATAAAAAAAATAAGACCATTAATTGATCAACAAGGATAACAAATTAAGATACATATAAATAAATATTTCGAATTGAAATTAATTTCTTACCCATTTAATCTCATTATTTATCAATAAATATTTTAATACAAATTTATATATTTATTCATATTAGTTCAAATATAAAATTTGTACGCTACTGTTTAATATGTGTGTCAAATATGAATTGCAGCTATAGCAAAAATAAAAGTAAGTATTTTAATATAAAATTTTCTATAATATCATAATTAGTTATAAAAATAGAGTTACTTTCCTGTGCACCAATTCAATTTGAATTTGAATGAACTATGCACTCTAAACTCTAACCCCTAAACAATGAACCCTAAATCATATATGAACTATTCGGGCCGGGTGAATCATGAACCACTTGGACCGAGTGAACCATGAACCACTCGGGCCGGGTTTGGGTTCAAGTCGAAAAAAAAAACCTAAAACTGAAATTAAAGTTAAAAGAAAATTGAAATTGAAAAAAAAAATTAAAATTAAAAAAAATAGAATAAGAACTCCTAAAATTAAATTATAGCAATTTTATTGATGCATGGAGTGCACATGAGAATTTGCCATAAAAATAACCATTTGGGCGTTATTGCGATTCTTATAAAACTTGCGAACACCAAAAAATAAATAATTGTCCTTTATGTGTTTCGAACCTTTGATCCGATAGGAAAATAAATGTGGCCTGACCGCGGGAACTGGAAAATAAATGGGGCCTGACCGCTGGAACTATCAATCAGTATGTGTATCGTTTACATCCTCAAATATATATCAATTTATATATACATACATATATAATTTCGGACCCCTAAAATTTATGATTTTTTCTGGGCCTGAGTCAGATGACTCGTCCAATTCACTATAGGAACAGCCCTGACCATACATTGAGTTCATGTGTTAAAGATTTAGAAGGGTGAAATACCAATTAAATACGAAAAGTGGAACAGGGAAATCGAATTGACCTAAGAGTTTTTATTTTTATTTCAAGAGACCAACTGATCTACATTAAAAATAAAATTAAAACAAGCTAATTATAGATGTTTAATTACAGGTCTATTTTGTACCTTGACATTTGACGTAATTAATATACAGCTCCGAATTTCGTTTAATTTTTAGTTTTTGTAACAAGAACAAACGTAATCATGCATGACGTACATTTCATTGATTAAGAAATCTCAGTTTTGTATCACGGATAGGATGGTTTAGTACAATGGATTACAGCAATATAATGGTTTATTAATATAATTTATCGTACGTGTTGATCAGATATAAAATAAAATAAAATTAAAGATTCCAATTAATCAAATCAAGTTAGTGAGTGTATCAGGGGCCGAGTAACATGCTAGATCAAGTTTTTTCTTTAATTAATTTGGTTAGATCTACCTGCTTTTGGATTATTTGTGCACGGCAGTTAATTTGATGACATGCAATTAGTGACAAATTAACCGACATATTTTATAATGATTTTTTTTTTGGGGGGAAAGCACCGTTTAATTTTAACATGAATAAATCTAAGGTGGCTTGATTAGGAGTTAACCAAATTTCAGTTTTATTTATTTAAAAATTATTTTGGTAAATTTTATTTGTTGAGTTTAAGATTTTTAAGGTAATTATTTTTAATTTTTTAAAATATTTTACAGACACCGGTCTGTAACTTAGGAACCCAATTTTTTAAAGAGTATGTCTAGTGTAAATTTTCATGTATGAAATTCTATAAAATTGTCATAAATCAACCATTTACACCCTAAACACTAAATAATGAACCCTAAATTATGACTTATTCGGGCCGGGTGAACCATGAATCACTAGGACCGAGTGAACCATGAACCACTTAATTTTTTCTTACCTTCACCAATTACATAATTTTATTGTAAATTAATTTTTTTTCATGTATGAAAATTTTCACACTAAAGTTTGTCTTTTTGAAAAGTTGGGATCACATTAGTAACGTTGTCTTCTTTATGTACTTTGAAAATTTAGTATAGTGAAAATTATTAATCTTTATTTTATCTTATTCTAAGAACAAAATCTCTCTTTAGCAAATAATATCTGTGTTGAGGACCTGGTCAGACGGAAAACGATTTGGTGGCCCGCCTTGCTCCCGACTTGACCGTCTAAACTTAAAATGTTATTGAACAAAATTGATGATTCTATCTCATATATAGAAGTTGAACAAAAAATTACTATATTTTAACTCTTTATCCATTAATTTTTTTAATCGCTGCGCTAAAAAAAGAACATATATATTATAAAATAAATGGCGCGCAGGCGGCATACCCCCAGAAACACAGAATCCTAGTTCAGAACACAGCAGTCCGAATACAAACTAACAGCTCATGATGACAATCCTAACATTAAAAAAACACCAACTCTTTGAGAGCGACTCTATTAATTAAAAGCCAGTAAATAATGTTATTTTATGACAGATTTAAACCAAGGATATATATTTTCCAATTATATAAATAAAAAACAAGTATGTTAATATTTCACAATCACTTATAGACATTCTACTCAAGTTATAAAGTTTAATATTATCCATGAATTAAATTTACAAAAATGTCGGTGGACTAAGCGATAGTTTTTAAAAATATATACAAGGACAATATACGGATTAAGTTTTTTTTTTTTCATTAACTTTGCTTCGTTTTAAAATTGATCCAAATTGTTTTGACTTTTTTATTTTAGTTCTGTAAGTTATAAAATTTTTCGAAATTGGTCATTTAATCTGCTGTAGCAGTTTACCAAACAGATAACTGCCACCTATGTAATCATTTTATTTTTTTCTTTAATTTCGAAATTCCACCTAAACTTTTTTAATCCTAATAATTTTGGGTTGAGATTTTTTTGGGTATTTTTTTAGGGAGAAAGAATGATTTTCTAGGTATTTTGGTTTATTTTTGGATTTTTCGGTCAGTTTAGATCCAATAAATCGACCCGATTTACTTTTTTTTTTTAATATACAAATTGTTTTTAGACCCGGCACAAATTATTAGGATTAAAAAAATCCAAGTAGTGCTTCAAAATTAAAGATAAAAGTAAAATAATTACAGATGTGACGGTTATCTACTTGGTAACCCCATGTTAAAAACCAATTTCAAAACGATTCAAAGTTATGGACTACCAAAAACACTTAATCCCAATAAAATATATTGAAATTATCGAGGACACATTGAGAAAATGTCATGAACATTTTTAAACCTAAATCACTTTGGTTAAATAAATGTAAAATAAATTTTTACAACACCTAGTGACATGATTAATCAATACAAGAGAACATGTGTATATCTTTTAGAAAACCTTACACATAATCTAAGTCAACCCTAATTAACTAAGATTTGCAATGCCCAAGATATGTCACTTGATCACTACAAGAAGACATGCCCCTCCGTTGAGGCCGTCGTGAAAGAGGAAACTGGTCGTATTATAGCCGCCGCCCCAACCCTCGCGGCTCCTCTACTCAGGATGCATTTCCACGATTGTTTCGTTAGGGTATGCCGTAATAATTATCTTTGATTTTTTATTATGTATTTAATTTGTTTTTAGACGATTAAATAAGATTAATATATACGCGTGACATGTAACGATTGATTTTATGATTACAGGGTTGTGATGGCTCGGTTCTTCTAAACACGACAAATACAAACAACCCAGCTGAGAAAGAATCGATTCCCAACCAATCCCTTAGAGGGTTTGGATCCATCGACAGAGTCAAATCTGCCGTCGAAAAGAAGTGTCCCGGTGTTGTTTCTTGTGCCGATATTTTGGCTCTGGTCGCCCGTGATGCAGTTCTACATGTAAGTCAAGTTTAAGTAGAATAAAAATTTGGTCTATACGTGAATTTGTCCAATTTTTTACTCATTCGTACAGATGAGTCTTACAAAACTTTTACATATATATATATATTCCATTTAGTATTTGTTGGGTACGATCAATATAGGTCACGAATCTTAGATCTGTAAACCAATTAAATTTCGTACAAATTATATCTATTAAATGATGCTCGTCTCTAAAAAGATGTTAATTTTGGTCAGCTAAATGGAGTTTCGTGGCCAGTACCGTTGGGAAGAAGGGATGGAAATGTGTCCAACAGCACGGAGGCGTTGTTCAATCTTCCACCACCGTTTTTCAACATTACTCAATTGCAAGCATCTTTTAGAGCAAAGGGTTTAAATAACAAGGACCTTGTCGTCCTATCAGGTAATATATGTACGATCTGGAAAAAACATCAATTTATTTTAAAATCTACAAATACAGAACAATATGTTTTAAAATCTGTAAATATAGGAAATTCGAGCCCAATAGGCGAAGTCACACAATATGTTTTAAAATTTGTAAATATAGGAAATCTGTAAATCTGTAAATGTATCTCAATTTTATAGACTCTGAAATGTATCTCAATTTATTTTGAACACATTTTTTATAGGAAGTCACACGATAGGAACATCCCACTGCTCCAGCTTCTCCAACCGTCTCTACAACTTCACCGGACAAGGCGACAGCGACCCGGCTTTGGACTCCAACTACGCTACGCGGTTGAGGCGCAAGTGTATCCCAAATGACCAAACTACCCTTGTAGAGATGGATCCAGGAAGCTTCAAAACATTCGACGAAAGTTATTACACTCTCATTGCCAAAAGACGGGGGCTTTTTACATCTGATTCAGCTCTTCTTGCAGATCCCGAAACTAGGGCATATGTGTTGCGACAAGCAACTACTAAGGGGTCCACTTTCTTGCAAGACTTTGCAGATTCCATGGTCAAAATGGGCAAGATTGGTGTCCTTACTGGCAACCAAGGTGAAATCAGGAAGAGATGTGCTTTTGTTAATTAATGCTCCGATTTGTGTTTAATTCCGTTTTTTGTTTCTTTGAACAACGATTGCTTCTTTTCTTTTCATTTATTTTATTATTGAGTTCTTGAACGAAAATTCATGCATGATTGAATTGTTTTGTCCGTCAAGTGATTCTTCACTAACTATTGTAATAAGTTGTATTGTTGTTAGGATAGCTCTTATATGCACAGTGCACTCATAGTGCATTTTAGAAGCGTGCAATTTGTTATGTTGAAAAATACGACTTATTTACATAGAAAAGTGCAACTGTTAATATGAGAACATAGTTGCATGCTTCTATTTGGAATAGTTGCACGTTTCTGTTTTGCATAGTTGCACGCTTTTAAAATGCTCTATGAGTGCACGGTGCACCCGGGTGCACATGAGACCCACTCTTGTTGTTAATTTCTTTGGATGGAAAGAAACCTTCCATCTGTGTAACATGTATTCGTGGAATAGTACAGCGTCGACCTTTGGATTCAAGCTAGTCTGTGGCTCTATTAGGGGATTTAAACTAAAATCGTCAAATAACTTTGCACCTTTATTGAAATGGTCTCATAATTATCAATTTTTCTAATTGATCCCACATGTATTCAATGTGATCCAATTTAGTTCCAAACCGCCGGAGGACGCTCAAAATTGTCCAAAACAATATATTACATATTCCAGTCAAAATTAGGGGCACATGTAGGACACGCGCGCCTTAAAACGACGTCGATTTGGGCAATTTTGAGCGACTTCCAACGGTCTAGGACTAAATTGAATCAAACTAAATACATGTGGGATTAAATTGAAAAAATTGATAATTATGAGACCATTTCAATAAAAGTGCAAAGTTAATGAGATGATTTTAGTTAATTTCCCTCAATTAGTTACACAATGAGGTCGATGGATATATATATATATATATATATATATATAAAAAGTAATTATTAGCGTCATGGAGGATTGGTTATTCCCCTAGAAAGAATTCTTTTAAAAATATCACAATGCAATATCAAATATGATACTTTTAAATTTTTTTAAATTCGTATTCCCGTATTCGTTTCATATAGCCCCACACTCGCTTTCCTGCACCCGTGCAGCCTGGCCTTGCAGCATAACTCAATAGCTAGGCTTATAGCTAATCCCATTTTTAATTTTTTTCGAAAAAAAAACATTATTTATTAAAGGAGAGAGCATCAGAATGCCCTCCAAATGGAGGATTATAGATAAAACGGTGGGGAAAAACCCATCAGAAAAATTAACATAAACATAGGGAAGGTTCCCTCATCCAATCAGATAGAGAGTTTTATCTATTAATTAATGCCATTCTTTGCCTTTAAACCAAAAAATAAAAAAGAGCAAATTTTCGTAAATGTATCAAGATCGTCGAAATTAAGTCTTTTGAATATGACCTTATTGCACAAAGCCCAGATTTGCCAAAAAATAGCGTTATACATGTGTGAAATCATCAATATTCTTCGACGAGTATTTGATTCCATAGCCCTAGTATATTCTCTTCCTAGAAAAAATTAGATTTTTGTCCTAGATTGAGTCCCAATTTTCTTCACAAATGGTCTTATAACTTTGGTTTCAAATAGATTTAGTCACATAACCTTTTTGTCATCAATTTAGTGTCCAATTTAAATTCCAACTCCGTCAAAAAATCAAAATTACGTCGTTTTGCCAATTAAGTTTGAGACTTTCAGCAATGCACTTCCTAATGCACAGCGAATTGTTTGGTCCCGGGAAAAATACCGTGATTGCCTCTGCACTATGGATCAGAGTCATGTGGACGATATGGAATATTCGAAATGAGGTCATCTTCAATGCAGCCCAGCTGTGTCCGTTTAAGGTGTTCAATGAGATCAAAGCTCGTACATGGACATGGATTACGATCAACGAGAAAAGCTTAAGTAGATGCTCTTTTGAAATGTGATTTAGGGAGCCAAGATTGTGTATACAATGAGAATTGGAGAATTGTGACATAAGTTCTAATTTTTGTTTTGCTTTTTATGTTGTAAAGGATGGAGTACCCTTGTATTCCAAGCCTTTTGTGGTGAAATATAATTTCCTTTCTGATAAAAAAAAAGTTTGAGGCTTTCAGGTGAAATATAACTGGAATGCCACGTGTAAAAATAATTCAGCTAGCTAGATTAGGAACTCTGTTTTGATTTTAAGTGTTTATTTGTTATGATTTTTCATGCCTAAAAAAAATTACACATGGCAGTTCAATCACACCCACGGAAAAGCCCAAAATTTAATTAGCAAAACAACTTAGTTTTGATTTTTTTCGGCGAAATTGAGTCTAAAATTGGACATTGACAAAGATATCGAAACTAAATCGATGAAAAAAAAAGTTACGTGACTAAATCTATTTAGGGTCAAAGTTATGGGATAATTTGTGATTTAAACTCCCAAAAACTACCATCATCTAATTAATTGAACAATTTTATTGTCTATATATAAGTGTATGAGGGATGACTATTTGTGATTCAAACTCGAATTATGTCATTGGATTAAACGATATATAGTTTTTAAAATACGTACAGATGAATGTATCAATATAGAAGACAAGAAATATTGAAATTATCAAAGATACAAAATCTTGTGATATTCTAGATTTGGTAACGACCCGCTTACAATATAACATACATCACGAGATTAAAACTAAATTCGTCCCATAACAATTTTTTACCTTTTGTGAAGAAATTAAAACCAAATTCGTCCCATAACTAAGTTTTACCTTTTGTGAAGAGGTCTCACAACTTTTGAATGGAATAAATTAGTTTAACAACTATTTGAATTGTTCGATTTCAGTCCAAGGTCGCTGCAAATTGTCAAAAACAACATTATTTTTCCTCGTGCGGGTCACCCGATGCAAATTTTTGTGGCTTTGTAGTTGAGTGTTTGTTTCTGATCATCGACGTCGCAAAATTTGAGTACATCTAAAAAAATTACGCTTATTTTTTTTTAAAAATAATTATGCAAAATGTTGAATTAAAAAAATTCATAATTAGCTGAAGAAATTGTAACAAACCCTAATTCGCTTAAATGACGCATTTTTTTTACAATTTTTGGCGACATAACTAAAATCGAGCCATTCAAATAGTTGAGAGACTAATTTATTTCATCCAAAGGATATATATGGGACTTTTTCAAATAAGATAAAAAATTGTGGAATGATTTTGGATTTAATCACCATAAACCACTCTTAGTTATTTAGTCTAGCTAAAATCAATTTTTACAACACGTACCAATCATTACTATTTGACAAATGATTAATTAATGTAAGAGAATATGTTTTAGAAAACCTTATACTTAATCTAGGTCAACCCTAATTAACTAAGATTTCCATCAACTTGACGCATAATTCATGAGCACTTGTTCAAGCGACAACTATGTTACAACCAATTATGTTGAAGCCGTCTACCAGGCTATGCTATATATACACAACCCTCTCATTACATTCCAATCATCCAAACAAACTAAACCACAACTTAGTAATTTAAAAATGGCTTCAAGTGGGACTCTTGTTGTGTTTTTTGTTTGTGTTGGCATCTTCACAATATGCAATGCTCAAGATTTGTCACTTGATCACTACAAGAAGACGTGCCCGTCCGTTGAGGCCGTCGTGAAAGAGGAAACTGGTCGTATTATAGCCAACCCACGCGGCTCCTCTACTCAGGATGCATTTCCACGATTGTTTCGTTAGGGTATGCAAACTTCTAATAATATCTTTTAATTTTTCTAATTTAATTTTTACTCACGTATTTGTTTTTGGATGATTAAATAGGTTTCATGTCAATCAGATTCACGTGATTTCTATTTTTCAAAGTAATATCTTTTAGCATACAAAGTATTACATATTAATTTTTTTTAATATTGCATAGATTATTCTTCTCAAATTACTAAAAGGTATTACTTCGTATGCTAAAATAAAAGGTATTACTTCGTATGCTAAAAGACTTATATATGATTTCAGGGTTGTGATGGCTCGGTTCTTCTAAACACTACAAATAGAAACAACCCAGCTGAGAAAGAATCAATTCCCAACCAATCCCTTTAGAGGGTTTGGATCCATCGACAGAGTCAAATCTGCAGTTGAAAAGAAGTGCCCCGGTGTTGTTTCTTGTGCCGATATCTTGGCTTTGGTCGCCCGTGACGCAGTTCTACATGTAAGTGATATGATACAAGTTCAAAATACTAAATAGAGTAACACTTCTCTAAATTTGGTTCACATGAACTCTATCCAATTTTTAGAATCCAGTCACGAATATATTAACCAAATTCGTACAAATTATGTCTATTAAATGATACTCATCTCTAAAAATTTAACTGTCCAATTTTGGTCGATATTTTTGCCAAAAAATTGCCAACACACATGTTACATGCCGGTAAAATTTGGGGGTTTTAGAATTTGTTGGGTACGATCAATCCAGGGCAAGAATCTTAGATCTGTAAACCAAATTTTTTGTACAAATTATATCTATAAATGATCCTCGTCTCTAAAAAAGTTGTTATTTTTTTCTAGCTAAATGGAGTTTCCTGGCCAGTACCGCTGGGAAGAAGGGATGGAAATGTGTCCAACAGCACGGAGGCGTTGTTCAATCTTCCACCACCATTTTTCAACATTACTCAATTGCAAGCATCTTTTAGAGCAAAAGGTTTAATAACAAGGACCTTGTCGTCCTATCAGGTAATATATGCGATTGAGTAATTCAGTCTTGGGAAAAATGGTTAGTAATTTAGGGGGAGTTGTGTTTTAAGGAAAATGTTTTACGGGCCTTGAAATGTAGGAAAATATTTTTTAAAATCAGTAAGAAATAGGACAATATTGGGAATATTTCATTTTACGTCCTGTAAGTTTGGGCCATTCGAAAATAAATCCTTTATGTTTCACCTTTATCATTTTTGATCCTAAGTGTACAATTTTCATCATTTTTGACCAATTTTGGTCATTTTACGTCAGAAAATTTTAAAGTGGCCAGTAAGCCGCACAAAAAAGGACCTAAATTGGTCAAAAAAGGATGAAAATCGCACACCCTTGGACCAAAAATGATAAAGCAGAAACATAAAGGATGAAAATTGTACACTCTAGGACCTAAATTGGTCAAAAAAGGATGAAAATCGTACACCTAGGACCAAAAATGATAAAGCAGAAACTTAAAGGATTTATTTTGGAATGGGCCAAACTTACAGGACGTAAAATGAAATTTTCCCTGACAATATATATGTTTTAAAATCTGTAATCCACGTGAGTTGCATGATTTTCATACATTTACAAATTTACGGACTTGTGCATATAGGACACGAGAAAAATGTTTTTCTAGGACAATAATTTTGGGGAGGTTGTGTTTTAAGGACAATAATTCTACAAACTTGTAATGTAGGACAATATGTTTTAAAATCTGTAAATTTAGGACAGTTGAGCCCGAATAAGCCCAAATCGAGTTGAAACATCATGTGAGGTTTGGGCTCGATTGTCCTACATTTACATATTTTTAAACCATATTGTCCTACATTTCCAAGCCCGTAAAATTATTGTCCTTAAAACACAGCCCCCTCGAGTTGTTGTCCTTAAAAACACTATTCCTTATAGGACACTATGTTTTTAAAATCTGTAAATTTAGGACAATCTTGCAATTGAAATTTTAGCCCGATTTGGGCTTATTTGGCTCGATTGTCCTAAATTTACTGATTTTAAAATATATTATCCTATATTTATAGATTTTAAAACATATTATTCTACATTTCCAAGCCGTAAACTTGTTGTCCTTAAAACACAACATCCTTATATTATTGTCCTTAAAACATACACCCTGGCCCTAAATTATTGGTCTAAAAAATCATTATTCCCATTAAGGGTTTTATTAATAACGCAACAAAAAATTAATTTTGAACACGTTGAACAGGAAGTCACACGATAGGAACATCCCACTGCTCCAGCTTCTCCAACCGTCTCTACAACTTCACCGGACAAGGCGACAGCGACCCGCTTTGGACTCCAACTACGCTACACTGTTGAGGCGCAAGTGCATCCCAAATGACCAAACTACCCTTGTAGAGATGGATCCAGGAAGCTTCAAAACATTCGATGAGAGTTATTACACTCTCATTGCCAAAAGACGGGGGCTTTTTACATCTGATTCAGCACTTCTTGCAGATCCCGAAACTAGGGCTGTGTTGCGATAAGCAACTACTAAGGGGTCCACTTTCTTACAAGACTTTGCAGATTCCATGGTCAAAATGGGAAAGATTGGTGTCCTTACTGGTAATCAAGGTGAAATCAGGAGGAGATGTGCTTTTGTTAATTAATTAATATGATTTGTGTTTTAATTCCGATTTTAATTGTTTATATGAACAACAGTTGTTTATTTTATTTTCTTTTCATTTCTTTTTTTATTTGATTTTTTAAGAAAAAATCATGATCAGTTATTATTTTGTCCGTCAAGTGATTCTTCACTAACTATTGTAATAAGTTGTAATATTGTTGTTAACTTCCTTGGATGGAAAGAAACTCCATTTGTATAACATGTATTTGTGAAATAATATAGTGTCGACCTTTGGACTCAAGCTAGTCGCGTGGCTCTTACTCCTCCCTTAGCCTATGTAATAATTATTAAGGGAAATATTGAATGAGTCAATATTGTTGTATTATTAGATAGAATACATGTGTATTTATTTTCTTTGATTTGATTTCCTATAATTGTGGAGATCTTGTTGTAATCCCATATGTATATATTAGTGGAATTCTCTCATCACCAATTATCGGTGATCTCATATCTATTCTCACATGGTATCACACCAAACTCACCTCAAACCCTAATTCTCTTTTCCCACCCCGCCGAACCCTAGCTTCGGTGTCTTCTCCGAATTGAATGCACTAGTCCCCTGCGTTCCTTTCCCTCTATTGCCGCGACCTTACAGCCCTCGAACCAGTCCCCTTCGTTGTGCTTCTGTTCGCCGCATCCTTCAATTATGGCCGCCCCAAACGCTTCTGCCGTTTCTTCCACAACCGCCATGATCCATCTAGTCCTGATCAAATTATCCTCGCCCACTTATCTCATGTGGAAGTGCCAGTTCCTCTCCATGGCCGCTACATATGAGATGCTCGACATCATCACCGGCGCCTCTGTCGCGCCGCCTCCAACCCTAACCGACGCAACCGGCGTCGTGTTGGGGTTATACTGGAAAGTATGCTTTTACTTTGTATAACCAAACTGAATTTCTGTCTTATTTACTGAAATAAATTATTTATCACTGATGCTTTAAATATCATTGAATGTTACATATATTTACTGCATAACTGCTCAATAAATAGTACGTGTTACATTGTAGTTAATTTAGTGATACCAGATCACAGAAGATTAAATTAACAGTCCCTTGTAACTAAAAGTACGCCATTCACGACCTAGATGGAAATGAACAATCCATCGTGAAAGGTTGAAGTGTAAGGCTCAGATTGGCTTGTCTTGACCAAGAGATTACACTAGTGCATGACTGATGCACTGAATAGGACCTACAGGAGGATAAATTCTTCAGCACTGAACTAGGAAGAATTAGACCTCAGTGGTTCGTTATTTCTTAATCTTCGTCCCTTAAATAGGATCGTGTGTGGTTAGTAATTATTGCTTTGACCTATGACGGGTAGAGAATCAATGAGATTCAATACTTTATATCTTGGGCAATATTATTGGTCACATGCGATTGCTAAGATTTAATACGAAGAATCGTGTGCAAGTACGCTTGTTCGATTTTCCCCCTTGGGAGGTTCATAAGATTTATCATACCAAATCTTGCAAGTGGAACTAGTTTCCGGTATGGATAATAATGTTGAACCGTTCCTTAACCAAGGACAAAAGATATTAATTAATGGAAAGCTATTTTAGTGGCTTGAATTAATTAATGGGCTAGATAATCTTAAACACGAGAAATAATAACCGGGAGCCATATTAACAGTAATATGGGTTAAGATGGATAGTGCAATATTAATTATGTAGTGGGATTAATAGAAATTTTGTTGCTCATTTTTCCTATTTATTCGAAAATAATAAATAAAAGAGGGAGAAAGATTTTCTTTGAATTTTGTTATGGAATGAAGATAAGTATTCTTGGAATACAAGATTATCTCATTAAATTCAAGAAATCTCCCACTTGGTTATTTATTGTGAAATTTTCGAAAATTTTGAATAAATAAGGGAAAGAAAGATTTTCTTGATTTTTTTGAAAAGATATTATGGAAGATATGTATTCTTGCAATACAAGTATATCTCATAAATTCAAGAAGATCCAAATCTTGGTTTCTTTTCCTTAAATTTTCGAAATATCCCATAACAAGAGGAGTTGGAATTTTTGTGGAATATTTTAATTATGGAGAAAAGAATATATGAGGTATATTCAAGATTTCTTGGAGATCAAGAAAAAGATTTTCCCACATTATTTTCCCCCAAAAATTCGACCAACCCCTCATCTATAAATAGGGGATGATTCTTTCATCCCCAAGTGCAATTCCATGTGTTGGAAAAATTAGAAATCCACAAAGGTGGTGCAACATAATTTTATTTTCCATTTTGTTAATTGTTCGCGAGTTTCCTTCCACCGGATTGACGAGCAAGGGCTAGGGAATACTTGGGAAGGTTTTTTGGTGTGTTCTTATCAACCGAGTCCATTGCCATTCCAAACAGGTTAGTTCACGTAAACCTGTAGCAATTCCGCATGCGTAGGATTTATGTGAACTGTTTATATGCATGATTTGTTGTTGAATTATTATTTGAATTAATATAGGATTAATTCATGTAATAATAATTGGAATTAAATTTTTATTTAAATATTCATACCGAATAGATTCGGACAATTCATTCCCCAACAACTGGTATCAGAGCCTCGGTTTCGGGCTCTGAGTTTTAAATTGTAATTTAATTCGTTTTCATTAAATTTGAAATTGGATAGTAGAATTGCTAGATCTTTTTTGCAGTTATCCAATTGTCATGGTATTTGATGAATGTTTATATTTATGCATGCATATAAATTGTGGTTTTTAATTAGATTCGTTTTGCCTCGTTAGAAAATCCACGAGTAGATTAGGATTTGTTTGATTCGTTCAATGTAATAGACTTGTCTAGATCTAGGTTTATTTATTTTTCGTAAATAAATTGCAACCGGATCGTGAGCCAAGACGAACACGATGGATTTAAAGACGGATGGATCCAAAACTGAAAAGCGTTGTAGCCAAGACGGGTGGGGGCGAGGTCGAGGGTCGAGCACGCTTGTGGGATCTGACCCGACCGACACCGCGGCGCGTCGCGTGGCACCATCTTGCGATCGGGCGGGCATAAGCGGTCGAGCGGCGGCGTATGGGCGCGGATCGGCATGGGCGGTATGTATTTGAAATCTGCGACGCCAGCCGAGATCCACCGAGGGTCTTGCCGAGCGATGCGCATCGGCAGGCGACGTCGCGCGCCGGGCGCTTGCAAGCGTACAAGACGGGCGCCCACTCGACATCGCCGGGAGTGCTAAGCGGGCACTCCGACCCGCGAGCTGGTCGATGATGTTGCTTGACGGCGATACTTTTCGAGACGAACGATGAAGGCAAAGAAGACGATTTCTCGAGATCAAGACATGACAAAAATTAACCGTGACAATTGGATATATGTGCCCAATGTGTTTATTTTTTGTTTTGATGTTTATGCATTATTTTATGCTTATTTAAATTGTGTTTAAATTTGCGATGCATGAGAAACTGTTTTTGAAAAATCTCACTTTCGAAAAATTACTAAGTATGCTTAAACAATTAATTGACAATTTTATTCCGGATAATAAAATTGAATTAATTTTGACTCTCCATGATTTATTTATTTGTGAATTCTTTTGGAGAAATTTCCCCCACGAGACAGTCAAAAGATGGCTTTCATATGAATAAATTCCAAACGGATGATTATGGATTATTATCAGTGGCGACGATGACCCTCCACACGAGGCTCGTTCAAAGCGAAATAATAATTCTGTATTTAATCATGGTTATTACTTAGGTATAAAATTGATATGCATATACTTCCCCGAAGTCCCTGTCAATTTTATATTGGTCAAGTGGGAGCCAACTATTAATCTGGATATTAAAGGTTTGTAACTGTTCTTGTTTGTAACCTGCTTGAATGTGTTTAAATAATGACCCACCCCACGTGGCTTATTTAAAATGTTTTGAGATGTTGGCTGATGCATGTTCATATTTTTTTTGAGATTTTAATATGATGCATGTGATCGAACTTTGTGATATATTTGTGCTTATGCATATTATTATTTATTTCAGCTCATCATATCGCAACCTTTTAATCCACTGATTTATACTCTCAAAGAACGCCAACTTTCTGGTGATAACTATGTTATTTGGAAACGAAATATGAAATTCGTCCTCACTGCACAAATACAACATTATTGGGTTCTTGATGTACCCACGCCTCGTAAGCCTACTGAAGGATCAACAGATGCGGAAAGATACTTATATAATATCTGGGAGCAGGCCAATGAACCTATGAAGCGTATAATCTTGACTTCATTATCTGATGATTTGAGATACATTCATGAAGGTGTTGAATCTGCTGCGGAAATTATACAAAGTCTTGAAGAAATGTTTTTAACAAAAGACCGCATGATCAATCAGTTTAAAAACGACGACGTGGCTAGGCTAAAAAAGGCTGAGGGAACACCCGTAAGGGAGCATGTTCTCAAAATAAAATGTCATTTTAACAAGCTTGTCTATCTCGGTACTAAGTATTGTGATGAGGCCCAAATCGAATTTCTTTTCCTAACTCTTCCAAGGTGTTTTGATGAGTTTTACTGTAGTTTTGTGATGAGCGATCACATGTTTACTATGGACACTCTACAAGAAGCCTTGGAGAAAATAGAGAAGCATTTAGGAAAGAAAGACGAAGCATTGGTGACCAAAAGTGTTTTCTCAAGATCTAGGCCAATGGAAGGCAAGACTCAAGAAAAGGAAAGTGGTCAGATCCAAAGCAAACTCATCACTAAGAAAAGTAAGAGAAAGACAGCTAGTTGGATGGGTGTCAAGAAAGTACCAAAAGGAAAATGTTTTAACTGCGGTGAAAAGGGATATTGGAGGGCAGCTTGTTCCAAACCCAGAAGGGATGGAAAGAAAGGTAATTCTCACGCACTAGTTGTTGAAACTTGCTTAGCGGCGTATGCCTCCCATTTATGGGTAGTGGATACGGGGTCCACTGATCATGTTTGTTTCACTTTACAGGGGTTCAAGCGGACCGACAACTTAGTGGGAGTGAGATCCTCATCACACTGGGCGATGATACGAGAGTGGCAGCTGAAGCAGTGGGAGAAGTGCACCTGTCCTTTGAAGACAAAGTTTTAATTTTAAGAGATGTTCTTTACGTTCCTAGTTTTAGAAAAAAATTAATTTCGGTTTCTAAACTATACCTTGATGGATATTCGGTTACTTTTGATAAAGTTGTTACCATTTCTTTTTATGATAAATTTATCTGTCATGTAACGTTGTCAAATAATCTCTATACAATTAACTGTGCACACCACTCACGAAATGCATCCTATAACATATCAACTGTTTCCGATAAAAGAAAACGTTCATCAGACGTGAACGAGACACTTCTATGACATCTAAGATTGGGACATATTAATCCAAAGAGGATCCAAAGGGTGGTAGACGACGGTTCACTAGAGTCTCTCCAAGTTGAACCAATCCCAACCTGCGAATCATATTTGGAGGGTAAAATGACCAAGAGGGCATTCGGAGCCAAGGGGAATAGAGCCAAAGAAGTGTTAGAAATCATTCACACAGACGTATGTGGTCCAATGTCAATCAAAGCAAGAGGAGGTTATGAGTATTTACTCACTTTTATTGATGATTACTCAAGGTACGACTATATTTTCCTTATGAAGCATAAATCTGAGACCTTTGAGAAATTCAAAGAATTTAGGCTCAAGCAGAGAATCATAGGGAAAAAAGTATCAAGTCTCTATGACCCGATCGTGGAGGCGAGTACCTCAGCGATGAGTTTTTGAACTACTTGTCAGATGAAGGGATTGTATCCCAGCTAACTGCACCCGGAACCCCTCAACAAAATGGGGTTGCAGAGCGAAAAAACAAAACTCTTTTAGAAATGGTTAGATCAATGATGAGTAATGCGGATCTACCCAAGTCGTTCTGGGGTCATGCCTTGGAAACATCGACTTATATTCTGAACTTGGTGCCATCCAAATCGGTTCCCAAAACTCCTAAAGTATTGTGGACCGGGCGCAAGCCCAGTCTGAGACACATGAGAATTTGGGGGTGTCCGGCCTACGTGTTGGACAAGGAAGCCGGAAATTTGGATCCTCGATCAGAATTAAGGTTGTTTATAGGATACCCCGAGGGAACAAAAGGGTGTATGTTCTATGGTCCCGAAGATCAAAAGGTGGTAATAAGCACCCACTTTAGATTTTTGGAAGAATACTATATGAAGAAAGAAAACCCAAAAGTGAGATTACCTTAAATGAGCTAAGGGGGCTAACCTCAGTGCCAACTGTACAAGATGACATACCAAATGACACACTTACACAACCGGAACCTCGTCTTAGTGGGAGGGTTATAAGACAGCCTGAGAGATTCATGGGGATAGGAGAGTCCTCGGACTTAGTCCCCGGTCAAGATGAATCAGACCCATGGACATATGACGAGGCAATCCAAGACAAGGATGCTGTTTCTTGGCAAACAACAATGAAAGCCGAAATGGGTTATATGGATCATAACAGAGTGTGGGAGCTAGTCGAGCCACTTAATGGGGTCAAACCCATTGGTTGCAAGTGGGTATACAAGAGAAAAAGAGGACCGGACGGGAAGGTGGAAACCTTCAAGGCAAGGCTTGTGGCGAAAGGTTATACTCAGAAAGAAAGGATCGACTATGAGGAAACTTTTTCGCCTGTAGCAATGCTCAAGTCCATCCGAATTCTCTTGTCGATTGCTGCGCATCTCGATTTTGAAATCTGGCAAATGGATGTCAAGATGGCTTTCCTTAACGGAAGTCTTGAAGAGGAAATCTATATGCAACAACCCCAACGCTTCATTGAAAAAGGCCAAGAACACCTAGTTTGTAAGCTCAAGAAGTCCATTTACGGACTCAAACAAGCATCCAGAGCTTGGAACCAATGTTTTGATCAAGTAATAAAGTCTTATGGGTTTGATCAAAACGATTTTGAAAGTTGTGTGTACAAAAAGCGTGTCGGAACTGCATTGATATTCTTAATACTATACGTAAATGACATTCTGCTCATCGGGAACGATGTAAAGGTGCTATCAGACGTAAGGGCATGGCTTTCAAAACAGTTTAATTTGAAGGACTTAGGGGTTAGCCGGACACATCCTTGGGATCAAGATTACTCGAGATCGCAAGAAAATGATGATAGGCTTATCGCAAGCTTCATACATAGACACTGTCTTGAAGCGATTCAGCATGCAGGATTCCAAGAAAGGCTTCGTACCTTTCAGACATGGAATCCATCTATCCAAGGAAATGTGCCCTAAGACACAAAAGGAGATAGATGACATGAAAGGAATTCCTTATGCTTCGGCTGTCGGAAGCCTTATGTATGCAATGCTGTGCACGAGACCGGATATCTGCTTTGCCGTTGGCATGGTGACAAGATACCAAAGTAACCCGGGGAAAGAGCATTGGACGACAGTTAAAAACATTCTGAAGTATCTGAAAAGAACTCGAGATAGAATGTTGATTTATCAGTCAGATAGTCTAATCCCCATCGGTTACACGGACTCGGATTTCCAATCAGACTTAGATTCAAGAAAATCTACCTTTTGTAGTGTGTTTTGCATGGGGGGAGGATCCATGACATGGAGAAGCGTTGAGCAGAAATGCATCGCCGATTCTACCATAGAAGCCGAATATGTGGTTGCTTGCGAGGCAGCGAAAGAAGCGGTTTGGCTCAAGAACTTCCTAGTGGACTTGGATGTAGTTCCGAATTTGCCCAGCACAATCACTGTTTATTGTGATAATGCCGGAGCAGTTGCAAATTCAAGGGAACCAAGAGCCCACAAGGCCAGCAAACACATTGAAAGGAAATACCATCTTATACTAGAAATCGTTAAGAGAGGAGATATAGAGGTGGCAAAGATTGCGTCAGAAGACAACCTAGCAGATCCATTCACAAAGGGTCTGCCTCAGAATACATTCGAGAGACATGTGGAAGGAATGGGTGTCAAGACCGTTGCCAATCTGCTTTAAGTATAAGTGGGAGATATTATTAGGTTCGTGTAGGTGACATTAGATGTCACGTATTAGGAACTACACGAGACATGCTGTAGTATACTTAAAAGTAGACTTTTGAGTATAAGTGGGAGATTGTTGGGGTTATACTGGAAAGTATGCTTTTACTTTGTATAACCAAACTGAATTTCTGTCTTATTTACTGAAATAAATTATTTATCACTGATGCTTTAAATATCATTGAATGTTACATATATTTACTGCATAACTGCTCAATAAATAGTATGTGTTACATTGTAGTTAATTTAGTGATACCAGATCACAGGAAATTAAATTAACAGTCCCTTGTAACTAAAAGTACGCTATTCACGACCTAGATGGAAATGAACAATCCATCGTGAAAGGTTGAAGTGTAAGGCTCAGATTGGCTTGTCTTGACCAAGAGATTACACTAGTGCATGACTGATGCACTGAATAGGACCTACAGGAGGATAAATTCTTCAGCACTGAACTAGGAAGAATTAGACCTCAGTGTTTCGTTATTTCTTAATCTTCGTCCCTTAAATAGGATCGTGTGTGGTTAGTAATTATTGCTTTGACCTATGATGGGTAGAGAATCAATGAGATTCAATACTTTATATCTTGGGCAATATTATTGGTCACATGCGATTGCTAAGATTTAATACGAAGAATCGTGTGCAAGTACGCTTGTTCGATTTGCCCCCTTGGGAGGTTCATAAGATTTATCATACCAAATCTTGCAAGTGGAACTAGTTTCCGGTATGGATAATAATGTTGAACCGTTCCTTAACCAAGGACAAAAGATATTAATTAATGGAAAGCTATTTAAGTGGCTTGAATTAATTAATGGGCTAGATAATCTTAAACACGGGAAATAATAACCAGGAGCCATATTAACAGTAATATGGGTTAAGATGGATAGTTCAATATTAATTATGTAGTGGGATTAATTAATATTTATGGGCTTGAATAATATTGTGGCTCAATATTGATAATTCAAGATCCATTGGAAGGTCCAATCTTAATTCTCCTATAGGCCCCTCAAGTAGCCCAAACATAAAGTCCAATAACTGAAAAAGGTGTTTAAAAATAAAATAAATTTTGTTGCTCATTTTTCCTATTTAT
This sequence comes from Stenogyne calaminthoides, assembly GCA_037126765.1. Classification (NCBI taxonomy): domain Eukaryota; kingdom Viridiplantae; phylum Streptophyta; class Magnoliopsida; order Lamiales; family Lamiaceae; genus Stenogyne; species Stenogyne calaminthoides. The sequence continues at coordinate 2,212,360 of JBBCBC010000040.1, forward strand.
TCGAAAATAATAAATAAAAGAGGGAGAAAGATTTTCTTTGAATTTTGTTATGGAATGAAGATAAGTATTCTTGGAATACAAGATTATCTCATTAAATTCAAGAAATCTCCCACTTGGTTATTTATTGTGAAATTTTCGAAAATTTTAAATAAATAAGGGAAAGAAAGATTTTCTTGATTTTTTTGAAAAGATATTATGGAAGATATGTATTCTTGCAATACAAGTATATCTCATAAATTCAAGAAGATCCAAATCTTGGTTTCTTTTCCTTAAATTTTTGAAATATCCCATAACAAGAGGAGTTGGGATTTTTGTGGAATATTTTAATTATGGAGAAAAGAATATATGAGGTATATTCAAGATTTCTTGGAGATCAAGAAAAAGATTTTCCCACATTATTTTCCCCCAAATATTCGACCAACCCCTCATCTATAAATAGGGGATGATTCTTTCATCCCCAAGAGCAATTCCATGTGTTGGAAAAATTAGAAATCCACAAAGGTGATGCAACATAATTTTATTTTCCATTTTGTTAATTGTTCGTGAGTTTCCTTCCACCGGATTGACGAGCAAAGGCTAGGGAATACTTGGGAAGGTTTTTTGGTGTGTTCTTATCAACCGAGTCCATTGTCATTCCAAACAGGTTAGTTCACGTAAACCTGTAGCAATTCTGCATGCGTAGGATTTATGTGAACTGTTTATATGCATGATTTGTTGTTGAATTATTATTTGAATTAATATAGGATTAATTCATGCTAGTAATAATAATTGGAATTAAATTTGTATTTAAATATTCATCCCGAATAGATCCGGGCAATTCATTCCCCAACACGTCGAAGCCCCAAACCCTGCGTACACCGCGTGGTTTCTCCGTGATCAAAAGCTAATCGGTGTCTTGTTTGCCACTCTCGAACCTGAAGCCATTGCCGAGGTCTTGGATTGCAAGTCATCTCGCCCAGCCTGGCTTGCACTGGAATCCGTTTATGCCAATGCCTCCACGGCCCGCGCAAATCAACTTCGGGAAGAACTATTATCCTTACGTCGTGAGTCTCTTTCTGTAACTGATTATGGCAAAACTTTTAAATCTTTGTGCGATCAATTATCTGCCATAGGGAAACCTGTTGATGAAAGTGACAAAAGCCATTGGTTCCTTCGAGGGCTCGGAGCGATGTTTGCCAATTTTGCCGATACTTGAATGGCGATGACGCCTGTCCCTCCGTTCCGTGACCTTTTGCACCAGGCAATTCAGTTTGATCTCATGAATAAGGCCATGGAAGGGTCACAACCGTCTCCAGTGGCTTTCGTTGCTTCCAATTCGAATGGTAATGGCTCCGGTAATTTTGGCAACTCTCGTCAGCAACAGGGTAACAATCGTGGAGGTTAGCAATCTGGGCAGAACCGCAATCAAAATGGTGGCGGGCGTGGGGGTCGTAGGACTTACATCCCGCGTTATCAGCTTTGTCGGGGGGAACACTATGCTGATAAGTGTCCCCAATACCTAAATTTGCAGAACCGTGCGTCCAGCTCCTCATCTCGACCTCCGGCTATTTCGGCCAACCTTGCACAGGCTTTCCGTGCTGCTTGCAACATTTCGGACACCAACTCTGCTCCTGATTGGTATGTGGACTCTGGGGCATATGCTCACATGACTTCTCAGCCGTCTACCTTGGATTCTTTTGAGCCCTATTTTGGTAATGGTTCGGTCATTGTTGGTAATGGCAATGCTCTTTTTATATCACATATTGGCTCTACTCGTATTACTCCTGATGTTAATTTATTGGATGTGTTTGTGGTTCCTCATATCACTAAGAACCTGTTATCTATTAGCAAGCTAACATCGGATTATAATGTTGATGTTGTGTTCTCTGACATACTTTGCCATTCAGAATCGGGTGGCAAGAGCAATACTGGCCCAGGGCAGGTGTGAAAAGGGGCTTTACATTCTGGAGAAGGGTAGCTCGACTTTGGTTGCTTCTTTGAGATCCAAAGATTTACGAGCTAGTTTTGAGTTATGGCACTTACGCCTAGGACATGTTTCTTTTTCTGTCATTTCTTTGGTTAATAAACTAGGACACTTATCTGTTACGTCCTTGTTACCGAATCCTGATGTTTGTTCGCCTTGCCAGTTGGCTAAGAGCAAAAAATTACCTTTTCCTTTGAATGGTAAACGTACTGCTAGTGTTCTTGATATGGTGCATTGTGATTTGCGGGGACCGGCCCCTGTTACTTCTTCTGCTGGTTATCGATATTATGTTGTATTTGTTGATGATTTTTCACGTTTCTCTTGGTTGTATCCTATGCGTGCGAAATCTGAGTTCTGTGATGTTTTTATGCGATTTCATGCTTTTGCTTGCAATCAATTCTCAACATCTGTGAAGGTTTTTTTGGGATATAGCAGTGCACACAAGGGGTTTAGGTGTTTCGATCATGTTTCCGCTAAGGTATTCATTACGAGACATGCTCAGTTTGATGAACAGTTGTTCCCTTTTCCAGGTCACTCTTCTTCACAGGCTAAAGACCTTAGCATCTCGAGTTTTCTTGATAACAGTTCACCGAATTTTCCGGCTGCTCGTAACTCGTCCCCTCACTTGCATCCGCTCTCGCCCGATCCGTGTCGCCTTTGTATTGACACGGACTCGGCTTCTTCAGCTCCCGTGCCGCCCGCTGCACCCATGGCTCCTTCCCAGCACGATCCGCCCGTGCCGCCCAAGACTCCCATGCAGTCCGTACACCCCGTCCAACCCATCGCCGACCAGGCCGTACCGCCTCCAGCGGCCCCGCCTCTTCAGCCCACTCATCCCATGATGACTTGGGCCAAAGACATAATTTTTAAACCACGATATCCGGTTAATATTGCCTCTACAGCTCTTCTATCGGCCCTCGTTGCATCTTCCGAGCCCAAGGGATTTAAGTCTGCCTCTAAATTTCCTCATTGGGTTAGTGCAATGCAAGAAGAGATTGATGCTCTTAATGATAATCGTACTTGGGACTTAGTGCCTCGTCCACCGAATGCCAATATTGTCAGGTCAAAATGGGTATTTCGAACAAAGTATCGCTCGGATGGTTCAATCAGAGACACAAGGCCCGTCTTGTAGCACAGGGGTTCACTCAGATTCCGGGTTCAGACTTCCATCACACCTTTAGCCCAGTCGTCAAGGCTGCCATGGTTCGGGTTATTCTGGCCTTATCTGTTCATCATAAATGGCCTCTTCATCAGCTGGACGTGAAGAAAGCTATTCTAAATGGTGTGCTTTCTAAGCCTGTGTTCATGTCTCAACCTCCGGGCTTCATTGATCCTAGATATCCTGATCATGTGTGTCGGTTAAAGAAGGCTCTCTATGGTCTTCGTCAAGCTCCCTTAGCTTGGTTTCAATGCTTCAGCTCTTACTTGCTGTCATTGGGTTTTCGTCAGACCCAATCAAACCCTTCTCTATTTTTTCTCCTCAAAGGTGCGTCTGTTATTTATCTTCTCCTTTATGTCGATGATATTATTATAACAGGCAATGATCAGGACATGCTCCGACGTTTCATTACTCTTACTCACTCCGAGTTTGCCATCAAAGATCTCGGCCAATTGAATTACTTCTTGGGGCTCGAGATTTCTTACACTGCTGATGGTTTGTTTGTGGGGCAAGCAAAGTATGCCCATGATATTTTGAAAGAGCCTACATGTTGAATAGTAAACCGATTGCCACTCCCTTGCAAGCCGATGATTCTTTGGTTAGTACGGGAAATCAGTTTCACGGTCCAACGCTTTACCGATCTTTATGGGAGCCTTGCAATATTTGACTATCACTCGTCCGGATCTTTCTTATGCTGTCAATTCCGTTAGTCAGTTTCTCCATTCTCCTACTGATGATCACTTTTTTGCGGTTAAGCGGATTCTTCGTTATGTGAAAGACACAATTCACTATGGTTTGTCTTTCACTCATCGTCCAGACAAATCTATTGTGGGATATTCTGATGCAGATTGGGCTCGGTGCATTGAGACTCGTCGTTCCACTTATGGTTATTCCATTTTCTTGGGTGGAAATCTTGTTTCTTGGAGTGCAAAGAAACAACCCACTATTGCACGTTCAAGCTGTGAATCCGAGTACAGGGCCTTAGCTAATACTACCTCCGAGGTCGTCTGGCTTACCAACTTGCTTCGGGAACTTCGTCAACTTCCTCCGGATCGTCCAGTCTTATTGTGTGACAACAAGAGTGCTATCTTCCTCAGTCAGAATCCTATTGCTCATAAGCGGGCAAAGCACATAGACATCGATTGTCACTTCATTCGTGAACTTGTTTCCTCCGGAAGGTTGCTCACTCAATACGTCCCAACTGATCTACAGTTAGCGGACATATTCACCAAGAGTCTTCCACGACCAGCATTTGAATTCTTACGCTCCAAGCTTTGCGTTTGCCTTCATCCCACGCAACGCTTGATGGGGGGTATTAAGGGAAATATTGAATGAGTCAATATTGTTGTATTATTAGATAGAATACGTTTGTATTTATTTTCTTTGATTTGATTTCCTATAATTGTGGAGATCTTGTAGTAATCCCCAATGTATATATTAGTGGAATTCTCTCATCACCAATTATCGGTGATCTCATATCTATTCTCACACTATGATGCAGTAACGGATTCGTGCCCGCCCTTTAAGAGGAGTGTGATTCTGAAATTCACGAATCCAGTTGCCACTTGGCGAATTCATAAATAATAAAATAAAATAATAACTGATTTGTGAACACGATGATCGAATCCTACTATAATATGGCCATGTTATTAAGCACTGGATGCGTTATTTCAATTTAAATTTATTATTGATGCATGCAACTCATATTGAAAATGTGACACGAGTTTTAAATTGAATTCACTTGTATGACTTATGTGTTCGGCTGATTGTGATTGAACTGATATTTTGTTACTTAATTAGTTTAAATTATTAAGTATATTTATGTTATGGGTGAGAAAAATTGTGAATTACATACATTTGATTTACAAATATTTAAAATAAAATTAAACAGAAATATCCATGTCCAATGGAGAAAAAAATAATTCTGGTCCCATAACTTTCCTGTAATCTGTTTTTGGTCCCAAGAGATTTAATTATCTAATTTTGGTCCCCTAACTATTTGGATTGTCCAATTTTAGTCCCATTTTTATCGAAAAAAAAAAAATTATCATTTTTAGTCATGCGCAACGTATCTGATGTGGACACTGACTTTTAAAAGAAAAGTTCATTTTTCTAAAAAATTAGAAAGAACAAGAAAATTTCTTCCAAGTGCGGAAAAAATTAATTTTTAATGTTCACGTCAACTATGAACTTGGGAAATCCCAATTTTAACCGGCATGTGACTTGTGTGTGATAAAAAAAAAGACAAAATTTTATGTTTTTCAACGAAAATGAGATCAAAATTGGACAATCGAGATAATTAATTTTTTTCGGACCAAAAATGGATTACAGGAAAGTTATGGGACTAGAAAACTTTTTTTCTCATGTCCAATGGCACTCTTAATTTTTGAAAATTTGTATCCCAATATTAAATCGTATCATCTCGCACTCGCCTCCCTGCACCCGTGCAGCCTAGCCTTGAAGGAGTAACTCACTAGCTAGGCTTATAGCTAATCCCATTTTTTAATTTTTTTTGAAAAAAAGGCAAAAGTTTATTAAAGGAGGAAGCATAGAAATGCCTTCCAAATGGCGGATTACTAATAAAACAGTGGGGAAAAACCCACCAGAAAAATCAACATAAACATGGGGAAGGTTTCCTGATCCGATCATATAGAGAGTTAAGGGCGCAAAAACTGAAGATCATGCGTAACTTTGTGATATTCAAGGGCGCAAAAACTGAAGATCTGGATACGTTTTTGAAGATTTGAACTTCGTCATTTTTTTAGTTAAAGGCAAAGAAAAAGATTAACAACTGAAACTCTTTAAATGAATGGTTGAGAGACCCGAATCTCTGCTTTAGTTAGCATTTAGTCGTTCTCACCATTGTATTATCACTGTTCTTGTTCTTCTTGGGGCATTTCTGATACTCCTTTAATAAATTTTTTGCCTTTGTTCCAAAAAAATATAGAGAGTTCCATCTATTAATTAATGTCATTCTTTGTCTTAATCCAAAAAAAAAAGAGCATTTCTTCGAAAATGTATCAAGATCGTCGAAATAAAGTTCGCGAAGCCCAGATTTGCCAACAGTAGTGTGCCACATGTGGGGAATAATGTTTTTTAAGGACAGTAACTTAGGGGGGGTTGTGATTCAAGGACAATAATTTTAAAGGCTTGGAAATGTAGGACAATATACTTTAAAACTTGTAAATATAGGACAATATGTTTTAAAATTTGTAAATATAGGACAATATGTTTTAAAAATATGTAAATGTAGGACAATTGAGCCCGAATCTCTCGGGCTCAATTGTCCTACATTTACATATTTTAAAATATATTGTCCTATTTTTACATATTTTAAACATATTGTCCTACATTTCCAAATCAGTAAAATTATTGTCCTTAAAACACAACCCCCCTAAAGTTATTGTCCTAGAAAAACATTTTCCCGCCACATGTGTGAAATCATCAATATTCTCAACAATCTTGATTCCATAGATATAATATGATCATATTAATGGTGGAATTAAACCAGAATAGTCTCATAACTTTGCATCTTTATTGAAATAGTCCCATAATTATGTACTTTTCCAATTTAGTCGCATATGTATTCAATTTGATCCAATTTAGTCCCAAACCGCTGGAGGTCGCTCAAAATTGTCCAAAACGACGTTGTTTTGGGCGTGTGCCCTACACGCGCCCCCAATTTTGACCGGAATATGTAAGACACGTGTCCAAAATGAATTGTTTTGGGCGATCTTGAGCGACTTGCGGCAGTTTGGGACTAAATTGGATCAAATTGAAAACATGTGGGACTAAATTGAAAAAGTTGATAATTGTGGGACCATTAAAATAAAGGTACAAAAGTATGGGACGATTTTGGTCTAAATTCCATATTAATGGTTTCATGCATTTTTTTTAAATCCCGTATATACAAAATTCGGCTCCAATTTTCCGAATTTTTGAACAAATCGGCAATAGGTCTAAAAAAGTATCTAAAAATATCCAATTTAGATATTTATTTTCCAAATAAGACAGTGGATCATACGCGACAAAAACTTTCGAATTTTTTTTTTCCAGTAAATATTACCGAAAAGTAAGTGATTTTTCAAATCTTATTCCTGAATTTTATTATTATAATTAATTTTTAAATTTTGAAAAAATATTTCGAAATACTTGCACATTATTGGAAACTATTTCTGAAAACATTTCATCAATCCGACAAACCAGATCCGAATTTGAAGTTGGCTAGTCTATTTCAAGACATATATTATAGACGTGTCTGCAAATTCTACGTACTAACAATTTTTAGAACCACTTTTTTTTTTTTTTCAATCGTTGTGAGAAGTAATTTTTGAAAAAAAAGAAAGATTATGCTACATTAACTCATTAATTATACTCCCTCCATTTTTAATTAGATGTCATTTTAGCCTTTTGAAATATTTTTAAAATAGATGTCGTTCTGAGATTTTCTCTCCCTTTATCTCATGTTTACCTTTAATATGGTAATTTCAAATTTCCTATAAAAATGTTATGTGTATATTTTTTCAGCCAATAGCAATTGTTGTTAAGAATATTTAAATAATATTAATTAAGGGTAATTTTGGAAAAAAAGTATGTTCTTATTTTGTCTTAAAAATGGAGGGAGTATTTGATACTGTGTGTAAACCGAAAAATAATGTATCTGCAAATAAGTAAGATAAATATATTTATCAATTTATGGGTTACAATTCTGATTGATCTCCCGATTCCTCTCTCCAAAGACATGATTTTGATTTCTCTCTAAAGACATGATTTTGATTTGTGATATCGGGGTCTCATCAATTTGTTCGGGGAAAATATTTTTTTAGGGCAGTAACTATAGGGAGGTTGTGTTTTAAGGACAATAATTTTACGAACTTGGAAATATAGGACAATATCTCATAAAATATTTAAATATGTCACAATATGTTTTAAAATTTGTAAATATAGGACAATGTGTTTTAAAATTCTATAAGTTTACCTGTAAATTTAGGAAAATCGAGCTTGAACAAGCCCAAATTTCACATGACATTTTAGCCCGATTTGAGCTTATTCGGACTCCATTGTCCTACATCTACAAATTTTAAAACATATTGTCATATATTTAAATATTTTATAACATATTATCCTATATTTTTAAGTTCGTAAAATTAGACGGAACCCCAATTTTTAGCCAATTATATTTTAAAAAGTTCTTTTTTATCAATAATTTTAATTTTATTCTTTTCTAGTCAAAATAATATTTTTTTTACCAACTATACCCTCATCTCTTTTTTTTTTAAAGACCAGTTCTTTTTTTTTTTTTTTCTTTCTTTTTTAAAAATAAAGTGCGGTATGGGTGAAAAATTATGGTACGAGCTTTAATAAAATGTGGTACAAGGTGAATTAATGGTGGTACGAGCTTGAACGGGTGAAAAAAATGGTGGTACGAGCTTAAATAAAATGTGGTACGAGGTGAATTAATGACGATACGATCTCAATAATGAGTGGTACAGAGTAGATTAATGGTGATACACTCTTAATAAAGTGTGGTACGGGGTGAATTAATGGTAGTACGAGCTTAATAAAATGTGGTGCGGGATGAATTAATATTTGAATATGGTGTAGTATTAGAGTGTTAATCGAATGGAAGAGAGAGAAAGTTGTTCTAATTTTTAGAAGAAAAATCGCTGATATTTTTTTAAAAATGCATCTGTTTTTTTACTATTTTATTTAATTCTTTTTTGTTAATTAAATAGGGGTATGAGAGTCCAAATAATAATTCTCTTGGCTAGAAAAGAATAAATTAAAATTAATGACATAAACAAATATTTACTTTTACATTTGGCTATTTATAACTCTATCCCATAAAATTATTGTCTTAAAAATACAACACCCACTAAGTTATTGTCCTAAAATATATTATTCCCCAACCTTTTCCAAATTCTACCACAATTTTGGAGTCGTGACTTATTTCATCCGATCAATCTGATTAATGAAACTCTATTTCGACTATTCTATTTATAAGACATCAATACCATGATCCAAATTAAACTTGTAGAGATGTGCGATTCATAATATTATATATTTTTTCCATGATACACCTCATGTGAAGTCATCTGGAAAGTATTACTTATGTTAGTCAGTTGATACTGTTTGGTATGAGAACTAATACTGTATGTTGAAAGGACTAATACTGTTGGGTTTTCAGAAGGGATTTGAAGACCATTTCAGTTGGGGGTCTTTGCTACAACTCTTGGTCCATGTATGAGTCTACTCTAACTGGTGAAAGTCATCTGGATCGAGCTTATTCTTCAAACTTCCGTGCACATGCAAAACACAAGCATCACGCATGCATGGCACGCGGGGTGTAACCGAATGCAGTTCAAATCCGTTACATGGTTAAAGATTGGACGTGTAGTTGTAATTCTTATCAGTTACATTCCATTTGCCCTCTGTTAGTTGTTAGATTCATCGCTCTTATCACATCTTCATTGGGAATTAGGGTTCTTACTTGATAGTTGGGGCTCGGGTAATCAGAATTGAGAGATCTAAGCATTGTAAATTGTAATTGGCTTCGTTGTGATAGTATTGAGTGTCCTAATCCCGTGGATGTAGGCATTTTACGCCGAACCACGTAAATAGTTGGTGCTCTTCATTTCTAGCTTGTTTTTTCGTTGGGTTATTCGATCCATCTTGTTTGAACTAACAAGTGGCGTCGTCTGTGGGAAGTGGATCGAGGATATGACGACAATGAAACTGGATGTTGAGAAATTCACATGGAAGAACGACTTTGGGCTATGAAAGATCAAAATGAAGGCTCTGCTCGTTCACAATGGCTTTGCTAATGCTTTGAAACCTGCAGATCAGTGGCCCTCCGACTCATCTGGTGTTGATCAAGTGAAGAAGACCGAGATTCTTGAGAAGGCTCATAGCGCGATGGATGTATGGAAAAGGTTGGAAGACTTATATCAAATTAAGTCGGTTTCCAACAAGGTGTACATGAAACATAAGTTACTGGCATTTAAGATGTCAGAGGAGAAGAATATGATAGAGCAGCTTGATGAATTCAACAGATCAGTGGATGATCTTGAGAGCCTTGTGTTGGGGTTATACGTGAAAGTATGATTTTACTTTGTATAACCTATGTATTAAACACTTATTTACTGAAATAAATTATTTATCACTGTTGCTTTAAATATGATTGAATGTTATATATATTTATTGCAAATCGTTCATATAATAGCACATGTTACATTGTAACGTGGTGATACCAGATCATAGAAGATCACGTTAACAGTCCCTTGTAAACTAGTGCGTATTTCACAACCTAGATAGACCCGAACAGTCTATTGGTAGAAGTTGATGTGTAAGTCTCAGATTGGCTTGTCTTGACCAAGAGATTACACTAGTGCATTCAATGTGCTGAAGCGGACCTGCATAGAGGATAAGCTCATTCACACTGACTTAAGGGATGAAGAGTTAGACCTCAGTGGTTGTTGATTTCTTAATCTCTGTCACTTAATAAGGACCGTGTGCGATTAGTAATTGTTGCTTTGACTTAGAAATGGGAAGAGAGTCATTGAGACTTCGATACCCTATATCTTGGGCAATAATATTAATTATACGACGGTTGCTAAGATTAATACTGAGAGAATCGTGTGCTTCTAAAAAGTCTTGCGTGATTGGTCCCCTTGGTGGGCTCGGAACCTTTATCATACCAAATCGTGCAAGTGGAATTAATTTTCCGGTATGGATAATAAAGTGAGTTGTCCTTACTCCAAGGATAAAGATATTAATTAATATAAAAAAGGCAAAGAGCTTAATTAATTAGTGGACTAAATAATCTTAAAACGGGAAATAATGACCAGGAGCCATATTACCGTAATATGGGTTAAGATTGGATAGTGCAATATTAATTATATAGTGGTATTAATTAATATTAATGAGCTGAATTATATTGTGGTTCAATATTGGAATTCAGAAGTCCATTGGAAGGTCCATCTTAATTCTCCTAAAGGCCCCTCAAGTAGCCCAATTATAGTCCAATAAATAAAAGGTGCTTAAAATAAAAATAAATTTTGTTGCCTAATATTTTTGTAATTTTCGAAATTAATAAAGAAAAGAGGGAGAAGAATTTTTCTTGAAAATATTTTATGGAAAGGATATAAGTATTCTTGGAATACAAGATTATCTCATAAATTCAAGAAAATCTCTCACTTGGCTTCTTTATGGGTAATTTTCGAAAATCATGTATAAGAAAGGGAATAAAGATTTTCTTGATTTTCTTGGAAAGATTTTATGGAAAAAGATATGTATTCTTGGAATACAAGAATATCTCATAAATTCAAGAAAGATCCAATCTTGCAAGTCTTTATTGTTTTTTCGAAATTTTGGATAAATAAGGGTGTGGGATTTTTGTGGAAAAAAATACACATGGAAAGAAGAATATATGGGGTATATTCAAGATTTCTTGGAGATCAAGAAAAGATCTTTCCAACCCTAATTTTTTACCTAAAAATTTTGAACACCCCCTCTTATAAATAGGGGATGAATTCATTCAACCCCACACCAATTCCATGTGCTGGAAATATTAGAAATCCACAAAGGTGGTGCAACAATTTTATTTTTCCTTTGTTTTATAAATCGTTCATCGGAGAACCTCCCACCGAGTTATTGAGCGAGGACTTGGGAATACTTGAGAAGGACTTTTGGTTGGAAGCTAGATACTTGATCCTGTCCATCTCAGACTGTCTCTCCAACGGGTACGTTTACGTAAACTCCTAGAATTTCCGCATGCTAGGACTCTTTACGTGAATTTTATTTGCATGTCGTTGTTGGCGTAAATTATTATTTGAATTCACTTAGGTAAATTCATGCTAGTAATAATTGTTAATTTAAATTTGTGTTTATGAGGTCATCCCGATAGATCCTGGCAAACGTTATCCCCAACTAAAAAAGGTATCGAGCCGGGTTAGGGACTCGATATTTTAAACTGTAATTTAAATTGTTGATCATTAAAATTGAAATTGGATAGTAGAACTGTTAGATCTTTTTTTGCAGGTATCCAATTGTCATGGTATATTAATGTGCTTGTTTACATGCAAATAAATTATTAGTTTTTAATTCGATTCGTTCGGATTCGTTTTGCCTCGTGAGAAAATCCACGAGTAGATTAGTATTTGTTTGATTTGTTCAATGTAATAGACTAGTCTAGATCTTGGTTTATTTATTTTGTAAATAAATTACAACCGGATCGTGAGCTTAAGACGAGACGGAGAATTAAAAAATGATCCCCAGAAGTCTTTCGGACGACGCGAGCCAAAACAGGGGAAAAGGAACCGGGTTATTTTAAAAGGCCTGGAGCAAAAGGCCTAACTTCTTGGCAAAACCCATCTACCATCAAGAACACGAGAGATGAGACGAAAAAGCGGGACGCGGACGGGCTGATCGCGACGGGGAGCCGGGCGACGGTAGCAAAGATGGCGCGTACAAGGGTCGATGAACACTTTATGGTTCTAACATTCCAACATTTGAAAAAGAACTTATCGATAACAAGGGCGATAGGGATTTTTACGAAGGACCTCCTCGACAAGGAAGGATAAGAGATCAAGATGACCGATAATTGGAATAGAAGATCGATCTGACATCTTTTAGGTCGGCGCCTCGCGCTCCATTGAGGGAGAAAATGGGAAAGAAATGGGGGGGATGGCCGACTCGGACCGGGGCGTGCGCCTAGGCACACGCGACTCACGTTCCGGGTCGTGAGCTACTCGTTTTCCAGACGTCGTCCTAACCCAAGACGGAGGACACTCGTTAAAGAATTGTTGTTGATTCAGTGGGAGCCTTTCGAGACGAATGATGAAGGCAAAAGAAGAGATGATTTCTCGAGATCAAGATATGAAATTTAAACCATGACAGTTGGATATATGTGCCCAACTTGATTTATTTTATCTTGATGCTTGTTTTAAATTCGTGCTATTTTATTTGTTAAATGTGTTTGCATGATTTAAAATTGTCTAAAGAAAATCTCACTTTCGAATATTACTAAGTATGTTTTAATTGACAAATTTTATTCCGGATAATAAAATTAGGTCAATATTGACCTCCATGATTTATTTATTTGTGAATTCTTTTGGAGAAATTTCCCCAACAAAACGGCTAAAAGATGGTTTTCACAAGAATAAATTCCCAAAAGGATGATTGTGAATTATTATTAGTGGCGACGATGACCCTCCCAACGAGGCTCGTTCAAAACAAAGTAATAGTTCTGTATTTAATCATGGTTATTACTTAGGTATAAAATTGATATGCATATACTTCTATCCGCAGAAAAGTCCCTGTCCAATTTTATATTGGTCAAGTGGGAGCCGACTACTAATTTTGAATTAAAGGTTTGTAAATGTTCACTTTTGTAACACGCTTGAATGTGTTTAAATAGGCAGATCACCCAACGTGATCTATTTAAAACAATAATGATTTTTTGAGATGTCGGCTGATGCATATTCATATTGTTTTGAGATTTTGATATGAATAATGTGATCGAATTATGTGATAAATTTGTGCTTATACAAATTGTTATTTATTTCAGTTCAGCATGTCGCAACCTTTTAATCCACTGTTTGCTATACTTAAAGATCATAATTTATATTTTATCGGTGAAAATTATGTTGATTGGAAACGAACCGATGATTGTCCTAACATGGAAAAAAGCACAAGTAGGTCTTTGATACCCCAAAACCTGATGAGCCAACTAGCGAGTCGAGTACGATGGAAAATAAAAAATATGATGACTGAGAGCATTGTAATGACATGGCAAAGTGTACTATTCTGGCATCTATGTCAGATGTGTTGCAACACCAACACCAAGAATTTACAACTACTGCGAAAATCATGGAAAATCTTAAGAAGATGTTCCAACATCAGAACTGTTGAGATATTTTAGTTTTGATGAATTATGCCAAAACATTATCAACTTGTGTTATTGAAGCTAATTTACGAAGAAAGGGATAACAAGTTGAGGGGGAACGAAAAGAACAAGTTGAGGGGAACTCACTGTGGACTAGAAAGTAGATGATCGAGATCGGACGAGGTTTGGCGAATCATTTAAGATTTAGACCGACGAGATCGGATGAGTTAGATGAGTTCGAGTTAAACCCGATTTGTCATGGATTCCATGCAAAATCATCCAAGAGAAAAAAGAACAAAGACCATCATCGAAAATGGTCGACTAAGAATGATTGAAAGATGTAAGATCGGATGGTTTAATCCTCACCGAGATCTCGAATGGAAAAATGAGATCTAAAATGCGTTGATGATGACGAAGAAAAGTCGATTTGATATGGTGAAAAAGCTCATAAGATCCACATAAGCAAAATTCAAAAAAGAAATTGACCGCAAAGCAAAAAAAGATCCAAGAACTAGAAAATGGAGAGAATAAAAAAATCGCGATGAAGATCGGAAGAGGAGCTCGCGCGAGATGAGAGAGAAACCATGATCGAGATCCAGGGTTCACGTCGGATCGAGATCGAAGATATGAGAGATGAGTGATGATCAAGATCAAATCCCAATCGAGACGTGATTGAGACGAGGATAATCTTTTTATCGACTAAACCGATCGGATATGCTAAACCTAATATATCAATGGAATTGATGCTATCCAATCGAGATGTTGATCTAATGAAGATGTGTTGATCTTACCAATGACGACCAAAAAAATCAAACGGAAAAGGAAGGATTCGAGAAACCAATATCCGATCGAAGAAATGGGATCGGACAAAAAGAAGAAATCGGATAGCTTTGAGTCAAAGTGACTGAAGGTCGGGATGTCTCGAGGTAAATTCGATGAAAGAGAATGCATACAAGTCGAGAACTCGGTCGACTGAGTGTCGATATGCTGATCGATAAGGTCCAGCCAAGAGAAATCAAAGAGCAAGATTCTTTGAATCAAGTATCCCGAGGCTCGGATGAGAATCGAGACTTCGGATAAACTCAAGACTGTAGAATCAAGACTCGATATGTCTCTCAAGACACCGAGACTCAGAGAATCTGAATGATTCCAAGGCGAGGAGGAATCGAGGAATATAGCCGTTAGAATCGGTGATGTGGACAATGAGAAGAAGACAACCCACTGAAGAAGTCTGCTGGAGAAACTTACAAGAATAGTATGGATTTGAATGTGATTCTCTCCAACGGTAACATTCAAATCCACACTATAAATACAAGGTCTTTCATCATTCTAATGTGTGGATCGTGGAGATTATAAAACGAGATCTTTCTGAGCCAAAGAGAGTTATACCCAAAGCATTCCCACCCCTAGAACACAAGTCTGTAGATATACAAATATGTTCAAGAGTGTTCTAGAACCCAATCTAAGCAACCGCGATGTATCCTAAGCTTAGAGATTTTTCCCAACCTTAGCATTGAAATTTAAACAAATGTAAGGGAAAATCTCAACCTAGTTGAAACCAAAACAAACCTTACCCAAATAAAGTCGGTTAAGTTTGTAGGTGAGTGTGAACTTCGGTAAACATCTAGCAATCCCGAAAGGGAGGGTAGGCAATCCCAAGTGAGGGTGATAAGTCCCGTTGGAGTGTGAACTTCATGCCTTAAACATCTGTAAGGCAATCCCGTGGAGGGTGATAAGTCCATAATCAAAAGGCGAACAGAGAGGGTGATAAGTCATCCCATTGGAAGGAATTTCCCTAGGAAGAAGAGAGAGTGGATGTAGGAGCTTGAGTCTCCGAACCACTATACTTTGTTGTGTTCTTTATTGCTTTATGTTCTTATATTGTCATATGCATTCGATTATAAGCAAAACACAACACATGAGCTTAAAACGCAAAAATCTGTAATCACCATTCCTTCACCCCTGTTTTTATATGCATCACAATGAAATGTTTGCTTCCGCACACGCAAAATGGGTTTTCCACCGGGCCCAACAAGTGGTATCAGAGCAGGAGTTCAAAAGATCACTTTTAATGTGATCACCTGAATCGATATTTTTAAAAAAAAAAAATTTTTTCTTTAAAAATGCATATATTTTAATGTTTTGGCGTCATTATCAAAAGGGGGGAAATTGTTGGGATATTTTAGTTTTGATGAATTATGCCAAAACATTATCAACTTTTGTTATTGAAGCTAATTTCTGAGATAACAAGTTGAGGAGAACTCTTATAAAAAGAACAAGTTGAGGGGAACTCACGGAATCGAAGTAGATGATCGAGATCGACAAAGGTGCGAGACGAGACTAATCGAGATCGGATGAGTTAGATGAGTTCGAAGTTAAACCGATGATGCAAAATCGTATAAAAGAAGAAGAAAAAAGCTAAGCCGGTGATGTTGATCATTAAAATTGAAAGATCGATCTTTTTTTTGATGATATTAATGTGCTTGTTTAACCGAACTGATCGGATGATCGGAAGAAAAGTCGAGTGATATGGTGATCGAAGAAGAGCGGAGACATAAGCCGATCAAAAGAAATTGACCGTAAGATCAAAGAGAAGTTTGCGGATCGGAAAGATGGCAGATGAGAGACCGATCGAGATCGAGCTTTTCGTTTTCGTGATCGAGATCGAAATATGAAGATGAAGCGGATGATCAAGATCGAGGACGTGATTGAGATCGATTGTGGTTGGATATATGTGCCCAACTTGATTTATTTTATCTTGATGCTTGTTTTAAAACTATTTTATTTGTTAAATGTGTTTGCATGATTTAAAATGTCTAAAAAAAATCTAAACCTTTAATTGACAAATTTTATCAGGATAATAAAATTAGGTGATCCATGATTTATTTGCTATGGACGAAAGATGTTGATTCGAAGATGTGTTGATCGTTCAAAACCGGAAATTTGATCGGATCAAGCAAAGCAAAAGAAATCGGATAGTCCCTCCATTGAGTCAAAGTGACTACTCGAAGGTCGGGATATGTTCTGTTTTATACGAATTCGTTTTAAAGAAGATAATCATCGAATTTCGGTCGACTGATGCAGTGTTGCATATGAATATTATCTTTGATTTCGGGTATAAAAAAATCGTTATCAAGGGTCCACAAGAGAAATCTTTGAATCAAGTATCCCGAGGTTTGAGATAAAACCGAGGCTCAAATGAAATCTGAGACTCGAGATAAACTCAAGACTAGGGTGGGAATCAAGACTCGAAGATGTCTAAACATTATCAAGACACCGAGAATCGAGAATCTGAATGATTCAAGGCGAGGAATCTAGATGAGTTCGAGGAATATAGCCGTTAGAATCAGCTGACGTGGACCAATGAGAGGAAGACAACCAGCCTGAAGAAGCTGCTATACTTACAAGAATAGTATGGATTTGAATGTGATTCTCTCCAACGGTAACATTCAAATCCACACTATAAATACAAGGTCTTTCATCATTCTAATGTGTGGATGCGTGGAGATTATAACACAAGATGCCATAGAGCCAAAGAGAGTTATACCCAAAGCATTCCCACCCTAGAACACAAGTCTGTAGATATACAAATATGTTCAAGAGTGTTCTAGAACCCAATCTAAGCAACCCACGATGTATCCTAAGCTTAGAGAGATTTTCCCAACCTTAGCATTGAGGCTAAACAAATGTAAGGGAAAATCTCAACCTAGTTGGAAACCAAACAAACCTTACCCAAATAAGTCGGTTAAGTTTGTAGGTGAGTGTGAACTTTCGGTAAACATCTAGCAAATCGAAAGGGAGGGTAGGCAATCCCAAGTGAGGGTGATAAGTCCGTTGGAGTGTGAACGGTAAATATCGTAATGGGCAATCCCGTGGAGGTGATAAGTCCCGAGGCGAACCAGGAGGGAGAGGGTGATAAGTCCAGTTGGAAGGAATTTCCTAGGAAGCAGGGGAGAGTGGATGTAGGAGCTTGAGTCTCCGAACCACTATACTTTGTTGTGTTCTTTATTGCTTTATGTTCTTATATTGTCATATGCATTCGATTATAAGCAAAAACACAACACATGAGCTTAAAATGCAAAAATCAGAATCACCATTTCCTTCATCCCCTTTTTTTATATGCATCGCGAAATGTTTGCTTGAAGTCTTTTTTTTTAAAAAAAAATTTGGATATTTTAATGTTGAAGGGTCAATCAAACGAATAAAATGGGTTTTCCACCGGGCCCAACAAGAAATTATGCGGCGGCCAGACAGATCACCTTGCGAGATGATCTCGTTGAAAATGGTAGAGAGGCACACCCGTGAGGATCATGTTCTCAATATGATGGCTCATCCGAACAAACTTGAGGTTGATCAAGGTGCAGATTATGATCCGGAGACTCGGATAGACTTGGTGCTTCACTCTGAAGAAATCATCGCCTAAAAGTTTTGAGCATTTTAATCAAGACTCGAATTTGAACTATCGGATGAATAATCAAAAGTTCTCACTTCTTCGACTTCTTTGCAAGCTTTGGTCTCGAGATTATAAAAACGATGGCGATGGGACACCAGACTTAAGCTTTGGTGGCTAATGGACCATCTTCATCTTCTAGGCTCAGGGAGGGTAGGAAGAAGAAGAAGGTCAAAGGCCAGAAGCAGTCGAACTCAACTATTGTCAAGGGCAAGAGCAAGATGAGGGATGCTGAGGGTATCAAGAAGGATCCAAAGGGGAAGTGCTTCAACTGCGGTGAGAAAGGACATTGGAGGTCTGCCTGTCCCAAGCCTAAGAGGAATGGGAAGGAAGGTAATTCTCACGCACTAGTTGTTGAAACTTGTTTAGCGGCGTATGCTACCCACTCGTGAGTAGTGGATACGGGATTCAGTAATCATGTTTTTTTCACATTACAGGGGTTCAAATTAACCCGGCAACTTAGTGGAAGTGAGATCCTCATCACACTGGGCGATGCTACGAAAGTAGCAACTGAAGCAGTGGGAGACGTGCACCTATCTTTTGAAGATAAGACTTTAGTTTTAAGAGATGTTCTTTACGATCCTATTTTTCGTAAAAACCTTATTTCAGTTTCAAAACTATTTATTGATGGATATTCTGTTCGTTTTTCTAAACAATTTATTATTTTTTGTAACGATGTGTTTATCTGTCATGGAACGTTGCGGAACAATCTCTATACTATTAATTGTGCACACCACTCACAAAATGCATTTTATAACACATCGACTATTTCAAACAATAAGAGAAAACGTTCAGAAAAGGTGAATGAGACACTTCTTTGGCATCTAAAATTAGGTCATATTAATATAAATAGGATCCAAAGGTTGGTGAAAGATGGTTCATTGTCGAACCTACAGATGGAACCATTTCCAACCTGCGAATCATGTTTGGAGGGTAAAATGACCAAGAGGGCATTTGGAGCCAAGGGGAATAGAGCCACAGAAGTGTTGCAAATCGTTCACACTGACGTGTGTGGTCCAATGTCAACAAAAGCTAGAGGTGGTTATGAGTATTTCGTGACATTCACTGATGATTACTCAAGGTTCGGATACATTTTCCTGATGAAACACAAATCGGAAACCTTTGATAAATTCAAAGAGTTCAAAGCCGAAGTGGAGAATCATATGGAAAAGAGTATCAAGTTTCTACGATCTGATCGTGGAGGCGAATACCTCAGCGATGAGTTTTTGAACTACCTGTTAGACGAGGGCATTGTTTCCCAGTTAACTGCACCCGGAACCCCTCAACAAAATGGGGTTGCAGAACGAAGAAATAGAACACTCTTAGAAATGGTCAGGTCCATGATGAGTTATTCAGATCTTCCCAAGTCGTTTTGGGGTTATGCCTTGGAAACAACGGCTTATGTTCTAAACTTGGTACCATCCAAATCAGTTCCCAAAACCCCTAAAGAGTTGTGGACCGGGTGTAAGCCCAGTCTGAGACATCTTAGGATTTGGGGCTGTCTGACATACGTGCTAGACAAGGTAGCCGGTAAGTTGGATGCACGTTCGGAACTAAGGCTGTTTATAGGATATCCCATGGGAACCAAAGGGTGTATGTTCTATGGTCCCGAAGATCAAAAGGTGTTAATAAGTATGCACTTTAGATTTTTGGAAGAAGACTTTATGAACAATAGAAAGCCAAAGTGAGATTACCTTAGAAGAAAAAAGAGGGCAAACTCCTATACCAACTGTACAAGTTGATATACCAAGCGTCACACCAACACAACCGGAACCTCAACGTAGTGGGAGGGTTGTTCGACAACCTGAGAGATTCATGAGGATAGGAGAATCTTCGGATTTTGTCCCCGGGGATAACGAATCAGACCCCTGGTCCTAGAAGAAGGCGATCCAAGATAAGGATTCTGAATCCTGGCAAACTGCGATGGAAGCCGAGATGGGCTCAATGGATCATAATCAAGTGTGGGAGCTAGTGGAACCACCCAGTGGGGTAAAACCCATTGGATGCAAGTGGGTCTAAAAGAGAAAAAGAGGACCGGACTGGAAGGTCGAGACCTTTAAAGCTAGGTTTGTGGCAAAGGGATACACTCAAAAGGAGGGTATCGATTATGAAGAAACCTTTTCACCTGTAGCCATGCTTAAGTCCATCTGTATTCTCTTGGCAATAGCTGCGCATCTAGATTTTGAGATCTGACAAATAGATGTCAAGACAGCTTTCCTTAGCGGGAGTCTTGACGAGGAAATCTATATACAACAGCCCAAAGGTTTCATCGCGAAAGGCCAAGAACACCTTGTTTGCAAGCTAAGGAAGTTCATTTATGGACTAAAGTAAGCATCTCGTGCTTGGAACCAATGTTTTGATCATGTAATCAAGTCTTATGGATTTGATCAAAACGAGTTTGAAAGTTGTGTGTATAAGAAGTGTGACGGAACTGCCTTGGTATTCTTAGTACTATACGTAGACGATATTCTGCTCATCGGAAACGATGTCAAGGTTTTGTCAGACGTAAGGGTATGGTTGTCAAAACAGTTTGATATGAAGGACTTAGGGGAAGCTGGTCATATTCTTGGGATCAAGATCACTCGAGATCGAAAGAAAAGAATGATCGGCTTATCGCAAGCTTCATACATAGATACTGTTTTGAAGCGATTCAGCATGCAAGATTCCAAAAAAGGTTTTGTACCCTTCAGGCACGGAATCCATCTATCGAAAGACATGTGTCCCAAGACACAAGGGGAGATAAGATGACATGAAAGACATTCCTTATGCGTCGGCAATAGGGAGTCTTATGTATGCTGTTGGCATGGTAGCGAGATATCCTAGTAATCCCGGAAGTCAACACTGGACTGCAGTAAAGAACATTCTAAAGTATCTGAAAAGAACTCGGGATAGAATGTTGGTTTACCAGTCGGATAGTTTGTTTCCAGTTGGATACACGGACTCAGATTTCCAATCAGATATAGATTCCAGAAAATCTACCTCGGGTAGTGTGTTTTGTCTGGGGGGAGGAGCTGTAACATGGAGAAGCTTTAAGCAGAAATGCATCGCAGATTCTACCATGGAAGCCGAATATGTAGCTTCTTGTGAAGCAGTGAAAGAAGCGGTGTGGCTCAAGAACTTCCTAGTGGACTTGGACATTGTTCGAATTTGCCCAGCACAATCACGGTTTTTTGTGATAATGCCAGAGCAGTTGTAAATTCAAGGGAACCGAGAGCCCACAAGGCCAGCAAACACATTGAAAGGAAATACCATCTTATACGAGAAATCGTTAAGAGAGGAGATATAGAGGTGGCAAAGATCGCGTCGGAAGACAACCTAGCTGATCCATTCACAAAGGGTCTGCCTCTGTTAGCATTCGAGAGACATGTGGAAGGAATGGGTGTCAAGAGCATTGCCAATCTTCTTTGAGTATAAGTGGGAGATATATTATTAGGTTGATGTAGGTGACATTAGATATCACTAATACATTAGACGTGCTGTGGTATACTTAAAAGCAGACTTTGAGTATAAGTTGGAGATTGTTGGGGTTATACGTGAAAGTATGCTTTTACTTTGTATAACCTATGTATTAAACAATTATTTACTGAAATAAATTATTTATCACCGTTGCTTTAAATATGATTGAATGTTATATATATTTATTGCAAACCGTTCATATAATAGGACATGTTACATTGTAGTTAACGTGGTGATACCAGATCACAGAAGATCACATTAACAGTCCCTTGTAAACTAGTGCGAATTTCACAACCTAGATAGACCCGAACAGTCTATTGGTAGAAGTTGATGTGTAAGTCTCAGATTGGCATGTCTTGACCAAGAGATTACACTAGTGCATTCGATGTGCTGAAGCGGACCTGCAGAGAGAATAAACTCATTCGCACTGACTTAAGGGATGAAGAGTTAGACCTCAGTGGTTGTTGATTTCCTAATCTCTGTCACTTAATAAGGACCGTGTGCGATTAGTATTTATTGCTTTGGCTTACAAATGGGAAGAGAATCATTGAGACTTCGATACCCTATATCTTGGGCAATAATATTAATTGTACGACGGTTGCTAAGATTAATACAGAGAATCGTGTGCTTGCAAAGTCTTGCGTGATTGGTCCCCTTGGTGGGCTCGGAACCTTTATCATACCAAATCTTGCAAGTGGAATTAATTTTCCGGTATGGATAATAAAGCTGAGTTGTCCTTACTCCAAGGATAAAGATATTAATTAATATAAAGCTTTACAGTGGTTTAATTAATTAGTGGACTAAATAAACTTAAACACGGGAAATAATGACCGGGAGCCATATTACGGTAATATGGATTAAGATTGGATAGTGCAATATTAATTATATAGTGGTATTAATTAATATTAATGGGCTGAATTATATTGTGGCTCAATATTGGAATTCAGAAGTCCATTGGAAGGTCCATCTTAATTCTCCTAAAGGCCCCTCAAGTAGCCCAATTATAGTCCAATAAATAAAAGGTGCTTAAAATAAAAATAAATTTTGTTGCCTAATATTTTTGTAATTTTCGAAATTAATAAAGAAAAGAGGGAGAAGAATTTTTCTTGAAAATATTTTATGGAAAGGATATAAGTATTCTTGGAATACAAGATTATCTCATAAATTCAAGAAAATCTCCCAATTGGCTTCTTTATGGGTAATTTTCGAAAATCATGTATAAGAAAGGGAATAAAGATTTTCTTGATTTTCTTGGAAAGATTTTATGGAAAAAGATATGTATTCTTGGAATACAAGAATATCTCATAAATTCAAGAAAGATCCAATCTTGCAAGTCTTTATTGTTTTTTCGAAATTTTGGATAAATAAGGGTGTGGGATTTTTGTGGAAAAAATACACATGGAAAGAAGAATATATGGGGTATATTCAAGATTTCTTGGAGATCAAGAAAAGATATTTCCAACCCTAATTTTTGACCTAAAAATTTCGAACCCCCCCTCTTATAAATAGGGGATGAATTCATTCAACCCCACACCAATTTCATGTGCTGGAAATATTAGAAATCCACAAAGGTGGTGCAACAATTTTATTTTTCCTTTGTTTTGTAAATCGTTCATCGGTGAACCTCCCACCGAGTTATTGAGCGAGGACTTGGGAATACTGGAGAAGGACTTTTGGTTGGTAGCAAGATACTTGATCCTATCCATCTCAGACTGTCTCTCCAACGGGTACGTTTACGTAAACTCCTAGAATTTCCGCATGCTAGGACTCTTTACGTGAATTTTATTTGCATGTCTTTGTTGGCGTAAATTATTATTTGAATTCACTTAGGTAAATTAATTCTAGTAATAATTGTTAATTTAAATTTGTGTTTATGATGTCATCCCGATAGATCCTAGCAAATGTTATCCCAACACCTTGAAGGTAAAATTGGAAGATGATGATAAGGCTCTCATGCTGTTGAATTCTTTACCAAAATCCTTTGAAAACTTCAAAGATACTCTGCTATTTGGGAGGAAAGATCAGCTGAGTTTGGATGAAATCCAAAATGCAATCAAAACTAAGTTTCTTCAAGTCAAAGGAGATAAGAAGGCCACATCTCAAGGATAGAGTCTCAATCTGAAGTTCAAAAAGGGCAAGAAAGGCTTTCAGAACAAGAAGAAGTCAGATGACAAAACAAAATCTGATAAGAAGTCTGGATCTAATTTTGTTGAAAGAAGGAAATGTTTCTCGTGCCATAAGACTGGTCACTTGAAGAAAAATTGTCCAGATAAGAAGAAGGGTCAAGAAGAGTCTAAAGAGGAGAAGAAAGAAGATGCATCAGTTGCTGAGGAAGGCTATGAAAGTGCTGATGTTTGTATGGTAAGTAGCAGCAAACTCTATCATGAATTGGTGTTAGATTCAGGATGTACTTTTCATATGTGCCCCATTGAACATTGGTTTCAAAATCTGAAGAAGTATGATGGGGGGTTAGTACTTCTAGGCAATGATGAGAGCTGTAGAGTAAGAGGGGGAGGATTAGTGAGAATTAGGATGTTTTATGGGGAGGAGAGAATCCTGAAAATGTGAGATATGTTCCCGATCTTAAGATAAACCTCATATCTCTAGGTTCTTTGAATGCTTTAGGCTTTGAATTTCATACTCAGAATGGCTCACTTCTTGTGACTAAGAGTGAGAAAGTTATGATGAAAGGGAAGAAGGTTAATGGTCTGTATTCTCTGATTGGTAAGACTGTAGAGGGATTAGCTGATGTTACTATGAGTGACAGTGACAACATGTTGTGGCATAAAAGAATGGCTCATGTGGGGGAGAAGGGTCTGCTGGAGCTATCAAAGAAGGGTTCTATACCTGGATGGAGTATAAGAAAACTCCAGTTTTGTTAGAAGTGTGTTCTTGGAAAGGCCAAGAAGCACTCTTTTCAGAAAGGCAAGCACACTACCACTGAGGCCCTTGATTACATTCACTCAGATGTATGGGGTCCTTCCAGAGTCTCAACTCATGGTGGTGGAAGATATTTCCTAACTCTCATTGATGACTATACCAGGAAAGTGTGGGTGTACATCATGAAGCATAAGAATGATATTTTCCTGAAATTCAAAGAATGGCTTGCTGAACTTGAGAACAAAAAGGGAAGGGGTATCAAGCATTTGAGAACATATAATGGCTTAGAGTATTTGTCTGAAGAATTTCAGGCTTTCTGCAGATCAAAGGGATTACAAGGCACAGAACTGTACCAGCTAATCCACAGCAGAATGACCTTGCAGAAAGGATGAATAGGACCATTCTTGAAAGAGTAAGATGTATGTTATCAGATTCAAGCCTTCCAAAATATTTCTGGGAAGAGGCAGTGAACACTGCTTGCTATCTGATAAATAGGACCCCCTCATCTGCCATTGGTTTCAAAATGTTGTGACCTCGATTTTATATCTAGGACAACGTGATTATGAAATGGATCAATCAGATAACAAGTAACAAATACAAAGATGCGCTATGAGTTTGGTTACCCAGTTCGTCTTTTGAATAAGACTACGTCTGGGGGCGCCCAAGCCAGGAGTATTTCACTATATTTTCTGCCTAAAGTACTAGAATTTTCGTGTATTTACAATGAGAGTTACATGTTGTATTTATAGACCTGAAACTAGGGTTTTTCTCCTTCGTGGGCTTCTCTTAGCGGGCTTGCCAAGCTTCTGCCCGCCAAATCTAGGGTTTCCTCGGCTGAATCCGTGATATCCGCATCCGGATGCACTTGCCTTGCTTACCCCGCGATATCCGCGCTCAGTTATTCGTATCTTTACCAATTACAGCCACTGGAGGTCGCTTCCGGCTTGCAGCCTTCCTCAAGGTCGATGGCAACCTTTTTCTCCTCAAACCAATGTGCGACCTTCTCTGCTTCATGAGGAAGTCATTCTACGACCTCCCATTTCCATCAAAGTCGCTTCGATTGACTACTTCACAGGTAGGAATATTCCATGGTACAACACAAAACAACAGATGAGCTTTGGTATGGAAAGTTGTCAAATTGCACAGATTTAAAGGTGTTTGGTTGTGAAGCTTATGCTCATGTCAAGCAGGACAAACTTGATCCCAGAGCACTAAAGTGCATTTTCATAGGCTATCCAAAAGTAGTAAAAGGTTACAGATTATGTTGTGTAGATCCTGAAAATCACAGATGCATTGTTAGTAGAGATGTTATCTTTAATGAGCAAGTAATGGGATATAAGTCAAGTGAGCAACCTCAGGATTTAGATGGTGATATCAGTCAAGACATCACTGGAATTGAGGTGGAGACTCAAGCTACAAATCCTACTCAAGAGGATGTTCATCAAAATGGATCTGATAATGGAGAAGAAAGTGATTAAGCTGTGTTAGATGATGAGAATGAAAATCAAGCTGAAGATTTGACTGATTACAACCTTACAAGAGATAGGGCCAGAAGACAGATTCATCCTCCTATCAGATTTGGTCATGCTGATATGGTCTCATATGCTCTTGTTACAGTTGATCAACTTGAGCATAGTGAGCCAAAGACTTACAGAGAAGCCATTTCAAGTGATGAGAAAGAACATTGGATCACTGCTATGACTGAGGAAATTCAATCCTTAGAAAAAAATCACACATGGATTCTGGTGGAGAAGCCCAAAAAACAGAAGATAGTCAGCTGTAAGTGGATTTTTAAGAGAAAGCTTGAGGTTGGGATATCTGAACATATCAGATACAAAGCAAGGCTAGTTGCAAGAGGTTTTACACAGAGAGAGGGTATAGACTATAATGAAGTTTTCTCACCTATGGTCAAACATTGTTTTATCAGGTTGTTACTCTCAAAAGTTACTCAAGACAACTTAGAGCTGCAACAACTTGATGTCAAGACAACCTTCTTGCATGGAGATTTGGAGGAGACCATTTACATGCAACAACCAGAGGGATTCTCCAAGGGAGAAAGTGATAACAGAGTGTGTTTGTTGAAGAAAATTGTATAGTCTCAAGCAAAGCCCAAGACAGTGGTATAGGAAGTTTGATCACTTCATGATTTCCATTGGGTTCTCTAGACGAGAGTATGACAGTTGTGTTTACTTAGAGGGGCAAGGCAGTGAAGTGGAAACCTACTTATTACTCTATGTGGATGAT
Source organism: Stenogyne calaminthoides (assembly GCA_037126765.1). Classification (NCBI taxonomy): domain Eukaryota; kingdom Viridiplantae; phylum Streptophyta; class Magnoliopsida; order Lamiales; family Lamiaceae; genus Stenogyne; species Stenogyne calaminthoides. The sequence continues at coordinate 2,239,397 of JBBCBC010000040.1, forward strand.
ATGCTCATAGCTAGTAAGAGTAGAATCAAGATTCAAAGTCTCAAGAAAAAGCTAAATAACACTTTTGAGATGAAAGATCTTGGATAAGCCAAGAGGATTCTTGGGATGGACATTTTTCAGAAACAGGAAAGCTGGGAAGTTGTTTCCATCTCAACAAAATTACATTGAGAAGGTTCTTAAGAGGTTTAAAATGTATGAGTCTAAGCCTGTGATCGCTCCATTTGGGCAGCAGTTCAAGCTGTCAAAGAATCAAGCTCCAAAGACAGATTCTGAGAAGAAAGAGATGAGCTCAGTACCATATGCCAGTGGAGTTGGGAGTTGTTGGGAAATTCGGGGTGCCCGGATCTATTCAAGGTGTATATAAATACATATTTAAATTATTCAATTAATTACTAACATGGATTAATCTTAAATCAATTAAACATAATAATTAAACAAGCAATAACAACATGGGTACACGTAATTCATGTAAATCCTAAGCATGTAGAATCTAGGAGTTACGAGATCACGTACCTCTTGTAGAGACAACCGTTGAGATGATGGATCAACCCAAAGTGCCTTCTCAAATATATCCCACGTTCACGAACGCAATCCGGTGGAAGGATTCTCACGAACGATTTTAATAAAGGAGAAAATAAAAAATATATGCCACCACCTTTGTGGATTTCTAATTTTTTCAACACATGAAATTGTCTTGGGGAAGAAAAATTCATCCCCTATTTATAGGACTAATGGGGGACGGAAATTTGACCTAGTTGGGCCTTTGAGAAATTTCCTTGCTTCTTCCTCAAGATACAATCTTGAATATATCCAATATATTCTATTTCCCAAAATATCTCCCAACAAAATTTTCTTCTCCTTATTAGTCATAATTTTTGAAAATATCATTATGTGTAGGGAAGGAATAAGATCTTTTACCTTTCTTGAATTTATGGGATAAACTTGTATCTCATGAATACTTATTCCATAAAATCTTTCCAAGAAAATCAAGAAAATATTTTTCTCTCTCCTACTCATAATTTTCAAAAATATTAGAAAAAATAGGCAATAATATTTTCTTATCATTTTCATTAATTGGACTTCAATTGGGCTATTTGAGGGGCCTTTGGGAGAATTCAGATTGGACCTCCAATGGGTTATGAATCTTTAATATTAAGCCAAATATTATTCAAGCCCATTAATATTAATTTATTCCACTATAAAATTAATATCGAACTATCTATCTTAATCCATATTACGATTCACAATAATATGGCTCCCGGTTAATATTTTCCGTGTTTAAGATTATCTAGTCCACTAATTAATTAAGTCGTTGAACAAGCTTTATATTAATTAATAACTTTGTCCTTGGAGTAAAGACAACTCAACGTTATTATCCATACCGGAAATAAATTTCCACTTGCAAGATTTTGTATGATAAAGCTTTTTAGCCCACCAAGGGGACAAATCAAGCAAGACGCACTTGCACACGATTCTCCGTATTAAATCTTAGCAATCGTCGTGCAACTAATAATATTGCCCAAGATATAAGGTATCAAATCACGTTGATTCTCTTCCCATCATAAGTCAAAGCAATAGTTATTAATTTCACACGATCCTATTTAAGGAACAGAGATTAAGAAATAACAAACCACTGAGGTCTAATTCTTCTATATTCAGTACTGAAGAATTTATCCTCCTGTAGGTCCTATTTAGCGCATCATAATGCACTAGTGTAATCTCTTGGTCAAAATAAGCCAATCTCTTGAATCTGCTAGGTTGTCTTCCGACGTAATCTTTGCAACCTCTATGTCTCCTCCCTTAACTATTTTTCGTATAAGATGGTATTTTCTTTCTATGTGTTTGCTGGCTTTGTGGGCTCTCGGTTTCCTAGAATTTGCAACTGCTCCGGCATTATCATAGTAAATCGTGATTGTGTTGGGCAAATCCGGAACAACGTCCAAGTCCTCTGGGAAGTTCTTGAGCCAAACCACTTCTTTCGCTGCTTCATAAGCAGTTACATATTCGGCTTCCATGGTAGAATCTGCGATGCATTTCTGCTTAACGCTTCTCCATGTCATGGCTCCTCCCCCCATGCAAAACACACTACCCGAGGTTGACTTTCTGGAGTCTATGTCTGATTAGAAATCTGAGTCCGTGAAACCGATGGGGATCAGACTGTCTGACTGATAAACTAACATTCTGTCCCTTGTCCTTTTCAGATACTTCAGAATATTTTTAACTGCAGCACAATGCTCTTTCCCAGGGTTACTTTGATATCTTGCTACCATGCCTACGACAAAGCAGATATCCAGTCTCGTGCACAGCATTGCATACATGAGGCTTCCTACAGCCGAAGCATAAGGAATGTCCTTCATGTCATCTATCTCCTTTTGTGTCTTGGGACACATCTCCTTGGATAGATGGATTCCGTGTCTAAAAGGCACAAAGCCTTTCTTTGAATCTTCCATGCTGAATCGCTTCAAAACGGTGTCTACGTATGAAGCTTGTGAGAGACATATCATTCTTTTCATGCGATCTTGAGTGATCTTGATCCCTAGGACGTGACTAGCTTCTCCTAAGTTCTTCATATCAAACTGTTTGACAGCCATGCCCTTACGTCTGACAACACCTTTACATCATTCCCGATGAGCAGAATGTCATCTACGTATAGTACTAAGAATACCAAGGCAGTTCCGTCACACTTTTTATATACACAACTTTCAAAAGTATTTTGATCAAAACCGTAGGATTTTATATCCTGATCAAAACATTGATTCCAAGCATGGGATGCTTGCTTCAGTCCATAAATGGACTTCTTTAGCTTGCAAACCATATGTTCTTGACCTTTTTCAATGAAGCCTTCGGGTTGTTGCATATAGATTTCCTCGTCAAGACTTCCGTTAAGGAAAACCGTCCTGACATCCATTTGCCAGATCTCAAAATCTAGGTGTGCAACAATTGATAAGAGAATGCGGATGGACTTGAGCATAGCTATATAATCGATCCCTTCTTTCTGAGTGTACCCTTTCGCCATGAGTCTTGCTTTAAAGGTTTCCACCTTCCCGTCCGGTCCCCTCTTTCTCTTGTATACCTACTTGCATCCAATGGGTTTCACCCCATTAAGTGGTTCGACTAGCTCCCACACTTTATTGTGATCCATTGAACCCATCTCGGCTTCTATTGTAGTTTCCGAAGAATCTGCATCCTAGTCTTGGACCACCTCGTTGTACGACCATAGGTTTGATTCTTCTCCGGAGATCAAGTTTGAAGACTATCCTATCCCCAAGAATTGCTTGGGTTGTCTGATAAACCTCCCACTGCGACGAGGTTCTGGTTGTGTAGGTGTAACGCTTGGTATATCGACTTGTACAGTCGGCAATGGAGTTAGCCCCCTAAGTTCTTCTAAGGTAATCTCACTTCTAGGCTTTCTATCGTTCGTATAGTCTTCTTTCAAAAATCTAAAGTGCGTAGTGATTACGACATTTTGATCTTCGGGACCATAGAACATGCATCCCTTTGTTCCCTCGGGGTATCCTATGAACAACCTTAATTCCGAATGTGCATCCAATTTACCAGCTTCTTTATCCAACACGTGTGTCGTACACCCCTAGATCCTCATTTGTCCCAAACTGGGTTTGCGCTCTGTCCACAATTCCTGGGGGTTTTGAGAATCGATTTGGATGGCACTAGGTTTAGAATGTAAGCCACTGTTTCCAAGGCGTAACCCCAGAATGATTTTGGTAAATCCGCATAACTCATCATTGACCTGACCATTTCTAAAAGTGTTATGTTTCTTCGTTCTGCAACCCCGTTTTGTTGAGGGGTATCGGGTGTAGTCAACTGGGATGCAATCCCTTCATCTGACAGGTAGTTCAAAAATTCATCGATGAGGTATTCACCTCCACAATCAGATCATAGAAACTTGATACTCTTTTCCTTATGATTCTCTTCTTGAGCCTTAAATTCTTTGAATTTGTCAAAGGTCTCAGATTTATGCTTCATTAGGAAAACGTATCCATAGCGTGAGTAATCATCGATAAACTTAACGAAATACTCGTAGCCTCCTCTAGCTTTGATTTGCATTGGACCACACACGTCAGTGTGAACAATTTCCAACACTTATTTAGCTCTAAGCCCCTTGGCTCCAAATTCCCTCTTGGTCATTTTACCCTCCAAACATGATTCGCATTTTGGAAATGGTTCAATCAGGAGGGACTCCAATGAACCATCTTGGACCAAACTTTGGATCCTATTCAAATTAATATGACCTAATCTTAGATGCTAAAGAAGTGTCTCGTTCATGTTAGTCGAACGTTTTCTTTTAGTGCTCGAAACGGTAGATGTGTTACAGGGTGCATTTTGTGAGTGGTGTGCACATTTAATAGTATACAGATTTTTCCGTAAAGTTCCATGATAGATAAACACATCGTTATAAAAAACAGTAACATGCTTATTAAAACGAACAGAATATCCATCATAAATTTGTTTAGAAATAGGAACATAAAGAACAAGAACATAAAGAACATCTCTTACAACTAAACTTCTGTCTTTAAAAGACAGGTGCACGTCTCCCACTGCTTCAGCTGCCACACTCGTAGCATCGCCTAACGTGATGAGGATATCACTCCCACTAAGCTGTCGGGTCCGTTTGAACCCGTGAAGCAAACATGATCAGTGGATCCCGTATCAACTACCCACGGATGAGAAGTATATGCCGCTAAACAAGTTTCAACAACTAGTGCGTGAGAATTACATTTCTTTCCGGCCCTTTTAGGCTTGGAATGGCAAACCTCCATTGTCCTTTTGCACCTCAGTTGAAGCACTTCCCCTTTGGATTTTCCTTGACACCACCAGCATTCCTCATCTTACCATTGCCCTTGGCAACAGTTGAGTTTAATTGCTTATGGCTTTTGGTCCTCTTCTTCATCTTGCCTTCCCTTGGCCTAGAAGATGAAGACGGACCTCTTGCCATCAAAGCTTGAGTACGGTGCCCCATAAACATCTCTGCCGAGACCAAAGCTTGCAACAAACCAACTAGCAAGGCCAAAATGCTCAAAACTATTGGGCAGAGAGTGGAGTACCAAATCGATCTAGGTCTCCAGATCATAATCTGCACCCAGAATCTCAAGTTTGTTCAGATGGCCCATCAATTTTGAGGACGTAATCCCTTACGGGGTTGTCCTCCACCATTTTCAGCGAAAACATCTCTCGCAAGGTGATCTAACGAGCCCTGCATTTTTTACTCGTCAGTTGGCTCATCTGGTTTTTGGTGTATCAAGAATCAACTTGTGCTTTTGTGCAGTTAGGACAATCATAACTTTTCGTTTCCAATCAACATAGTTTCCTATACAATTCTATTGACATTACGTATATTAATAGTGGATTAAAAGGCTGCGACATACTTAACTGAAATAAACACACATCTTGTGTCAATATCCGGATCAACACAAAGAAAATCACATAATTCGATCACATGAATCATATTAAAATCTCAAAAAAATATGAACATGTATCAGCCAACATCTTAAAACTGTTTAAATGAGCCACGTGGGTGGGTCATCATTTAAATCACATTTAAGCAGGTTACAAACAAGAACAGTTACAAACCTTTAATTAAAAAAATTAATTAATAGTTGGCTCCCACTTGACCAATATAAAATTGACAGGGACTTCGGAGAAGTATATGTATATCAATTTTATACCTAACTAATAACCATGATTAAATACAGAATTATTATTTCATTTTGAATGAGCCTCTTGGGAAGGTCATCGTCGCCACTAGTAATAATTCACAATCATCCTTTTGAGAATTTATTCATGTGAAAGCTTTCTTTTGGCCGTCCCTCAGGGGAATTTCTCCAAAAGAATTCACAAATAAATAAATCATGGAGGTAAAAAATAATTTGATTCAAAACCAAATTAATTATATAGAACATACTTAGTAATTTTTGAGTTTGAGATTTTTCACAAGCAATATCTCATGCAAACACATTAAACGAATTTAAACAGAAGCATAAGAAAGAAATTACATCAAAACAAAACAGAAATTAAACATATTGGGCACAAATTATCCAATTGTCATGGTTTAATTTTCCTTGTCTTGATCTTGAAGAAACTCCATCTTGATTTCCCCCACTCGTTCGTCTCGAAAAAAAAATTCGTCTCGAATCGCCACGCCAAGTAGCTCGCAGCCGGGATGCACGTCCGCATCCAACCGGACCCTTGGCCGAGCGACTGCGCCCGTGCACCTAGGCACAGGGCTCGTCGCCCCTATAGTTCTCGACAGCCTCGTCAGGCATCGGTAGGCACCGTGCATACCCGTGTGCGCACTTGCCAGCCCCGGTCGCCTTCGATCGCATACGTGCACATTCGCACATCCACCTGCGGAACTTGGCAGCGCCGCACGCATGTGCGCGTGCCCGCGCATGCTTGCCTCGTCCGCCTGGCCCGTCCAGCGCACACCCATCGCGTGCCCGTGCCTTGCGCCTTAGTGCGCCTATGCGCCTAGGGCTGATCCCGCCTGACGCCGAGCGCCGTGCCCGTGCGCTCCTAGTGATGTCTGCATTGCGCGCATGCCTCCCTGAGCACGTTTTGCGCGATGCACGTCGCCCGCGTATGGTTCCGAATCTATTTTAATTTCTCGTCTCTGTCTTCGTCTTCGACCAGGTTACAATTTATTTAACGAGAAAATAAATAAACCTTAAATCTTGACTAGTCTATTACATTGAACAAATCAAATAGCCTAATCTACTAGTGGATTTTCTCACAAAAAATAAATTCGAGCGAGTCGAATTAAAACCATTCATACGCATGAAATAATTAAACACATTAAATACCATGACAATTGGATACCTGCAAAACATATATAGCAATTCTACTATCCAATTTTCAATTTAGTGGCCAACATAATTTAAATAACAATTTAAAAGACAGAGCTCGAAACAGAAGCTCTGATACCAGTTGTTGGGAAATTCGGGGTGCCCGGATCTATTCAAGGTGTATTTAAATACATATTTAATTTATTCAATTAATTACTAACATGAATTAATCCTAAATCAATTCAACATAACAATTAAACAAGCAATTACAACATGCACACGCGTAATTCACGTACATCCTAAGCATGCAGAATCTAGGAGTTACGAGATTACGTACCTCTTGTAGAGACAACCGTTGAGACGATGGATCAACCCAAAGTGTCTTCTCAAATATATCCCACGTCCACGAACACAATCCGGTGGAATGATTCTCACGAACGATTTTAATAAAGGAGAAAATAAAAAATATATGCCTCCACCTTTGTGGATTTCTAATTTTTCCAACACATGGAATTATCTTGGGGATGAAAAATTCATCCCCTATTTATAGGACTAAGGGGGGACGAAAATTTGACCTAGTTGGGCCTTTGGGAAATTTTCTTGCTTCTTCCTTAAGATAAAATCTTGAATATATCCAATATATTCTATTTCCCAAAATATCTCCCAACAAAATTTTCTTCTCCTTATTAATCATAATTTTAAAAAATATGATTATGTGTAGGGAAGGAATAAGATCTTTTACCTTTCTTGAATTTATGGGATAAACTTGTATCTCAAGAATACTTATTCCATAAAATCTTTCCAAGAAAATCAAGAAAATCTTTTTCTCTCTCCTACTCATAATTTTCGAAAATATTATGAAAAATAAGCAATAATATTTTCTTCTTATTTTCATTAATTGGACTTCAATTGGGCTATTTGTTGGAATTTAGAGGCACGTAAACACGTAATACATGCGCAGCGGAAATAAACAGTTCACGAATTTAATTCTCATATATATCAAATCTCTACGGATTTGATTCCATATATATTAAATCCTATAATAATATTCCATATATTATTATTGGGAATTCTATTTAATTAAATTAAATTTAATTAAATATTAATAATAATTAATTCTAAATTAATCTATTATTAATTAATTCTCCATAAATTAAATATTAAATCCAATTTAACATTTAATGAACCAACTATAATCCGTAAAAGGGAACTACTTGTTGTGTGACCCATAGACCCTCATATATCGAGAGATTAGTCAAACTAACGGTCTTAATTGAACCCTAGACAATAAATCAGACATTCTCAATATATGAGTTACATTGCGAGAAACGTGCAACTACCTGTAACTGAAACATGGGTTATTACGATTTCCTCCTTTCATTCACGAATACTCGATTAAGTCTTGAACATGATGAAGTGTCTATTCAAATAACTTAATCATATTATCTCTAATCACTAATTGATCATGTATGTCACACTTAGCCACAAAGTCTAAGTTGACGTGCATCGGCCGATGACTTTGATCCAATTATGATGAGAAGATGAGTATTCTCTCTAAATCCACTTTGAGGAATGAATCCTATTCTTAGCTCAACTACCAAGCACATGCACTTCGTGATGAACCCAATACAAGGCATATCTACCCATGGAAGGGTGCAAGCGTCGGTCATGGTCAAAGCTCATCACTCCACACATGTCGTGCGTATTGACCTCAAGTCAAAGGAGTATCACATCGCTCCCACTAACCGAGACACCCGTAGACACATATTGTGGATTTACATCAAACGGTATCTCGGATGGGTATATCAATTCCCTCTAAGGTATTTGTGCATCCATCATGAGATATCTAGTATCTCGTAGTAAGTGAGATCTTACTACACTCTCTAAAAGTATGATGCAGATCGCACACCAATCTCAATTGCATCATCAATATCCCATTCTTGATGATCCTTGATCGGGACTATTTGAGAATTATGCTTAAGTCATCTGAGTTCTCACAAACTCAACGACAGCAATGAATCATGGGAAAACTTGTATGAATAAATGCAAACAATCAAACATAATATTCAAACAAGTGTATTGCCATACATTAATATTAAGTGAACTATAATATTAAATCAAACTGAATATCATTGAGTATTATGTCCTTACAATAGATTGTCTCTAGGACACTAACACTAACACTATTTGAAAGGGCTTTAGGAGAATTAAGATTGGACCTCCAATGGGATATGAATCTTTAATATTAAGCCAAATATTATTCAAGCTCATTAATATTAATTTATTCCACTATAAAATTAATATTGAACTATCCATCTTAACCCATATTACGACTTCACAATAATATGGCTCCCGGTTATTATTTTCCGTGTTTAAGATTATCTAGTCCACTAATTAATTAAGCCAATGAACAAGCTTTATATTAATTAATATCTTTGTCCTTGGAGTAAAGACAGCTCAACGTTATTATCCATACCGGAAATAAATTTTCACTTGCAAGATTTGGTATGATAAAGCTTCTGAGCCCACCAAGGGGACAAATCAAGCAAGACGCACTTGCACACGATTCTCCGTATTAAATCTTAGCAATTATCTTGCAACTAATAATATTGCCCAAGATATAAGGTATCAAATCACGTTGATTCTCTTCCCATCATAAGTCAAAGCGATAATTATTAATTTCACACGATCCTATTTAAGGAACAGAGATTAAGAAATAACGAACCACTGAGGTCTAATTCTTCTATATTCAGTACTGAAGAATTTATCCTCCTGTAGGTCCTATTCAGAGCATTATAATGCACTAGTGTAATCTCTTGGTCAAGACAAGTCAATCTGAGCTTTACACTTCAACCTTTCACGATGGATTGTTCATTTCCATCTAGGTTGTGAATTTGTACTTAGTTACGAGGAATTATTACTTTGATCTTCCGTGATCTGGTATCACCAAATTAACTACAATGTAACACGTACTATTTATTGAACATGTATGCAGTAAATATATATAACATTCATTCATATTTAATGCAATAGTGATAAATAATTTATTTCAGTAAATAAATAAGAAATTCAGTTTGGTTATACAAAGTAAAAGACATACTTTCCAGTATAACCCCAACAATCTCCCACTTATACTCAAAGTCTGCTTTTAAGTATACTACAGCACTTCTCATGTTCTATGTGACATCCAATGTCACCTACACGAACCTAAAAATATTTCTCCCACTTATACTCAAAGCAGATTGGCAATGCTCTTGACATCCATTCCTTCTACATGTCTCTCGGATGTATTCTGAGGCAGACCCTTTGTGAATGGATCTGCTAGGTTGTCTTCCGATGCAATCATTTCCACCTCTATATCTCATCTCTTAACGATTTCTCGTATAAGATGATATTTTGTTTCTATGTGTTTGCTGGCTTTGTGGGCCTCGGTTCCCTAGAATTTGCAACTGCTCCGATATTATCACAATAAACCTTGATTGTGCTGGGAAAATCCAGAACAACGTCCAAGTCCACTAGGAAGTTCTTGAGCCAAATCGCTTCTTTCGCTACTTCACAAGCAATTTATTCAGTTTCCATGGTAGCGATGCGATACTCCTTTGACTTGAGGTCAATACGCACGACATGTGTGGAGTGATGAACTTTGACCATGACCGACGCTTGCACCCGTCTATGGGTAGATATGGCTTGGATTGGGTTCATCACGAAGTGCATGTGCGTGGTAGTTGAACCAAGAAAAGGATTCATTCCTCAAAGTGGATTTAGAGAGAATACTCACCTTCTCATCATAATTGGATCTAAGTCATTGGCCAGCACGTCAACTTAGACTGTGTAACTAAGTGTGACACTAATGATCAATTAGTGATTTGAGATAAATTGATTTAGTTATTTGAATAGGCACTTCATCATGTTCAAGACTAATCAAGTATTCGTGAATGAAAGGAGGAAATCTCAATTGCCCACATTACAGTTACAGGTAGTTGCATATTTCTCGCAACGTACCTCATATATTGAGAATGTCTGATTTATTGACTAGGGTCCAATTAAGACCGTTAATTTGACTAATCGCTCGGTATATGAGGGCCTATGGGTCACACAACAAGTAGTTCCCTTTTACGGATTATAGTTGGTTGATTAAATGTTAAATTGGATTTAATATTTAATTTATGGAGAAGAAATTAATAATAGATTAATTTGGAATTAATTATTATTAATATTATTTAATTGAATTGGATTTAATTAAATAAGAATTCCCAATAATTATATTTGGAATATAATTATAGGATTTAATGTATATGGAAATAAATCGTAGAGATTTTTCATATAAGACATTGTTGGGAAATATGTAATTTAGTTTTGATGGAAGTTCCAAAACAGGTTGTAATAGGACAAGTCAGACATGTTAGCTGACTGATGACTTAGAATCAGAATAAGATGACCAACCGGAAATGTATAGATAGTCGATGTAAAGATAGGTCACATATTGAGGGGGAACTCAATATGTATAGGTCAGGTCGAAGTATCAGATGACCCAGAGAAGGTCAGATGATCAGAAGACTAAGCGCAAATCAAAAGACAAGAAGTCAGAAGATCAGGTGAAGACAAGAAGACACTGAAGACTCGAGAAGAACACGAAGACTCGGATGAACTCGAAGACTCGGATGAACGAAGACTCGGATAAACACGAAGACTCAAAGATAAACTCCAAGATCAAAGAAGACTCGGTAAAAGATGAATACACCGAGGCTCGAGACACCGAAGATCAAAAAAGACACGAAGACCTACTTTCAGTTGAGTCTGCGATATTGAAGCTAAGACAATGTGCAACCGAAGACTCAACATGGTAGGACGATGGGTTACTTGATCAAGTCGGCTCACACCGTGACAATAAAAAGATACACCGGACAAAGGCGAATCCTCTCTAAAAGGAATATCAATCGCCTAACGGGCAAATTTTACGAAGTGCCGCCTTGCGAAAAGAGCGACACGTGACAAAACGAGTCGACAATACGAGATACGAACCGCAGACAAAAAGCGGCGCTAATCATGCCTACGGCCTTATTTGAAAATCACAAAGACGTCACAATCATATCCTCTGACCTACCTAATATAGCCGAAATTCAAATTGCTCTCCAACGGCTCTTTGATTTCGAGGTCTATAAAATGGGATCGATCTTCATTTTGAAGAAAAGGTTCAACAAGTGAAAAACACAAGAACAAACACGGAGACATAAAAAGAAGCTAAAACTACGACAAATCTCCACTCAAAAAAAGAACACTACATCGAAGATTATTCTTAGAGTGTTCATCCCATAGTTCTTAGCAAGAAATCCTATCCACTAGCATTTTGGCTACCTAAAGCACCAGGATAGATTTCTAGTTGGAACCCTCAATCATTCTTTACCAAAACACAAGTTAGGTCAAGTCTGTAGAGTGAGAACTCATTAAACATCTCGGCTATCCTCATTGTAGGATATAAGTTCCGCTGGTTACGTTGTAGAGTGGGAACTCGATAAACATCTCGGCTATCCTGAAAAGGATATAAGTCCCGTAGGTTAAGCTTGAGTGGGGAACTTGGTAAACATCTCGGCCATCCGAAAAGGATATAAGTCCCTTGAGTTAAGTTTGTAAGAGTGGGAACTTCGGTAAACATCTCGCCATCCCGAAAAGGATATAAGTCCCTTGAGTTAAAAGTAGGTTAAGGTTCCCTGTGTTAAGGGAAGAGTGGAAGTGGGGCGGGTTTAAATCGTCTGAACCACTATAAAAAGTCTTGTGTGCATTTACTTGCTTTCTTATCGCTTTACACAAGTCACACAACTGAGTTTAAACTGCATACATATTCTAGAGTTAAGCTCGATCTGCACTGGCCGGCCCGACTTGATCGGATTGACACTTGATCGGTGGTTGTTGGCCGACTTAAGAATCTAATTGATAAAACTGGTTTTTCACACGGGTAAAAACACAAACGCACCATTCAGTTAAGGCGACGGATATCAAACCGATCGCCCTCGGGCTTTCGAGAAGATTGAACATCGATCTAAACCGATACACTAGCACTCTGATCGGGTGTCTGCGGTTCACACCGATCCGACGAAAAAGTTTTGGAAGTCTATTCACCCCTCCCCTCTAGACTTCCACCCTCACAAAACCCATTCGGGACCTACAAGTGGTATCAGAGTAGTGGTTCTACAGACCACTGGCTTTGAGTATCATCAATACTTGAGGAAGAATCTTTGTGGTCATTTGAACAGATCTTGAAAAACCTTTTTTTTTAAAAACTCATTCGTTTTCAAAATCACTCTGCATGGATAATACCTCTGGTATGTATCATGATTTGCCTAAATTTTCAATTGATGAGTATGCAGATTGGGCTATATATATGTGCAACCATCTAGGATCGATAAGCGGCAGAATGATGGAAGTCATCGAACGAGGACCCATCATCATATACCACGACAACCCCCGGTTGGAGGAGATCCGGTTTTGCCACGGGAAGTCTTTGTGAAAAAAGCCCGGCCATGATGGATCTGAGAGGAAAGAAAGTTGTTTACTCTAGATACAATCGCCAGGCATATAATCATGAAGACAATGGATAAAGTCACCAAAGAGAAGATAAAGTATCTCAAAACCGCAAAAGAAATGTGGGATACTCTTGCTGAGATATGCGAAGGAAATGATCAGATCAAAAGACGTAGCCTACAAAATTTGGGCTGGTGAAGTTCAAAAAGCTAAAGATGTTGCCCAACGAGACCATCAACGAGCTCGATGGGAGGATCACCATGTCAGTCAATAAGCTACGAGAACTTGGTAGAGAGATGTCAGACAAAGATATCAACTACAAGATCTTAAGATCTCTCACCAAGAAATGGGACATGAAAGTCACGGTAATCAAGGATTGCCAAGACATTTAAAAAATGAAGCCGAGTAGCTTGTTCCTAAGCCTTAAAGCTCACGAGTTCGACTTAATCGAAAGAGGACAAGTAGATGAAGACGAGACGCCTGCTGAAGCCTCAACGTCTAAATCAGTTGCGTTTAAAGCAACCAGCAGCAGATCGAAGGCCACTGAACCTGTTGGAAACATCATAAGTCAAGCAGAACAGATCGCTCTGCTTACCAAGAAACTTGAAAGAACAAATACTCAGCTTGGTAAGTATCGGAGATTCTACCAGTGACTATCAAAAAACGGGAATGGCCGAGATCAGTCACGAGAAAGAACCGGATCGATGATCGAAGAGATCCAGAGAAGAAAAGAAAAGAGATGATCCGGCAGATGAGAGAAGAGATAACAGATCTGACATAAGAAGTTCTGATTACTATCATAAAGGGAAGTCACCTGACATATCCTCAGCGGAGTGACTCACTTTGGCAGAGGAAGTTCCGTAGATCGAGGATCATACTTCAATGCGAGAAACCAGGTCACTACAAAGATCTGACGCCTCGACACGACTCTCGTGAGAAAGAGAAGAGAAACGGAACAAAAAAGAAAGCAACGTCGAGATAGATAAAAGCCCAGTTGTCGACACATCTGGAATTGATGATTCCTATCTGCCTTCTGAGGACTCTGGGTACTCATCTGTAGAAGACTTCTATCTGACAAGCAGTGTTGTTGACTTCCAAGAGCATGAAGATCTGATATTCTCTTCAGATGACGATGAAGTCTGCCTGATGGCCAAGGAGGACCAATCGAGGTAACCTCCAAACCTTACCTTTTTCAAATTCCACACCGCTATTATTAGCTTTTTGGCCGGAAAGATTGACTTGCAGCTCTACTCTGAGCGATTGCTTGATGATCTCTCTGAAGCAATAGACACTTATACAATAGTGGAAGCTGAAAATGACAAGCTAAGGATCAGAAATAATCAGCTCGTTAAAGAGAACGCTCTCAGTAAAGCTCTTGAATCGAAATCTCAAACCGGCTTTCGGAAGGTGGCGAGGAACTTAACGTTCTGAAGGTTAAATCTTCTGATCAGGAGAAACAGAGCAAAGATCATCTAGCAATCAACAAACAACAAGCTGATGATTTCAAAATCCTTCAAGCTAAATTTGATGAGCTATTCCGACTACATGAGAGTCTTAAATCTACTGAGGATAGTCTGCGGAAGAAAATAGAGGTTTTCACGAAGTCATCTAAAACCGTTCAAGAAATGAACACCTATTTTGAACGCCGACTAACTAACAAGAAGGAATTGGGTATGAGAACCCTTCTACATCCTCAAAAGCCCCATTTGATTCACTTGAAGAAGGGTGTAATCAAAGCGAGTCTCGACAAAGATACACTAAAAAGCTAAACTTGTATCTAATAAGGAAAAAAAGACTACTTTGAGCAAGTAAAGGCGGTGCCTAATCAGAAAGGGAACATAAATGGACCCCAACTGATAAAGCATCAGCCGAGGAATCAACAGAAGAACCCAGTTCTTCTGAAGAGACCTCAACCTGATCAGCAGAGTAGGTATCAGAAGAGACAACCCATAAGAAGGAAATCTAATCTGAGACCCAATCAAGGTCATTTGCCTAATAAGCAAGCTATAGGTAAACCTACCAAAAGACCACCTATGCCAAAAAAGATATGAATCTTTTGATGGTAGCGATCGTACCTACCCTTATAATCGAGATCTAGGGCTCTGCACTTTTTGAGCCACACTAGATTAAAAGAAGACAAAATATAAAAAGAAAAATCCCAAGTCTTCTAAGTCATCCAAGACTCACACTAATAATCATACTAATCAGAAAGCATATAAAGAGACGTATGATTATGTTGATATGTATGGGAGACAAATCAGACCTTCTAATCTTTCAGATTTTCATAGAAGTGCTCTGTTTGTGTGGATCCCTAAATCCACCACTAACCCCCGGGACCTAATTCAAAGGGGTACCTAAAGCCCTGATTTGATTGCGGGTTCGCGTGGGGATTTGTCAACAAAGGAGGTGCACAAGCAACTATACGGTACATCGATAGTGGATGCTCAAGGCACATATTTGGAAGCAAACATCTCCTTAGATCTTACAAAAGAACAAGAAGGCCCACGTGTACTCTTCGGTGATGATAACTTTGGTTTTACCAAGGGATTGGAACCTTAGAGAATGATGATGTACAAATGGCTGGAGTCTCGTATGTCGAAGGATTGAAGCACAATCTACTATCAGTATCACAATTCTGCGACAACGGATTCAGCGTTGAGTTCTCGAGCGACAAGTGTACGATAAGGAATCGAGCCACTTAACAAATCTTGCTAACTGGTTCAAGGAAAGGCACGATCTACATAGCATATTGGAACAGTTGCCCGAAGAATACATGCTTAATTGTTAAGAGTTCTAAAAGTAGCGGTTGGCTCGGCACAAAAGAATGAGTCATCCGAACTTCAAGACTCTTAACAAGATCGCTAGGATGTCTTTGGTTGAGGACTTAGAATGAGATATTCTCCAAAGATCAGACATGTGCCGCATGTCAGAAGGGGAGACAAGTTAAAGCCTCATTCAAGGGAATACCTGGACCAGCATCCAGGAGAGTATTGCAACTACTCCATATGGATCTATTCGGACCCGATTACACGGTCGGTCTCGGTGGGCCTTTAAATATACTCTTGTAATCGTGGATGATTATTCCAAGTTTACTTGGGTTGTATTTTATACAAGAAGAACGAGACAACGACTAAGATACCCGAACTGCTCAAAAAGCTACAAAATGAGAAGGGTGTCAGCATAGTAAAGATCGATCGAGATAAAGGTCTGAGTTCGAATTCCTTTATTCTTGATTTTTGCACTTCGAGTTTGGTATACAACATGAAACGTCATTTGCAAGAACGCCACAACAAAATGGAGTAGCAGAACGGAGAAACAGAACTCTCAAGGAAGCTGCTCGCACAATGTTAGCTGAACATGCCACACCAAGCCGTTTCTGGGAAGAAGCAATAAACACAGCATGCCATACTCAGAACAGATGTTCTCTGACTAAGACTCACTTCAAAACACCTTATGAACTATGGAAAGACAAAAAACCTCGCGTTTCATACTTCCATGTTTTTGGGTGCAAGTGTTTCATTCACAACAATGGGAAAAGTCAGTTGAAGACTTTTGAGGCCAAGTCAGATGAGGGCATATTCTTAGGATATTCCTCATCCAGCAAGGCTTTCAGAGTTTACAACAAACGAACTCTAGTTGTGGAAGAAACACCCCATGTGGTCTTTGATGAGACATCCTTTGAACAATAGAAAACAACTGCCTCGTAACAAAGCCGTGCGGATCAATTTGTTACGACGACGCGAGAAAATGGATCGGCCTAAGCATCAAGGAGAAAGAAGTTGAACACGTAAAAAGTGTACATCCCGAACTTGATCTTGCGATTCAACAGTCAATCGGACCAAAGGTACGCTGTAACAATCGATTGAAGAAGTTATTACGGTGAGACAGTATCAACTGAACCATCTGGTTCAGGGGGAACTTCTGAAGTTCCTATGAACAGACTTCAGCACATGATGAGTCCAACATCAGCTGAGACATGTTCTTATCAAGTGGATCATAATTCCGCACCACTCCCAATCACTAGTAATGAACTATCAGATATGGATGATGTTCTCCAAACAGATGCACATCAGAACAGAAGGACCTGGATTACCAGTCATCCAACTGATCTGATTATCGGAGACCCATCTGATAGAGTCAAAACTAGACATCAGATTGGTGAAAGTGCCATATACTGTTGTTATCTGTCTATGAAGGAACCAACTACGATGAGGAAGCTCTACAAGGCCAAGGTGGATTCTAGCCATGTGGGAGGCTGGAAGCAGTTCGAGAGAAATCAAGTTTGGGAATTGGTGGGACGGACCAACTCATCAAGGCGTAATTGGCACAAAGTGGGTATTCAAGAACAAAGAGATGAGAAAAATGTCATAACAGGGAATAAGGCAAGAAACATTTGCTAAGGGGTATTCGAGAATCGAAGGAATTGATTATGATGAGACCTTTGCACCCGATCGCTCGCCTAAAGCCATTAATTTATTTTACGGCGTATGCTTCCCTGAGAGGGTTCAACTGTGTATCGGATGGATGTAAAGAGTGCATTCTTAAGCGGGGGGGTACTAGCAGAGGAAGTTTATGTCGAACAACCTCCGGGCTTTGAAAAAAGGCAACCAAGTGTCTTGTTTAAGGAAAGCTCTTTCTGACCGAAACAAGCTCCTCAAGCTTGGTATGATACACTCTCTCGATTCTTGACGAGACGGCGGGTTCACTAAAGGGCGATGGACATAACCTTATTGAGAATAGAAGATGGAGAAGATATTCGATGGTTCGGATCTCGTGGGCGACATCATCTTTGGATCTCCCAACAAGAAGCTATGTGAGAAGTTGAAAGAAGTTGATGCAAGGGAAATTCGAGATGTCCATGATGGGTCGGATGAATTACTTTACGGGATTACAAGTCAAGCGAGTACGAAGGAATATTCATCGCGCAAAGAAAAATACACAAGGAATCTCTTGGCAAAGTTAGGAGTTCAACACCGCAAGGAAGCCGAATTCCAATGATGACCGGATTCAAGATGGATCTAGGCGAAGATGGTCGAAAACGAATCGAAGGAGTATGGAGCTCTAATTGGATCTCTACTATACATTTGCGCGGCCAGACCGGACATTACTTTTTGCAAAGTAGGTGTATGTGCGGATTTCAAGCAAATCAATGCAAAGTCACCTAGAAAGCGACTAAGCGGATTCTCAAATATCTGAGGGGATTTGTAAACCTTGGTTTATTTTACCCATCAGATGACAATCTAGAGCTTAGTGGGTATTCTGATTCAGACTACGGAGGTTGCAGAATCGACAGGAAGTCAACCTCAGGTTCATGTCGGTTCTGGGAAATAAACTGATCTCTTGGTTTTTTCGAAGAAGCATACATCGATTCGACATCTCTACTTTGAAGCGAGAATATATGGTCTGCAGAAGAAAATTTGTTGTTCCCAAGCCGCTCTCGGCTAAGTGAGCACGGTGAGGGATTACAACATCGTAGCTAGAACGCGTACCTATATTACGTGATAGTAATAGTGCTATTGCAATCACTCAGAATCCTGTTCTACATACAAGATGCAAGCATGTGGATGTCAGACACCATTTTATCAGAGATCATGTTGAAAAGAAGAATATCAGGATGGAAAAGATCCATACTGACAAGCAGAAAGCTGATATCTTAACCAAGCCACTAGCAGAGATCAGATTCAGAGAGTTATGCAACGAGCTAGGGCTTCTGGATCTTGGAGAAAATGCACCAGAAATGGTTGAAGGATTGATCTCCAGATTCAGTTGGTTAAAAGACTAACCAAGGTTAAGTGGAATCAGTTGAGTTAGGAATCTCAACTGATCAGACGACCAGACGAGGAGCCAATATGAAGTTCAGATAGAAGCAAAACAGAAAGTCAGAAAGGTAGCCGATCTGAAGTTCAGAAAAAGGGCAGATCAGTTCAAGCTATATCAGATTAAGGGGGAACTGATCAGATTGGAAGATTACTTTATAAGTCGATTAAAGCTACAGTTAACAAACAAGTCAAGTTTAAAGCTACAGATCGCATAAGTAAGAAGAAAACAACACATCAATGGAATAACATAGTTTTTTTCATTGATAAAGACCCGTAGGTCAGATTTACAAGTTACAAGTGATATCACAAGACTACAAATGCTACATCTATCTTCAAGTGGTATTACAAGTACAAGAAGACCCGGAGGTCGATACATAAACCATCATCCCTAAGACAACCCTAGGCAGGGAAGGAGAGAGAGAGATTTTAAGAGCTGATGCTCTCAGACTCTCCGACCCAGGGGGCAGCAGAGAAGCTTCTAGAATCCTGAAAGCCGCTCTTAGAATCTTGGAGTGAGAAGCGAGAGCGAGCCTTGAAGGATCTTTAAGCTAGGAGCCCTTAGACCTAAAATCAATGGGCTCTCCAGCTGTTAAATGGGACACAGTGCCACAGGTTTGGTCACAAAGACCATATGGCCATGAGTGTCTCATGCAAATATTGAGTTTGATACACTATTTTGTATATCAAACCCATGTTTTGTTTCAGACTGAGTCTATTGATGCTAATACCATCATCTCGATAGGCGCACAAGGTGCATACGGTTAGGAGAAGTGCCTTCTCATTTGCCTTAGCAGATCCGCCTCCATGGTGGTAAAGAAGCTTAGCATTGATCGTATGTGAAATCTTAGATGACGACGAAAGCAGTGTGAAGGAACACACAGGGTTGATCTGAGAAGCTGATTTCATTAGAAAAGGGCTAAAGGTTCCCACCGGAAGTTTCACCGGAAATAAGGAACTCATCGGAAAAGCATGAAGGATATGCTAAAGAAGATGAAATGGTTTATGATTGTGTTGTTCGCCTAACACCCCAGGCTATTTATAGAAGGAAATTAGGGGTATAAATGCAAATTTTATCGTCTCAGAAGATCTTAAGAGAAATTTGATTCGACAACGCATTTGGAACACTCGGCTAATGGTTGGATGAGTTAACGGTGTGATTAAATCACAGCGTATCTATGCCATTATTACGGAATGTCAAATCGCACCGATTTGGGAATCGAGGCAACTTTTGGACTCCCCAAAGTAAAAGTTTTGGCGGGAGTTGACTTTAGTTAATGCGAGATTATAGAAGAAAACTGAAGGATGAAGTTTTTCAGAAAAGAGGATCAGATAAGTGGCGAAGCGTTACAAGCAAAGAATCTGATCAGATAAGCGAGATATTGTTGGGAAATGCATGAGGCAAACATCAGATAAGTCAACAAAGTACCAGATCAGATCACCGTGGTAACTGATTGATTACAATATCAATCAGTCAGATACGCTCCCTTATTTATCTCTTTTTGAATATCTTTATATGCGTTATTTATTTTAATTGATTTATTTTACACTATTCATGACGCATGCTCTGCAAAGCTTTTAATGCGGACCTGAAAATGTTTTCAAAACGTTTTTATTACGATTTTTCGAGTCCGGAAAATGAGAAGACTGTTTTTCTCAACCGTGCGATCAAAATACTTTTTGGCCGACTAATCTCAGCCATCGATTTCAAAATACGGATACTTGAGTACTTTGAAAAGTTGTGCAAAAAAGGTTTTCTCTCGTATTCTACAAAATCCAAATTTTTTCTCAGAAAACCGCTTTCCACTACTTCGTTTTCTCAAAATTCTGAAAAGATCATATTCGTTTAAAATTCTCTGAGAATTACCTTCGAAATCATTTGATTCTACACTTCTGATTTTAAAATCCTTCGAATCAATTACTGGTAATTTCTTGTTTTAAATCAATTGCATGATCTAGATTTCTCTATGGTACCTAGGTTTACAAGTTGTATTTTTGTAATTTATTCGATCTAAACGCTTATTTGCAAAATTGATGCTGAATTTTTTGCTAGTTTGGATGAATGTATTGAAATATCTTACTCAAACTAAACATCAATCTGCATATCTTACAGAAATGGCACATCTTGTTTCAAGACCGGGACAAGGGAAAAAAAATCTTGCAATTTTGCATTGATGAAGAAAGACATCATTGATGAAAAGTACGTCGTCTTCAACATCACCTCCGGATCGAGAATCATTTGGAAATGCGGAGTGCTTAAGCGTGTGTTAATTTGGAACGATCTTGCTCTACTCATCAGAACATCGTTCACACCCATGAAGCCGTGGAGTTTCTTTACAATCTGCAAAGGGATGAAGACAATGATGCTGACCTGATTTCTTCCGTTGGCGGAATGAAAGTTCGAGTGATGAATGACGATCTACAGAGGATATTCGGACTAACTTGAGGAAGCATCAATCCGAGACCTACACGGCTTTGTAGGAGAAAAGGAGTTTCTTGAAGCCGAAATTTGTTGAGACCAACAAACAAGGAGAACACGATTTAACGTCAAAGCCTCCTATCCGAAAAAGAAAGTATCGCCTTCTTCTTGAGATCGTTCAGAAGGTGATCATGTGCTCGACTTACAGCCTTGATGTGGTCACTTCATACAAAATAAGTGTAATGGCTGCAATAATCAAGAAGGCTTCAGACATCGATTGGTTGGGAATGGTCAAAGCAAGATCGAGAAAAGACTCGGGAAGTTCGGTGACCCCAGAGCAATGAAGTGTGCTTATCTTGAAGTGCTCATTCATACACAAAATCTCTATCATTCTGACAGATAAGCTGCCACAGAATTATGAATGGAACGAGAATGGAGCGAAGATTTATCAAGCAAAGCACAAGGCCATATTGGGCAAAGATGAGTCCCTACCTAGACAAGCTGATGAGGATCCGACTCCTTATGTGCCCAAACCCAAGGGAGAAAAGAAAGGAAAAGATAAGGAAACTGCATCGTCTGAAGTGCAGGAAAAGGCCATTCAAGAGAAGAGGATAAAGAGGAAGGATCTGGCCAAGAAACCAGAAGCTCAGCGGAAACGTCAGAAGAGAGTCTCATCTCCTCTGAAAATTGCTCCAAGTTTCTACCAAGAAGCCAAGCGAGAATAGAGAATCGATGCAAGAAAGATCGACGAAGAGATAGCGATCCATTTCCGAGCCAACTATCGAGAAGCTGCACGGGAAGAATAGATGATCGCAGCAGAAGGAGAGAAATCCGTCAGAAGGACAGAAGTGGTGTGTTGTGTTCGATATAGTAACTCACGCTTAATCGAACACGTAAGAGCAACACATGTAATATTTAAATATTCATGCCCAATGGACAAGTATTCGCCACTCAGGTCAGGAAAGAAGGAATCAGATGAGCTAAGTCAAAGAAGGCCATAAGCAAATCTGAGGACCCAAGTGGCCAAAATACTCAGAAATCCTGAAAGACCTCAGATATCACGAGGGTCAAGATATTAAGACCTCGATATCCCGAGGGTCAAGATCGGATATCTCGGATATCCCGAGGGTCAAGATGTTCAAGACCTCGGATATCCCGAGGGTCAAGATGTTTGAAGACCTCGGATATCCCGAGGGTCAAGATATGTTCAAGACCTCGATATCCCGAGGGTCAAGATGTTCGCCTCGGATATCCCGAGGTCAAGATGTTCAAGGATATCCCGAGGGTTGATGTCCGCAGACTCTGTATATCGAAGGGTCGAGTGCCGACACTCGAGATATCTCAAGACCGAACATCCCGAGGGCTCGGTGTGCTCGAGGAGGACAATATTCCAAAGATAAACCGACATGGTTAAAGGGCGAACAAAACATCCAACCGAGTAAAAAGATTAATTTGGACGACCAAAAAGAGTGCTTTTTTACGTAGACAAGTAAGTTCTAAGATCAACCAGAAGACGAAGTTGAAAACGCGTGGCAAATTACGTGAGTTCTTGCATGACCCAAAGTCTCTAGCTCATGCTTGCCAACCCAAATTTCATGCTTGTTCTGAGTGCTATAAAAGGAAGAAAAAAGAAGAAAGAAAGGTTAGGAAAAAGTCTCCAAAAAAAAAAATCATACCCACGCTTGAGAGGTGAGGAACAAAAAAAATCGAGTGATCATTTATTCCTACTAGAAACCCCCTAGCACCGGGAGAATGAATTCTCCAAACTATCTTCATCTGTAATGATTCATCTTCATAAGGTGTATCAAATATTATGCGTGTAAAGCTCAATACCACATCACGGCTTGGTATGCCCCAGAGTAGTCATTTTCTCGATTTAATTTGGGTCAACAAATTCATCTTATTTGATTTTATCGTTACACGTGCATGTTTTTTTTGCGAGTTGTTATTAAATTAGCCACATAATACTCTCTCAGTAAAAAATGATTTCGACAAATTGGCGCTAGAAGGAGGGTGCTTCACCCAAAAACCAACCCATATCTGAACCCTTAGAGAGCCGAGGAAAAAAAAAATAAATAAAATGCCTCAATCTAGGGAACACACAAGCGGAGAGGTCGGGACAAAGCCAACCACATGATGGGAAAGAGGCTCCTTGACCTCATAAAGATCGGGGAGCGGAGATTACCAATCTCGAGGATATTGTGAATGATCCGTGTTACAAAGGGGCCATCACTTTTTCTTCGAGCGGCAGAAAAAGAGAGAAACTGAGAAAGAATTGGCCAAATTAGAAACTCAAGATCGTGAAGAGCGACGCTCACGTACACCTGATAGTGAGCAAGTTAAAAAGAAAATTGCCAAGCGGGCAAGTAAAAAAGCCGATGACACGTCTGATGATGAACAACCTCAAGGATCTAGACCATCAGTGTTTGGACGTTTGAGGCTCTCCGCCAAAGACCAAATCGGCAATAATAGGTGACAGGATCCAGGAAAGGAACAACCAATAAAAATGCCCGCACCTTCAGATCTCCATGATCATCCGCATGCCGAACAAAAATCGGCGGGAACAAAATTGTCTATCCATCATTGATTGGGTAGTCAAGCACAAACTTGGAGAGGGGGACTGCCCCATCACGAGCATGACCCACTGGGTCCTCATGAAGGGAAACAACCCCAATCTAAGTCTGTCAATCCCACAAAATTTGCGGAAATGCAAAAGGCCATCGAGGATTTACAGGCCAACCTGGCCGCGACCAAAGGCCAACCTCGAGCGATCACGATACCCTGCTCGCCATTATCACCGGCGATCATGGCGGCCAAAATACAAGAGAAAGTGGCGAAGTCCCGACCGCCAATTCCCATATTTGATGCTGAGTCTGACCCTCATGTCCATCTCAGCAAGTATTCAGATTTTATGTTCGCGATGGGGGCCACGAAATCAACACAGTGCCGATCATTCCCCATGACTTTGGGTGATCGGGCACATAGATGGTTTTCTACCTTGCCAGCTGCGTCTATCACATCTTTCGCCCAATTGGGACAACAATTTATGTCCCACTTTTCATCCATGTGTGCTCGCCCAGCGCCAAAACAAAGGTTGACGCATTTCTCCCAACTAAAAGGTGAGTCTGATCGAGCATACATAGAAAGATTTGATAAATGTCTGTATGATGGGGCCCCAGTTGAAGAGGATGCCAAAATCCTTGCGGTGGTCGGGGGCCTGACTCTAAATACTAATATGTGGAAGGCCATGCACCAAGACTGGCCGAACATATATTCAGAGTTCCGAGAGAGA
Source organism: Stenogyne calaminthoides (assembly GCA_037126765.1). Lineage (NCBI taxonomy): Eukaryota > Viridiplantae > Streptophyta > Magnoliopsida > Lamiales > Lamiaceae > Stenogyne > Stenogyne calaminthoides. The sequence goes on from JBBCBC010000040.1 coordinate 2,264,243, forward strand.
GCGGCCAAAATCATAGCCATGCAAGATTTGCTCGCCCAATCACGATTGGGTCAGGAACCTACAACTAGAAAAGTTTTCGGGAAGAAAGTGATGAATCAAGGGGGGTACAAACCCCCAGGCTCTTTCAAACCATTTGAAGAAAGAGCAGAAGCAAACGCCCTACGAAGTCTTTTGGGGGTTTCAGCGGAGACAATCTTTAACCAAATCAGAGATCGGGACATGTTGGAAAGGCCGAGAAGAATCATAATGGATAAACATCAGCTCAATGCTTCCAAATATTGTAACTACCACGAGTACATTGGGCACAACACTGAAGAGTGTCGCGATTTACTCCGCCAACTTTGGAAGCTATACGAAGATAATCGTCTTACCCAATTCTTAAAAAAGCCGGTGAGCAGAGACTCCCGAACTGAAAAAACAGAAGATCGAATGGGGTAAGCGAAAATTCAAACAAACATCTGACAGTGATCCCGAAGAATCACGAAAAAGGTCTGAAATACCCAAAAGAGGGCCTCCTACTGTGGGAAGAGGTCGAGAAAGTCAAGAGATTCATATGATACGTCCTGAATATGGTCCAGTGGGTGGATGTCACCAGGCACCAACATTATCGAACAGACGAAAGAAGATGGAGATGCGTGCCATGCAAAACATCCATCAAGTGAAGGTGGCGAGCACATCAGCTACCACGCTACCCTCGCACCAAATCATTTTTTCAGAGGACAATCTCGACGGAATCATAACTCCCCACAATGACTCCTTAACCATCAGTGCTCGACTCCTCGGGTTGAAGGTGCACCGTCTCCTGGTTGACACCGGAGCTTATGCGAACATTTTGTTCGTTGATACCCTTCGCCAGATGGAAAAACAAGTTGGGGACTTGAGCAGTTTTATTGAACCGTGTAATCATACCATAATGGGTTTTGGGGAATCTGTAACCCGACCCTATGGTATGATTAGGTTAGGAGTCGAGTTAGAATCAACTCTGAATCCGGACATCCGACGAACTAGAATGCTAGATTTTGTAATCGTCGATGCTCCGTCTACTTATAATGGGTTCCTAGGTCGCCCGTTTATTCAGGAATTTAAAGCGGCCTGTTCTACGTATTACTATTGTGTTAAATTTCCAACACAAGATGGAACAGGAAGCGTAAAAGGAGATCAGAAGAAAGCTCAAGATTGTTTGCTATCTTGTGCACCAGAAAAACAAAGCATCGTCAATATGATGGAGCAAACATGGGAGATTGGTGAGCCAGCCCGGTGAGCAAATACCTCGCCTAAAGATCTTCCAAGCGAACATAAGTTCGACGAGCATAGCTCTTCGCGCGAACACGAGAAAGGCTTGCGAACACAGAGACTCGGGGTGACAACTAATTCCCCGGATCTCCTAGATCAAATGAATATTGATCAACCCGAGCGAGCAAAGCGGACCTAGAGCCTCGCATAGGCTTTGAACCCATGGAGGTTGATGACGAGCATCGGGGGTCCATCCAAGATCCTCGGTGGAAGCAAAAAAGAAAGCGAGCAACACCTGTCGAACAACTGGAGTCCATCAAAATCGGCCGAAACGGACCGAAGTTAGAAGTGTTCATTGGTTGAAATTACGAACCAATTCGAGCGAAAATTATTGCTTATCTTCAAGCAAACTTGGGCGTGTTCATGGCATGGTCGCACGAAGACATGGTTGGCATTGATCCAAAACATGCATGCCACTCCCTCAACCTTGATCCAATACAAACTCGGTTATCGAAGCGCGAGAAAGTTTAGTCCGGAAAAATATGCGGCAATGAATAGTGAAATCAAAAAGTTGCTCGACAACAAACTGATTCGAGAGGTGAAATGTGCAAGATGGCTGGCGAACCCTGCGCTCGTCCACAAGTTTAATGGATCTTGGAGGTTATGTATTGATTTCATGGATTTAAACAAGGCATGTCCAAAAGATAACTTCCCGATGCCGCATATCGATTACTTGGTCGATGTCTGTTGAGTCATGAACTCATGACTTTTATGGATGCATTTCTTTGGTTATCACCAAATACCTATGCACCCGGACGATCAAAAGAATACGGCATTCTGCGATTGAAAAGAACATGTCTTTGTTGGCAACGCATGCCGTTCGGATTAAAGAATGCCGGAGCAACATATCAACGTTTGGTGAACAAAATGTTCGACGAACACGTCGGCCGAACAATTGAGGTATATATTGATGATATTGTGGCTAAGAGTGATCATAAGGAAGACCACATCACCCACCTCGCACAAACGTTCGATATACTCAGGAAGTACAATATGAAGCTAAATCCGAAAAAATGTAGCTTTGGGATTCACTCAGGAAGATTCCTCGGACATATGGTCAGTCAACTAGGGATCGAAGCGAACCCAACAAAGATTCAAGCCATGCTCGATATGCAAGCTCGAAATGTGAAAAGAGGTCCAAAAAGTTAACCGGACGTTTAGCTTCCGTAAGCGGTTTATATCACTTAACCGGAGACAAATGCAAACCTTTCTTCGATACATTGAAGAAAGGGAAATACCGATGGACCCGAGCATTGCCAAAATGCATTGAATCATTGAAGCGATACCTTCTTGAGATACTCGAGACCTTTGTCTAAGCTTTGTCTCGGAGAACAACTCTATCGTATCTTCTTTGCATCAGAGCATCACGATCGATCTTTGTGCTTTCGTCTGACGAAGGAAGGAACTATACACTTGCCCATTTACTATGTAAGCTAAGTGCTTAGGGAAGCCGAGCTCCGATACCCACCATTGGAAAAATTAACATATGCCCTCGTCATGAGTGTTCGAAAATTACGACCATATTTTTTCGACCACTCAGTCGAGGTACTGACCACTTTCCCATTGCGCCAAGTCCTCCACCGACCCGGATCTTTGCAATTTGATTACTAAAAGTGGGCGGTAGAGTTAGGACAATTCGGCATTACGTTAAGCTCATGAACAAGAATGAAAAGGGCGGCTATATGGCGATTTCATGGTCGAGTTGACATATCCTCAAATGCTCGAAAAGAGCTATCGACCAACCATGGCATATGTATGTTGATGGCTCATCAACAAGTTTAAGAGCCGGAGCAGGCGTAGTTCTCATCAGCCCAACCAGGCAAACATTCACAATAGCCATCCGTTTTGATTTCCCAGCTACAAATAATGAAGCCGAATATGAAGCTTTGATCGCTGGACTACAGATGGCAATGACAATGGGAATCCAGAGGCTGATGATTTATAGCGATTCTCAGATAATCGTTTACCAAGTGACAAAAAGTCTGAGGCCCGAGGCGAACAGATGGCTCAATATCAACAGCTAGCAAAAGAATTGCTCGAGCATTTTGAACAAGTTTTCATTGAGCAATTGCCACGATTGGGTAATTCGTTCGCTGATGCTTTGGTACGCCTGGCAACAACAGAAGGAGTGATGAACACAACAGACATTGTGGTCGTCACAACTTGTTCGCCATCAGTTCCCAGAATTATGATCGCCCAAATAACAGGCAAACAAGAGACTTGGATGACTCCAATCCTGAGTTACCTACAAAAGGGACTTCTCCCTGACAATAAGGCACAAGCTACTCACCTTAGATTACAATCTGCTCGTTATACTATCATAGACGAGCGTTTATACAAAAGAAGCTTCTCACTTCCACTTTTGAAGTGTATTACTCCTGAAGAAGGTCGTGTACTTCTGGAATAAATCCATGAAGGGTATCACGGAAATCATCGGTGGGCTCGTTACGGGCGCACAAAATAATCGAACAAAGGTTATTATTGGCCAACCCTAAAAAAGGATTCGCTCGAGTATGCTCGCGCTTGCCACAGATGCCAGGTACATGCTCCACTTATTCATAGCCCACCTGAAGAATTAGTGTCAGTTTATAGCCCATGGCCATTTGCTAAATGGGGGATCGATTTGATCGGCCCGTTTCCTACTGGCACGTCGGGAGTAAAATTTGTTGTGGTTGTCGTGGATTACTATACTAAATGGGCAGAAGCCGAGGCCATTATCAAGATCACCGAACAAAGAATGTGGAACTTTGTTTGGAAGAATATCATTTTGTCGATTTGGGCTTCCCCAATCATTAAAGCGATAACGGCAAGCAGTTCCATGGAAGTGAATTGAAGACGAAATTGTGCTCATTTGGGGATAAAAAGCACTACTCAACTCCGTACTATCCCGGTCAAACGGACGGAGTTGAGTAGATTAATAAAATCATCAAGCATACCCTCAAGGCGGACTTGATAATTTCAAAGGGGGTGGATGAAATTTTGAAGAGTTACTGAAATATTATGGGCCTATCGAACAACTTTCAGAACATCAACTGCGGAGACCCCATTTGCCTTGTCATTTGGTGCGGAAGCTGTTATACCCGCAGAAATCAAGATTCCAAGTCATTGAACAATGACTTTCGGAGAGCATATTAATGACCAGCGCTGCATACAATCTGAACTGTTGGAAGAAAAAAAAGAAGCGGAGGGTGATTTCAAGAATGCCATGTACAAAAAGAGATCAGAGAAGTTTTACAACTCCAAAGTCTAAATACGCAGGTTCAATGTGGGTGAGCTGGTTTTAAGACGAGCAACGGGGGTATCAAGTGGTGTGTTCGGCCGAGCATGGGAAGGTCCGTTCAGAATTTCAGAACGTTTGCTAAACGGGGCCTATGATTTGGAAGACCTGAATGGAATCCCATTGTCCTACTCGTGGAATGCGTCAAATTTGAAAAAATACTATCAATAATAGCGAGCATAGAGCCGGCCGAACAAAAATCATCCACTCAGCTTTAGCGAGCATAGTGTTGGCCGAACAAAATCGTCCACACAGCTGAAGTCATAGTTGGCCGAACATAATGGCCGATGTAGCCATTAAGTTCAAACGAGTAGGACGATTCTGAAAGAAGAGTACATTATGTTCGACACATATCTTCAGGAAAGAAATGCTGGACAGCGCTATCGATAGACAGAAGATACGTGTCAGAACGAGATGTCAACAGAAGATAATCAGAACGAGTTGACAAGTGGTGGCAATCAAGCAGGGATGAGTCAATCTTCGAGCAAGAGCTGTCAAAAAGCTGAACAGATGTCAAAAGGGGGAGCAAAAGTAAGAGAGCTAGCACCAGCTAGCTATGCCAGCACTAGCTTGGGATAGTTCTATAAATAGGGGCATACTGATAGCTGAAAAAAGCAGAGAAAAAAACATATGAAGAAGAAAAAAGGAAAAATACTGCGATTCTCAGAAGGAAGTCGGTTTAGTATGCCCCCAGACGTAGAAGAATTCAGCTCTCGATTCAAAGAATCATTAATTTGAATCGAGCATCCGCCCGATCTGAGTCTTTTTACCCCGTATGACTTTGCGAGCACAGGTTGAAGCTCGTTGCGGACTCAAGATGCTCGGCAGAGTCAAGGTTGCCACTCCACATTACTCACTGCTTATGCAGTAGTAAGTCATTAGTCCCCTATGCATCCCCAAAATCTCCTCCGAAGGGGAGGGATGTCATAGTGTCCGCTCAAAACAAGATGCGGACGCTGATGCTTAGGCATCTTGGAGGGGATGAGAATGGTGCGAGTGAAAGTTTTGCTCGCACCTACTTTTTAAAAGAATCTTGGCGCCACATGCTCATGCCCCCCGACGCAAGATAATCACGGCTTGTCCGGGGAGGGACAAAAGTTTATCTTCTTCTTTGCTGAGCATGTTACTAAAGAAAGAAGGGTAGACAGGATGATGTGCCACATCCCTATCAACATCAATTCTGCGGACAAGGTGAGGCCAGTTCGTGTCTACTCAAGATAAGGTTTAGATTCAAAACCCTAGTCTGATAACAATAGTTGTGTAATAGATAGTCTTCTTCAGATATGAAGGATGTAATAGAATACAAAGTGTTGCAAAAAGAAAAAAGAAAGATATATGTACTTTTGTTCGCTAAGATTTTCTAGTTCAAGCCTATTTGAGGTCGCACCTAAGCCGGACGACCCGAACAAAGACGAACGAGCCCAAGTCTATGTTCACCTGACGAACGAGTTCGTACTCTGATTCCCGCAGCAAAAAGCGAGTAATGGGTACGCAGTCGCAAAAGACGACTCGTACTTACAGATACCCGTAGCACAAGCGGGTGATGAGTGCGGGGTCGCAGCTAAATAAGACGGCCCTAGTACGAAGTGATCGCACCTAAATAAGACGATCGCGCACCAAGAAAGGGGGGGTTCATAAAGTAACCCATCTGGTCGCACCTAAATAAGACGATCAACCGATTGCAACGACAATAAGACAATCAAAACCGAAAAAAGTCAGGAGCGGGCATAGGCAAACCCAATGTTCGAATTCATTCAGAAGAAAAGGGGCAAAAACTGGAAAGCAACAAAGCGAACACGACGCAACAAAGCAAACATCAAGCAACACAAGTATCAATTTTCATCCTCAACAATTATCGAACAATCAGGTTAGAGGAAACAGTTCAGTATGTAATCCATCCATTCAGTTGTAAATATGTTCGAACAAAAGACAAGAAGTCAGCAAAAACTACAAGTATTAAAGACATTGTTCGAACAGAAAGTGAAGAAGACAAAAAATTACACAACGTATGTTCAACAAAACAAAAATAACATCAAGGAGCAAAATCATAATTGGGGGTAGACGGGAGAGAGATGTCGAACAAATTGTGCTCAGCCCCCTCAGCAACAACTCCTTCAGTATGGTCAGGTACCAAATGCTCGCCAGAAGGTACATTCTGCTCGGTCACAGGAGGTCCCCTTTGCTCGACCTGCACCTGATCGGTCCCAGGCTCAGTCTGAAGATTTTGGCCAGCAACCTCAGCGATATTCATGTCTGAGCCCTCTTCCTCATCCAGAATCGGATCATCAACTTTGATCCCTTCAGGAAGAACGGAGAAATCACACAGATCATTTAAATCTGACATTGGAAGGTTGCGATCCGGTGGGTTGTCGATCAGGTACTGCTGAAAACTGGCTACAAGAGGGGCAATTTGTTCGCTGTTGGATGCATGGCGAACAGACCGGATAGCATCGGCGAAGGCACAAATGTAGGAGAAGTTGGACATGGAATCAACATACATCATCGTGCAACTTTAAATTTTCGAGACCCAGACGAGTGTTGGTCTCCTCAGCAATGATGAGTTGTTGGCCGAGCGTATCCCTCTCATTTTCCATGGCCTCGACACCAGCTCGGAGTCTACGAAGCTCAACATTCATATCCTCCTGAGCTCGTCGTATACTGGCTACCTCCTCCTGAGAGTGAGTCAATTCCTCTTTTGTCTGGCGAGCATTTTCCTGAGCCAGGCGTGCATCCTCGTGAAATCGGCGAGCATTTTCCTGAGCCTTGCGGGCATCCTCCTGAGCCCGGTGGGCATTAGCTTGTACCGAAGAAGATTGTCCCTGAGCCAACCTCAGTTCGTCCTGAGTCCTCTTCAGCTCGCCCACCTTCTCTTCAAAGTTCCTGATCAAAGCCAAGTAGTTGGCATGGAGATTGGCGGACTGAGCATAGGCTTTCTCAAGAACGACCATAGATTGGCCCTGAAGCACCAGACCCAGACACATATTTTCCAGGGGAGTAGGACCCGTAGTGGACTCTTCCAGATCGGTAGTCCATGCTCGAACAAGAGTCTGGCAAGCTTTCTGAACATGCTCAGGAATGCCCGGAACCTTGCGAACACTCGGCGAGCAGAAGTAGTTCTTCAGATTGGGCATCAAAGGCGACAACCTGCTCAACCTACATATATATTCGAGCAAATGAATATAAAAAGGGCGAACAAAAATAACCAAAACAGAAGCGGATCGAACAAAATGTACCTGCCTACACGAGCCGGATCCCATCCCAAGAATGGTCTATCCTCAGGGGACCGGAGCTCAGGATCTAACGGAGTCCATGATCGGGGTCCGGCAGGAGGTGGAGAAGATGTGCCAACCTCCATTTCAACAATCTGTGAAATTGGACCAACCACGGAGGCGGCCGCTCTGATCGCCTCGACAGTAGGGGTCCGAGTCACCCTGACGGCATCAGTACTCATCTGAGCCTGTTCGCTCGGCGTGCTCGTCCGAGTTTGTTCGCTCGGCCCCTACTCGCCGATCTCCACCCTCGGTCTCTTTGGCGACGGAGCTTGTTCGTCAACCCCTTGTTCGGCCAACCGGGTACTCCTTTGCGGTCGGCTTGATTCCCCAGGACCGGATGCAGATGCCCTACTCGCTCTGTTCGCCTCTCCCCTGGTTGTTCGCTGAACCTCCCGCTCAGCCTGAATCCGAGCAAGCTCCTGTGGCCTTTTTCTCCGAGCCATCTCAGTATGCTCGGATGTACTCACAGCAATGGTTACAACGGGGAAAGCTATAAACAAAATAATTCAGTACGAACAAAAGGGTAACAACGAGCAAAATGACACAAAACTTATACAAATACAAGAGGCAATCCTTACCAGTAGAATTAACAGCAACAAGATGATGAGGAGGAACGAACAAACCTCCTTTCTTTCTCTGATCAGCAGTATTCAGAGTTCTCACAGATTGCTCCGAACGAGACTCCAGATCAATTTGCCGAACGCTGCTAAAATAGCCGTCGTTTGTCTCCTTGTCCGTCGCAGCTAGAATCCCTGAAATAAAAAGCGAGTTAAAATCAGTTCAAATCGAAGAACGAAAGACACAAAATCACTTACTTCGGTACATCCCGAAGTTAGTGGGGATGTCTAAACGAGCATTTGGTTCGCTTCCAGAGGCCGGGCTTTTCCAATCGCCCCCAACGAACCAAAACTTTTCCTTCCAATCACTGATTTTGTTCGGCACGTCCTCAATAATTTTGAACTTGGCATTAGCTTGCATGAACAACCACCCGTGTTCACCCCTCGGATGGGTCAAGTGCACCAATCGAGCAAGCTCAGCTGCTGAGGGATAGTATCTTGGCTTCATCTTGCCGAACAAAGTCAGGAAACTCATGATCATATGCCACCCGTTCGGCTTGAGCTGCGTAATGGTGATGTTCCATTCCACGAGCAAACGGGTGATGGCCGGATGGAGGGGAAATCGAAGGCCAGCTTCCATCGTGTCTAAATTTACAGCGACACAACCCTCAGGGGGTTGGTCGGCCCGCTCATCAGAACCTGGCGCCCAGAAAAAGACATCTTTTGGAGTTTCATAAATCCAATGCAGCCGAGTGAGCCTATCAGCATCAATTATGCTCGTTATCTTGCTCGCTGGGTACTCGTTCTCAACCCTAATCCTATGAGGTTGCTCGGGCCAATCAAAACTATAACGAGCGTTATACTCGTTATACATTGGACTATGAGGGACACCAATAGGTATATCAAGCTCAGAATTTTTCTCGCCAACTACCCCTATGTTCGATTCGGTTATATTTACAGCCGCCAAAATTTCCCCCCTCACAGCGTTGTCATTCCTTAACATTATCAACAGCCCTAGACCCAATTTGAATTTGGGGCAAAAAATTATCACTTGAATCGTCCGAAGAATCAGCACGGACCAAGCCCCTATCCAATTCATTTAGGGCTTCATCAGAATCAGAGGAAAGAACGGCAAACGGTTGCCGAATTTGCCAACGAATTCCTGAACCTGAGACATTCATCTCCCGCGCATTGGCGTCGCCACGGGGGATTCTACTGACAGAGGGGGAAGAAGAGGAACTATGGTGGTCTGATTCTAGGGGAACATGAGAGTTTGGGAAAGAGGCCATAATCACAATTAGAGAAAGAATGCAGCGGTTACCTGAGTAAAATTCTTCACCGGAATGATGAAACCCTCGTAAAAAATTTTCGAACCACGAAAAAGATTGAAAAGCGGAGAAAAAAAAAAAAATGGGTTTAAGGCGGAGAAACAAGGTATATATAAATGTTGGGTTCGATTTCGAAAATCCGGCACAGAATACGAAACGACATCGACTATGGCCCAATAAGATTTTAAGAGCCGGGCCCCATGTTGAATACAAAAGCGACTCGGCTGGGGGGTATTGTTGTGTTAGATATAGTAACTCAGGCTTAATCGAACACGTAAGAGCGACACGTGTAATATTTAAATATTCATGCCCAATGGACAAGTATTCGCCACTCAGGTCAGGAAAGAAGGAATCAGATGAGCTAAGTCAAAGAAGGCCATAAGCAAATCTGAGGACCCAAGCGGCCAAAATACTCAGAAATCCTGAAAGACCTCAGATATCCTGAGGGTTAGTATGTTCGAAGACCTCAGATATCCTGAGGGTCAGTATGTTCGCACCTCAGATATCCTGAGGGTCAGTATGTTCGAAGACCTCAGATATCCTGAGGGTCAGTATGTTCGAAGACCTCAGGTATCCTGAGGGTCAGTATGTTCGAAGACCTCAGATATCCTGAGGGTCAGTATGTTCGCGCCTCAGATATCCTGAGGGTTAGTATGTTCGAAGACCTCAGATATCCTGAGGGTCGGATATGTCCATGAGACCTCGTGTATCGAAGGGTCAGAGTGCCCGACACTCAGATATCCCGAAGACCCGAACATCCTGAGGGCTCAGTGTGCTCGAGGAGGACAATATTCCAGCATAAAACTGACATGGTTAAAGGGGCGAACAAAACATCCAACCGAGTAAAAGATTAATTTGGACGACCAAAAGAGTGCTTTACAGACAAGTAAGTTCCAAGATCAACCAGGAAGATGAAGTTGAAAACGTGGCAGCATTACGTGAGTTCTTGCATGACCCAAAGTCTCTAGCTCATGCTTGCCAACCCAGCTCATGCTTGTCGGAGTGCTATAAAAGGAAGAAAAAAGAAGAAGAGAAAGGTTCAGAAAAAGTCTCCCAAAAAATCATACCCACGCTTGAGAGGTGAGGAACAAAAAAATTCGAGTGATCATTTATTCCTACTAGAAACCCTAGCACCCGGAGGCGAATTCTCCAAACTATCTTCATCTGTAATGATTCATCTTCATAAGGTGTATCAAATATTATGCGATGTAAAGCTCGCAATACCACATCACGGCTTGGTATGCCCCCAGAGTAGTCATTTCTTGTATTTGGGTCAACAAATTCATCTTATTTCTGACTTTTATCGTATACGCGTGCATGTTTTTTTGTTTGCGAGTTGTTATTAAATTAGCCACATAATACTCTCCTTAAAAAACAACTCGCGACATGGTGCAATCTGAGGAAGAATCACCATCTGATTCTCTGCCTCTAACCAAGATCTTCCAAAGAGCAAGATCGCCAACGCCCACTTCCAAATCACCATCACCTCTCCTCGTAAATCATCACCTCCACCCTCTCCCCACAAAACCTTCTCTCCCTCACCCTCACCTCTCGTAACAAAATCTCCCACACCACCAATCAATGAACCCGCTCAGAAACCGAACACCTTCTACTGCGAAAAACGAACTGAACAACAAACATCCCAATCCCAATCCGGATCTCAAGAACACGAGAGAGTCGGCGAACATGTGTCCATCTCTCATAATCCCTTCAACACCGAGCGAAGATTTGCTTCGCGCTCGAGAGAGCCCCATCAGAAGAATAATGAAGCAACAGATCAAAGAGTATCTGCTTTGGATCTATGTCCTGAATTGGATCAACATCCGGCATCCAAAGAATGAGATAGAAGAGATAGTGTTCGGAGGGATATCGATGAAGTGCATTGAAGAAACCGATTCTAATGACAACTCTCGGGATCGAGACTTCTTTGTAGACTTAGAGTTGAAATGTCTACACAATCTTTGGGATTGAAAGTGATGTTGAATTGGCATCGAGCAGCGATATCCAATGGTTGATTCACGAAAGGTTGAATTATCGATAATGAGGGAGGAAACCGTTCAACCTCCTACAGATCATGAGGAGCTACCGATGAACCAAGAATGGGTCTTGCAGATGAGACCCAATTTGGCAAGGCCTCAACATCCGAACAGATTGCTAAAATGAGCTCGATACCCTAGATCATCACTCTAAGAAGATTCAGGATGGGATCCAATTGCGATTTGAAGAAAAATTCGCGGCCTTCACAGCAGATCCGATGAAGCGGTTTGAAGATGAGCAAAATGAAACTAGTTGACAAGGAACGAAGTCACTTTGTTGGGATGCACAATGCCATCCTTCTTTGAAATAATGCAACTAGTATGCCCTCTTGCCGAGAAGCTCAAGCTCGATCGACAAACTCTCGGTTGACAGAGATTCTCAATCGAACAACAGTACTTTTGGAGAGTGTCAGGCATCCTTGACAAAACCAACAATCACTTGGATATGGGTTGGAAACATTTTCTAGCTTCTACAGAAAAGGCAAGACAGGAAATCGAAACTGCTCTCAGACGCTTCTACACACCTGCACCTTCTGCCACCGTCCAGATCACTCCTCTTGTTGTCGAGGAACTTAGAGAGGAGATCTCACGACAATTAACAACTCGAATCAAGAAGATGTCCAACCTCTTTGATGCAACCAAAAAGGGAAGGAAAAAGTCCGGAAAAGAGTCTGAAGGAAAAGAGAATACAAAAAAACAGACTCAAGAAAAAGAGAACAAAGAGAAGGAAGAAAAACAGACTCAGACACAGTTGGTAAAATTTTCATCTCTACCAAAAACCACTGTATCTAACTTGCCAGCCACTCCATCTACCGATCTCGTTGCTGAAATAAAAGAAACTGTGGAGCAACACAGTAAAGAGATCGCTGAGCAGAAAAGTACTCTTTTAGAGATTACTGCCAGAGTCGACAAAATTGAAGACTTCTCTTCATCCGTTCAGAAAAGAATGGAAGCTGATGATCAGGCCAAGAGCCTTGAACTCGCTAAGAAATTAGCTGAAGAAGATGAACAAGATGAACCTGAGCAGACTCTGAGGAGGAAGAAAGGCAAAGGCAAGATGATGAAAGTAACTGCGGAAGATCAGAGACAAGGCCAGGTATTCTCCACCAAAAGCCAGATGACTCCTGAACAAGTTCAAGAGCAAACAAAACAGAGAATAAGAGAGGCCGCAATCAAGAAGCAGAAGTTAGCAGAGGTAAAGGGGCTGAACATTGCCTACATCCGAAGGAAGAGGAAGACCAAAGCTGCAGCAGAGGAGATTGCTTGGGAGAAAAATGCCCTTCCGGCACCTGTTAAAGGCATCCTCTGTGCACGACAAGATTTGCTTCCAGAATGGGATCAGATCAGAGGAGAATGGTTATGTGACGTCCACATCCTGGAGAAGATTCCAATTCATCAAGATCAGACTGAAAATGATGATGAATTTTGGAACTGGTTAGAAACAAAGTATCCAGACTTCTACCAGACAGTGATGACAGAAGGCAAGATCATGTCACTAATACCAGAAGCTCCACCCTTTGAACTACTCATTCCACCTTTGCGTCCAGACAACAAGCTAGATCCCGTTAAATTCAAGAACATCTACTATGGACTAATTTGAAAAAGGAGGAATCCATAGAAAAAGAAGAATTTGGACAAGCTAATGCAAAGGATGTCTGGATGTTTGGCATCCCCAAAGAACTGCAAATGTTCAAGTACACTGAAGAAGACAACTTGGAATCGAGATGATAGGTACGCTTTTACACATATTCTACAATGCACACACCTATCTCGAATATAACTTTCCATCCCTTCGATTCTAAGACAATCATCTCATTGTCTTACGAGGTATGTACTATTTGCATTATCTACATTTCCATTCATGGTATCATTTTTCGATGAAGTTTGGTTAAGTGTTTTGGTTCCATCAAAAAGGGGAAATTGTTGGGAAATATGTAATTTAGTTTTGATGGAAGTTCCAAAATAGGTTGTAATAGGACCGGTCGGACTGTTAATCGATCGATGACTTAGAATCGAATAAGATGACCGGTGAAAATGTATAGATAGTTGATGTAAAGATAGGTCACATATTGAGGGGAACTCAATATGTATAGGTCAGTCGAAGTATCGGATGACCCAGAGAAGGTCGATGATCGTAAGACTAAGCGCCAAATCGAAGACAAGAAGTCGGAAGATCGGTGAAGACAAGAAGACACCGAAGACTCGGGAAGAACTCAAGACGCAGATGAACTCAAGTCTCGGATAACACTAAAGACTCGGGATGAACTCAAGACTCGGATAAACTCAAGACTCAAAGATCAAACTCAAGACTCAAAGATGATCGAATACACCGAGGCTCGAGACACCGAAGATCAAAAGACCAAGACCTACTTTCAGAGAGAGTTTGCATATTGAAGCTAAGACAATTTGCAACTGAAGACTCAACATGGTAGACTTATCAGTTACTTGATCAAGTCAGCCCACACCTGGTGACAATCAAAAAGATACACCGCATAAGACAAATCCTCTCCAAAAGGAATATCAATCGCCTAACGGGCAAATTTCAAGTCGCCATGGGCCAAGGAGAAAGTGACACGTGCACAAAAAAGAGCCGATAATACGGGATACGATCTGCGGACAAAAAGCTGCGCTAATCATGCCTACTGGCCACGCCTGAAAAATCGCAAAGACGTCACAATCATATCCTCTGACCTTCCTAATATAGCCCGAAATTCAAATTGCTCTCCAACGGCTCTTTGATTTCGAGGTCTATAAAATGGGATCGATCTTCATTTTGAAGAAAAGGTTCAACAAGTGAAAACGCAAGAACAAACACGGAGACATCGCAAAAGAAGCTAAAACTACAGCAAATCTCCACTCAAAAGAACACTACATCTAAAGATTATTCTTAGAGTGTTCATCCCATAGTTCTTAGCAAAAAATCCTATCCACTAGCATTTTGGCTACCTAAAGCACCAGGATAGATTTCCAGTTGAAACCCTCAATCATTCTTTACCAAAACACAAGTTAGGTCAAGTCTGTAGAGTGAGAACTCATTAAACATCTCGGCTATCCTCTTTGTAGGATATAAGTCCCGCTGGTTATGTTGTAGAGTGGGAACTCGATAAACATCTCGGCTATCCTGAAAAGGATATAAGTCCCGTAGGTTAAGCTTGAGTGGGAACTCGGTAAACATCTCGGCCATCCTAAAAAGGATATAAGTCCCGCAGGTTAAGTTTGTAAGAGTGGGAACTCGGTAAACATCTCAGCCATCCTGAAAAGGATATAAGTCCCGCATGTTAAAGTAGGTTAAGGTTCCCCTGTGTTAAGGGAAGAGTGGATGTAGGACGGGTTTCGTCTAAACCACTATAAAAAGTCTTGTGTGCATTTACTTGCTTTCTTATCGCTTTACACAAGTCACACAACTGAGTTTAAACTGCATACATATTCTAAAGTTAAGCTCGATCGCACGCAATCAATCGATCTAATCATATTGACACTTGATCAACCTGGTTGAAAATCGACTTAAGAATCGATTGATAAAACTGGTTTTTCACACGGGTAAAAACAAGCTTCCGCACCATTCAGTTAAGCTGACAGATATCAAAACCGATCCGCCCTCGGGCACTCAAGAAGATTGAATATCGATCTAAACCGATACACTAGCACTCGATCGGGTGTCTGCGGTTCACACCGATCCAAGACGAAAAAGTTTTGGAAGTCTATTCACCCCTCCCCTCTAGACTTCCACCCTCACAAAACCCGTTCGGGACCTACAGGCATTTAAATCCGTAGAGATTTTATAGGGAAATAAATCCTAGAGATTTATTTAAATAAAGATTAGGGTTTTAATTCCCTAATTGGGCTAGCTTAAGATTTAAGCTGGGCCTCCCCTATATATACAGACTCTTGGGAATTCACAAATAACGTAACTTCATATTCTCTCCATAAGAACTAAAGTTTGGATTTTCCTAGCTAATTCAACTTGGGATTCAACACTGGCAGATTCGTGCAGATCCGCTCTAGGGGATTACGTGGATACCATAGTTGAGGAATCTGTACTACAATTATTGTAAGATTTCTTGTTATGATTATTGTAATCCTTTTGTGTAATTAATTGTTCGTTGTTGGTGAACTTTAATTTCCTCTGCGCATGTATTACGTGTTTACGTGCCTCTATATTCCAACAAACCCTTCATCTGACAAGTAGTTCAAAAATTCATCGCTGAGGTATTCGCCTCCACGATCAGATCATAGAAACTTGATACTCTTTTCCTTATGATTCTCTGCTTGAGCCTTAAATTCTTTGAATTTGTCAAAGGTCTCAGATTTATGCTTCATTAGGAAAACGTATCCATAGCGTGAGTAATCATCGATAAACTTAACGAAATACTCGTAGCCTCCTCTAGCTTTGATTTGCATTGGACCACACATGTCAGTGTGAATGATTTCCAACACTTCTTTAGCTCTAAGCCCCTTGGCTCCAAATGCCCTCTTGGTCATTTTACCCTCCAAACATGATTAGCATTTTGGAAATGGTTCAATCCGGAGGGACTCCAATGAACCATCTTGGATCAACCTTTGGATCCTATTCATATTAATATGATCTAATCTTAGATGCTAAAGAAGTTTCTCATTCACGTTAGTCAAACGTTTTCTTTTAGTGCTCGAAACGGTAGATGTGTTACATGATGTATTTTGTGAGTGGTGTGCACAGTTAACAGTATAGAGATTTTTCCGTAAAGTTCCATGACAGATAAACACATCGTTATAAAAAGTAGTAACATGCTTATTAAAACGAACAGAATATCCATCATAAATTAGTTTAGAAATAGAAAAAAAAAGGTTTTTTTTCGAAAAACAGGAACATAAATAACATCTCTTATAACTAAACTTTTGTCTTCAAAAGACAGATGCACGTCTCTCACTGCTTCAGCTGCCACTCTCGTAGCATTGCCTAACGTGATGAGGATCTCACTCTCACTAAGCCGTCGGGTCCGTTTGAACCAAAAGCAAACATGATCAGTGGGTCCCGTATAAACTACCAACGGATGAGAAGTATACGCCGCTAAACAAGTTTCGAATTACCTTTCTTTCCGGCCCTTTTGGGCTTGGAATGGGCAAACCTCCATTGTCCTTTTGCACCGCAGTTGAAGTACTTCCCCTTTGAATTTTCCTTGACACCACCAGCATTCCTCATCTTACCATTGCCCTTGGCAACAGTTGAGTTTGATTGCTTATGGCTTTTGGTCCTCTTCTTCATCTTGCCTTCCCTTGGCCTAGAAGAAGAAGACGAACCTCTTGCCATCAAAGCTTGAGTTTGGTGCCCCATAAACATCTCTGCAGAGACCAAAGCTTGCAACAAACCAGCTAGCAAGGCCAAAATGCTCAAAACTTTTGGGCAGAGAGTGGAGTACCAAATCGATATGGGTCTCCAGATCATAATCTGCACCCAGAATCTTAAGATTGTTCAGATGGCCCATCAATTTTGAGGACGTAATCCCTTACGGGGTTTGTTGGAATATAGAGGCACGTAAACACGTAATACATGCGCAGTGGAAATTAAAGTTCACCAACAACGAACAATTAATTGCACAGAAAGGATTACAATAATCATAACAAGAAATCTTACAATAACTGTAGTTCAGATTCTTCCACTATGGTATCCACGTAATCCCCTAGAACGGATCTACACAATTCTGCCAGTGTTGAATCCCAAGTTGAATCAGCTAGGAAAATCCAAACTTTAGATCTTATTGAGAGAATATGAAGTTACGTTATTTGTGAATTCCCAAGAGTCTGTATATATAGGGGAGGCCCAGCTTAAATCTTAAGCTAGCCCAATTAGGTAATTAAAACCCTAATCCTTATTTAAATAAATCACTACGATTTATTTCCCCAAATAAATCTCTACGGATTTAAATGCCTTATATGAAAATCTCTACGATTTATTTCCATATACATTAAATCCTATAATTATATTCCAAATATAATTATTGGGAATTCTTATTTAGTTAAATCCAATTCAATTAAATGATATTAATAATAATTAATTCCAAATTAATCTATTATTAATTTCTTCTCCATAAATTAAATATTAAATCCAATTTAACATTTAATCAACCAACTATAATCCGTAAAAGGGAACTACTTGTTGTGTGACCCATAGGCCCTCATATATCGAGCGATTAGTCAAACTAACGGTCTTAATTGAACCCTAGTCAATAAATCAGACATTCCCAATATAAGAGGTACGTTGCGAGAAACATGCAACTTCCTGTAACTGTAACGTGGGCAATTGCGATTACCTCATTTCATTCACGAATACTCGATTAGTCTTGAACATGATGAAGTGTCTATTCAAATAACTTAATCAATTTATCTCAAATCACTAATTGATCATTAGTGTCACACTTAGTCACAAAGTCTAAGTTGACGTGCATTGGTCAATGACTTAGATCTAATTATGATGAGAAGGTGAGTATTCTCTCTAAATCCACTTTGAGGAATGAATCCTTTTCTTGGTTCAACTACCACGCACATGCACTTGGTGATGAACCCAATCCAAGCCATATCTACCCATAGACGGGTGCAAGCGTGGGTCATGGTCAAAGTTCATCACTCCACACATGTCTTGCGTATTGACCTCAAGTCAAAGGAGTATCGCATCGCTCCACTAACCGAGACACCCTTAGACACATATAGTGGAACTACATCAAACGGTTTCTCGGATGGGTATACCAATACCCTCTAAGGTATTTGTGCATCCATCATGAGATACCTAGTATCTCGTAGTAAGTGAGATCTTACTACACTCTCTAAGAGTATGATGCAGATCGCACACCAATCTCCATTGCATCATCAATATCCCTTTCTTGATGATCCTCGATTGGGGCTATTTAAGAATCATGCTTAAGTCATCTAAGTTCTCACTCAATCAATGACAGCAGTGATTCAAGGGAACACATATAAGAATAAATGCAAACAATCATGCATAATATTCTAATGAGTGTAACGTCATACATTTGATATTAAACAAATAATAATATTAAACCAATACTGAATATTATCTGAGTATTATGTCTTTACAAAAGATTGTCTCTAGGACACTAACACTAACAATCTCCCACTTGAACTAGAGCCAATCACCTACATGTCTAACCCCTAGATCATCAAAATGTCTAGTGTGTACATGGACACTCAAAGCCTTGGTGAAAGGATCAGCCAGGTTATCCTCCGTGGGGACACGTTCTAACTCTATCTCTCCTCTAGTGATTATCTCCCTTATCAAGTGATAACGCCTCGGTACATGCTTGTTTTTGTTATAAGATCTCGGTTCCTTAGCTTGCGCAACCGCACCAGTATTGTCACAATATAACTTTATTGGACTACTAGCACTCAGAACTACCCCTAGTTCATTTAAGAACTGTTTTATCCAAACAACTTCTTTGGCAGCTTCTGCCGCAGCAATGTACTCAGCTTCGGTTGTTGAATCTGCGGTAGTATCTTGTTTGGAACTATTCAAACTAACCTCCCCACCATTGAGAACGAAAACATAGCCCGACTGTGATTTGTAATCATCACAATCGGATTGGAAACTTGCATCAGCATAGCCAGTTGCAACTAGCTCTAACTGTCCTCCGTAGACCAAGAAACAGTCTTTAGTACATCTAAGGTACTTAAGAATGTTCTTGACAGCAATCCAGTGAGGTTCACCTGGATTCTGCTGGTATCTACCAGTAGTGCTAACAGTGAAGGCCACATCTGGCCTTGTGCAAGTCATGGCGTACATGATGGAGCCAATTGCAGATGCATATGGTATATCCTTCATGCCCCGGATATCAGCTTCTGTAGAAGGACAATCCTTCTTAGACAACTTTATCCCATGACATGCTGGTAGAGAACCTCTCTTGGAGTTCTCCATCGCAAATCGCATTAGCACCTTATCTACGTAGGTTGACTGTGACAGTCCCAACATTTTCTTGGATCTATCCCTATGGATCTTGATCCCTAAGATGTAACATGCCTCACCAAGGTCCTTCATCATGAAGGTCCTTGATAGTCAATCTTAAACCGACTGCATAAGAGGAATGTTGTTTCCCGTAATTAGTATGTCATCGACATACACAACTATGAAAACAATATTTCTCCCACTGCGTTTACGATAAACACATGGATCTTCCGAATTTCTGATGAAGTCAAATGATTTGACAGCCTCATCAAATCGGATATTCCAACTCCTAGAAGCTTGTTTTAATCCATAAATGGACCGTTTGAGCTTGCACACAAGATTAGATTTTGGCTTAGATACAAAACCTTCTAGTTGAGTCATAAACACCTCCTTATCAATGTTTCCATTGAGGAAGGCTATTTTGACATCCATCTGCCAAATCTCATAATCTAAATGTGCTGCTACAGCAAGTAAAATTCGAATGGACTTGATCTTGGCAACAGGTGAGAAAGTCTCATCATAGTCAATGCCTTCGCGTTGACTATAACCTTTTGCTACCAACCTAGCCTTGTAGGTTTGTACCTTGCCGTTTGCATCGGTCTTACGCTTGTAGACCCATTTGCAACCTATGGGTTTTACCCCTTTCGGCAATTCAACCAAGTCCCAGACTTGATTTGTGTACATTGAGTCCATCTCAGATTTCATGGCTTCATGCCACTTCTCGAGTCAACATCTAATGTTGCCTCAGTGTAAGTTCTAGGATCGTCTTTATCCGGGATCTCCACATCATCATGTTCCTCTACGAGGAAACCATAATACCTAGTGGGCGGATTACGAATTCTAGTGGTCTTACGGAGCTGTGGTGTTTGTGCAGGCTGTACATTCTGATTGTGAAAATTTTGTGGTGCATCGATTTCATCAGTGTCCGGAGAGTCCTCAAGAGCAACACTTTCTGATGCCTCTTGGGCAGAAGTTTGAACTATGCTGTTCTCATTCAGCCCACTTGGAGTTTGTTGCGAAGGCAATGCAACTCCAATTACGCTCCCACTAGCTGAAAGAGGATCACTAAGTGATAAACTTCCACCATGTGAGTTGTTGAATGCTCCCACTGATTCCATGTCACGTTTCTTTGACAAGGTATCAGTCTCTTGGTTATCTTGTGGTTCTTGAATTTCTTCAAGTACTATCTTCTTATAGCTTTGGTCCTTGAAGACATAGTCTTCTTCGAGGAACCTAGCCTGCCTAGAAACAATTATCGTTTGTTTCTCAGGTAGATAGAAATAATATCCTCTAATTTCCTTAGGATATCCCACAAGGTAAGCCTTTTCACCTTTGGATTCCAATTTTTCAGTGATCATCTTTTTCACAATTGTAGGGCAACCCCACTTTTTGATATGTGAAAAAGTTGGCTTCTTGCCAAACCATAGTTCATATGGCGTATGTTCAACTGATTTGGATGGAATCCTATTCAGAATGTAGATTGAGGTTTGTAATGCGTATCCCCATAAGAATGTAGGGAGAGAAGAAAAGCTCATCATGGACCTTACCATGTCTAACAAGGTTCGGTTTCTCCTCTCGGATACTCCGTTCATCTGCGGTGTTTCGGGAGGAGTCCATTGTGATTGGATTCCATGTAACTTCAAGTAATCCATGAACTTGTGGCTAAGGTATTCACCTCCTCAAACTGATCGAAGAGTCTTTATACTCTTACCAAGTTGCTTCTCTACTTCAGCTTTGAACTCCCTGAATTTCTCAAAAGATTCGGATTTGTATTTCATAAGATACACGTATCCATACCTTGAGAAATCGTCAGTAAAAGTGATGAAGTATCCGAAGTTACCCCTCGCTAGAGTGGGCAATGGTCCACAAACATCACTGTGGATCAGCTCTAGAACTTCTTATCATGAATCCCTTTCCCAGAAAAGGGTTTGTTGGTCATCTTGCCCTTGATACATGATTCACAATTTTCATAAGACTCAAAGTCGAATGGGGTTAAGTATTCTAACTTTCTTAACCTTGCAATCCTGTTCTCATTTGCATGACCAAGCCTACAATGCCACAAGTAAGTCGGGTTTTCATGATTACTAAGTTTGAGTCGTTTGTTTTGTATATTAAGAGTATTAAGTCCACAATGCAACAAACATAAACCATTCGATAAAGGATCATTTCCATAAACATCACCATTAAGCAAAAAATAACAATTATTATTTGCAAAATGGAAGGAAAAACCTTTAATGTCTAACATCGGAATAGAAATAATGTAGCGAGTAATAGAAGGAACAAAATAACAATTATTCAGTTCAAGTCTAAAACCAGAGGGTAAGTCTAAAACATAAATGCCAACACGTTCAGCAGTAACTCTTGCTTCATTCCCAACGTGTAGGGCGACTTCACCCGGCCTAACTGCCCTGCTATGCTTGAGACCCTGCACATTAGTACAAATGTGTGAGCCACAACCAGTATCTAATACCCAGCAGTTAGTATCATTTGTGGACATGTTTATCTCAATAACAAACATACCTGTTCTAGTGGCTGAGACACCTCGTGTCTTCTTTTCAGCTGCTAGAACCTTACAGTCCTTCTTCCAATGCCCCTGTTGTGACCTCGATTTTATATCTAGGACAACGTGATTATGAAATGGATCAAACAGATAACAAGTAACAAATATGAAGATGCGCTGTGAGTTGGGTAACGTCTGGGGGCGCCCAAGCTAGGAGTATTTCACTATATTTTCTGCCTAAAGTACTAGAATTTTCGTGTCTTTATAATGAGAGTTACATGTTGTATTTATAGACCTGAAACTAGGGTTTTTCTCCTTTGTGGGCTTATCTTAGCGGGCTTGCCAAGCTTCTGCTGCCAAATCTAGGGTTTCCTCGGCTGAATCCGTGATTTTCGCATCCGGATGCACTTTCCTTGCTTACCCCGCGATATCCGCGCTCAGTTATTCATATATTTACCAATTACAGCCGCTGGAGGTCGCTTCCGGCTTGCAGCCTTCCTCAAGGTCGATGGCGACCTTCTTCTCCTCAAACCGATGTGCGACCTTCTCTGCTTCATGAGGAAGTCGTTCTACGACCTCCCATTTCCATCAAAGTCGCTTCTATTGACTACTTCACCAGGTAGGAATATTCCATGGTACAACAATTGCCCCTCAAGTCGAGGTCACGTGCTAGCATCGGGGCCTGGACTTGATCTGCAATCTTGAGCGACTTGTGAAGGATCGACCTCAGGTAGCATTCCTAAGGCACTTGGGTATCTGTGAGAAGATAGACAGTCGCGCCGATTTGTACTAGATTCGATGGATTCGCCATAATGATGTTGTGGATGGATGAGGTCATGCGCCGCAGGTCTCCCCAATCGGCGAGAGCAGGTGCAAGTCATGCGCGACTTGTGCGGCCTCGTTTCTCCGAAAGGGGTCCAACTTTTTCTTTATTACAATTCGACCCCCGCCTCCCTCTATAACAAGGGGTAGGGTTCCTCATTCGCTGCCACTTCTTCTCTTCGCGCGCAACTCTCATTCTCTCCTGCATTCAAGCTTCTCCTTCTCCGATGACCCTCCGACGAGATCTGCTTCAGGTAATCCCTCCTTTCTATACTCTTCCATCATGGCCTCCGGTTCTTCTGCACCTGCTGCCCCGTGCCCTCCGGTCTCTTCGTCCTCAGACGAGGAAAATATCGCCATCGCCCAGCTCCAGCAACTCCACGCCTCCCGTGCCCGCCACCGGCCGTGAGGGTGGATCTTCGTCTGCCGCGATCTGATGCCTCGTCAGTGACACCGAAGGGGTGGATGAGCAGTTCCTCCGAGACCTGGAGGACATCACTTATCTTCCTGCTCTGGACCCGAGCACATTTTGTCGGCTATGTCGGAACGGGAGGAGCCCGCCGGTACCTCGGCTTTGACTCGGGACTATGGGGCCTATGCGGACCTTTATTTGCCAAGCCTACTTTCGCCGAGGCTCCTGGCGGCGACCTGAGCGCTCATATAGAAAATCGGTTCGCAACGACTACATGGCGTCCGACTTGCCCCTGTATAGGTCGACTTTAACTGATAGACATGTGCGTTCTCTCCGCCGACTATACAAGGTGCCCCGGGACGTACATTTTTATGGGGCGACTGTTGGGATTATACTGAAAAGTATGCTTTTTACTTTGTATAATCGAAACTGAATTTTTAGACTTATTTACTTAAATAAATTGTTTATCACTGATGCTTTAAATATGATTGAATGTTATATATATTTCTTTGCATAAGCTGTTCAATAATTAAATGACGTGTTACACTGTAGTTAATTTAGTGATACCAGATCACAGAAGATTAAATTAACAGTCCCTTGTAACTAAAAGTACTCCATTCACGACCTAGATGGAAATGAACAACCATCGCGAAAAGTTGAGGTGTAAGGCTCAGATTGGTTTGTCTTGACCAAGAGATTACACTAGTGCATGGTCGATGAATGAATAGGACCTCTGAGGAGGATAAATTCTTCTAATCGAACAAGGAAGAATTAGACCTCAGTGGTTCGTTGTTTCTTAACCTTGGTCCCTTAAATAGGATCACGTGGGATTGGTAACTATTGCTTTGACTTATCATGGGTAGCGAATCAGAGAGAGATTCAATACTTTTTATCTTGGGCAATATTATTGGTCACATGTGATTGCTAAGATTTAATAAGAAGAATCGTGTGTGCAAGCACGCTTGCTTGATTTGCCCTCTTGGGAGGTTCATAAGTTTTATCATACCAAATCTTGCAAGTGGAATTAGTTTCGGTATGGATAATAATGTTGAACCGTTTCTCGACCAAGGACAAAAGATATTAATTAACGGAAAGCTATTTCAATTGGCTTGAATTAATTAGTGGGCTAGATAATCTTAAACACGGAAATAATGACACGGAGCCATATTGATCGTAATATGGGTTAAGATGGATAGTGCAATATTAATTATGTAGTGAGATTAATTAATATTTATGGGCTTGAATTATATTGTGGCTCAATATTAGATATTCAAGATCCATTAGAAGGTCCAATCTTAATTCTCCTAAAGGCCCTCTGAGTAGCCCAACATATAGTCCAATAAGCGAAAAAGGTGATTAAAATAAAATAAATATTGTTGCTTATATTTCCTCTAAATTTTTGAAAATTATGGATAAAAGAGGGAGAAAGATTTTCTTTGAATTTTGTTATGGAATGAAGATATGTATTCTTGGAATACAAGATTATCTCATTAAATTCAAGAAATCTCCCACTTGGTTATTCATAGTGATATTTCAAAATTTTGAAAAATAGAGGGCAAGAAAGATTTTCTTGATTTTCTTGAAAAGATATTATGGAAGATATGTATTTCTTGAAATACAAGAATATCTCATAAATTCAAGAAGATCCAAATCTTGGATTCTTGCACACTATATTTTTCGAAAATACCATAAAATAGAGGAGGTGGAATTTTGTGGAATATTTTAATTATGGGAAAAAGAATATATGGGATATATTCAAGATTTCTTGGTGACCAAGAAAAGTCTTTTCCCACATTGAAAATTCACTAAAATTTTGTTCACCCTCCCTCCTATAAATAGGGGATGATTAGTTCATTCCCAAGTACAATTCCATGTGCTGGAAATATTAGCAAATCCACATAAGTGGTGCAACAAAGTTTATTTTTTCCTTTTGTTAATTGTTCGCGAGTATCCTTCCTTTGGATTGTCGAGCAAGGGCTAAGGGAATACTTGGGAAGTCCTTTTGGTTAGTCCGTCCGATCAAGTCCTTTCGCTTATCCCGAGAGGTAACGTTCACTTAAACCCGTAGATTCCGCATGCGTAGGTTTTACGTGGCTTTTTATATGCATGATTTGTTGTCGCAATTATTATTTGAATTAATATAGGATTAATTCATGCTAGTAATAATTAATGAATTAAATTTGTATTTAAATATTCACCCCGAATAGATCTGTGCAACTCATTCCCTAACAATCGGTATCGAGCCATTTTGTTTTGACTCTCATTTTTTTAAATTGTAATTTAATTCGTGGACATTAAATTTGAAATTGGATAGTAGAACTATTAGATCTGTTTTTGCGGTATCCAATTGTCATGGATTTTAATGTTTTATTTTGCATGCATATAAACCGTGGTTTTTATTTCGATTCGATTCGGATTTGTTTTGCCTCGTGAGAAAATCCACGAAAGTAGCTACAGATTTGTTTGATTTGATCAATGTAATAGACTAGTCTAGATCTAGGTTTATTTATTTTTTGTAAATAAATTGTAACCGATCGAACGAAGAGACGAAGAATTAAAGGACGTAAAATGCAATCAGCGAGGCTGGGCGCCACACAGACGCTTGGGGCGCAGGGCAAGGCCGGGCGGCATGAAAGCACGCGTACAGGATTTAAGGCCGCACGACGGGCGTGCGCGCCCAAAGCCGAGCGGACGGGCGGGCGGGCCAAGGCGACGGCGGAGACGATGGCGAGGCGGAGGCGGGCGAAGCGTGGCGGCTACCTCCCGAGATTCGCTGACGCCTGCCGAGGCGGGCGGGCATCAAGGGCGCGAGCTACGGGCAAAGCCGAGGTCGTTTAGTTGCCCCAGTGGCTGCCGGATGCGGGCGCAGTATCCTGGCCAAGGAAGCCGCCATGCGGGTGTTCGAGAGATGAAGTATTTTTTTCCGAGACGAACGAGGGAGAAATTTAGGCGTATTTCTTCAAGATCAAGCCAAGAAAAGTCAAACCATGACAATTGGATAATTTGTGCCCAATATGTTTATTTTTTTTTTTTGCTTGATTTATTTGTGCTATCTTATGCTTTATTTATTTTGTTTAAATGTGTTTGCATTAGGGTTGCCAAATTGAAAAATCTCAACTTCAAAATTACTAAGTATGTTTTAATAATTAATTGACAATTTTATTAGGATAATAAAATTGAATTAATTTTGACCTCCATGATTTATTTATTTGTGAATTCTTTTGGAGAAATTCCCCCCGGGACGGTCAAAAAAAGATAGGTTTCACATGAATGAATTCCAAACAGATGATTGTGGGTTATTACTAGTGGCGGCGATGACCCTCCCAACGAGGCTCGATCAAAGCGAAATAGTAATCTCAGATTTAATCATGGTTATTACTTAGGTATAAAATTGATATGCATATACTTCTCAAGTCCCTGTCAATTTTATATTGGTCAAGTGGGAGCCAACTATTAATCTGGATATTAAGGGTTTTGTAAATTCTTGTTTGTAACCTGCTTGAATGTGTTTAAATAATGACCCACCCAACGTGGCTTATTTAAACTATTTTGAGATGTTGGCTGATGCATGTTCATATTTTTTTTTGAGATTTTAATATGATGCATGTGATCGAACCTTGTGATTATTTGTGCTTATGCATATTATTGTTTATTTCAGTTCATCATGTCACAACCTTTTAATCCATCATTCAATATCTTTGAAAAGACAACTTGCTCCTTTGGAGAAAATTTTGTTGATTGGAATCGAAAACTCACTATTGTCCTCACTGCACAAAGCCATAATTGGGTTCTGACCACACCTAAACCGGATAAACCATCAGATGAGTCCACTAAAACGGTTAAGAAAGAGTATCTCGTTGGGAGCGGTCTAACGAAATGGCTAAGTGTACCATCTTGGCTTCTATGTCAGATGTGTTGCAACACCAACACCAGAACGTTGAGACCGCTGCGGAAATCATGACTAGTCTTAAAGCGATGTTTCAACATCAGAACCGTGTGGCTCGTCAGATCACCATGAGGGACTTGCTCTCTATGAAAATGGTGGAGGGAACGCCCGTAAGGGAGCACGTTCTCCAGATGATGGCTCACCTTAATAAACTTGAGGTACTTGGCGCTGAATACGATATCGAGACCCAAATCGATTTCGTGCTCCATTCTCTGCCGAAAAGCTTTGAACAATTCAGGTTGAACTACCAGATGAATAATCAGAAGTTCTTGATGCCTGGTCTGTTGCAAGCTTTAGTCTCGGCAGAGGCGATATTGGGGCAGAAAAGCCAAGCCTTGGTGGCAAACGGACCTTCTTCTTCTTCTAGACCAAGGGGTGGTAAGAACAAGAAAAGGAACAAAGGCCACAAGCAAGTGAACTCAAGTGTTGCCAATGGCAAAGATAAGGTGAAGAAGGGTGGTGGAGTGAAAAAAGCCGGCTAAGGGAAGTGCTTCAACTGCGGTGAGAAAGGACATTGGAGGTCAGCCTGTTCCAGACCTAAGAGGGATGGAAAGAAAGGTAATTCTCATGCACTAGTTGTTGAAACTTGTTTAGCGGCGTATGCCTCCCATTTTGTGGGTGGTGGATACGGGATCCACTAATCATGTTTGTTTCACATTACAGGGGTTCAAGCGGACCCGACAACTTAGTGGGAGTGAGGTCCTCATCACCTTTGGGCGATCTTCGAGAGTGGCGGTGGAGCGATGGGAGAAGTGCACCTGTCTTTTGAAGACAGTGTTTTATTTTTGAGACATTCTTTACGTTCCGGATTTTTAGAAAGAATTCATTTTCAGTTTCTAAACTTTTATGATGGATATTTTGGTTACTTTTTTAATAAAAGTTGTTACCATTTTTTTTGATAAATTTATCTGTCATGGAACGTTGTTGAATGATCTTTATACAAATTGATTGTGCACACCACTCACGAAATGTATCCTATAACACATCAACTGTTTCCGAGAAAAGAAAACGTTCATCAGACGTGAACGAGACACTTCTTTGACATCTAAGATTAGGGTCATATAAATCCAAAGAGGATCCAAAGGTTGGTGAGAGACGGCTCACTAGGGTTTTCTCCAAGTTGAACCGATTCCAACATGCGAATCATGTTTGGAGAGTAATATGACCAAGATGGCATTTGGAGCCAAGGGGAATGGGGCTAAAGAAGTGTTAGAGATCGTTCACATAGATGTATGTAGTCAAATGTCAACCAAAGCAAGAGGAGGTTATGAGTAATTTTATTGATGATTACTCAAGATACATTTTCCTTATGAAGCATGAATCTGAGACCTTTGAGAAATTCTAAAGAATTTAAGGCTCAAGCAGAGAATCATATGGAAAAACGTATCAAGTCTCTACGATCTGATCGTGGAAGCGAATACCTCAGCGATGAGTTTTTTGAACTACTTATCTGATGAAGGGATTGTATCCCAGCTCACTGCACCCGGAACCCCTCAACAAAACGGGGTTTGCAGAGCGAAGCAACATAATTCTTTTGGAAATGGTTAGATCAATGATGAGTTATACGGATCTTCCCGAGTCGTTCTGGGGTCATGCCTTGGAAAACAGCGACTTACATTCTGAACTTGGTGCTATCCAAATCAGTTCCCAGAACCCCAAAGAATTGTGGACCGGGCGCAAGTCTAGTATGAGACACATGAGAACTTTGGGGTGTCCGGCTTACGTGTTGGACAAGGAAACCGGTAAATTGGATCCTCGATCAGAATTAAGGTTGTTTTATAAGATTCCCCGAGGGAACAAAAGGGTGAATGTTCTATAGTTCCAAAGATCAAAAGGTGGACATCCGCACCCACTTTAGATTTTGGAAGAAAACTATATGAACCAAAGAAAACCCAGAAGTGAGATTACCTTAAATGAGCTTAGAAGGCAAACCTCAGTGCCAACTGTACTAGATGATATACCAAACGATACGTTTTCACAACCGGAGCCTCGTTATAGTGGGAGGGTTGTTAGACAGCCCGAGAAATTCATGGGAATAGGAGAGTCCTCGAACTTGATTCCTAGAAATCAGACCCATGGACATATGACGAGGCACTCCAAGATAAGGATGCAGTTTCTTGGCAAATAGCAATGAAAGCCGAAGTGGGTCCTATGTTTCATAATAGAGTGTGGGAGCTAGTCGAACCACTTAATGGGGTCAAACCCATTAGATGCAAGTGGGTATATAAGAGGAAAAGAGGATTGGACGGGAAGGTTGAAACCTTTAAAGCAAGACTAATGGCGAAAGGTTATACTCAGAAAGAAAGGAATCGATTATGAGGAAACTTTTTCGCCAGTAGCCATGCTTAAGTCCATCCGTATTCTCTTATCGATTGCTGCGCATTTTCGACTTTGAAATCTGGCAAATGGATATCAAGACAGCTTTCCTTAACGGAAGTCTTGATAAAGAGATCTATATGCAACAACCCCTAGTTTTCATTGAAACAGGCCAAGAACACCCAGTTTGTAAGCTCAAGAGGTCCATTTACGGACTCAAACAGGCATCCAGAGCTTGGAACTAAAGTTTTGATCATGTTGTAAAGTCTTATGGGTTTGATCAAAACGAGTTTGAAAGTTGTGTGTATAAAAAGCGTGTCGGAACTGCATTGGTATTCTTAGTACTATACGTAGATGACATTGTGATCATCGGGAACGATGTGAAGGTGTGGTCAGACGTACGGGCATGGTTTCAAAATAGTTTGATATGAAAGACTTAGGGAAAGCCGGACATATCCTTGGGATCAAGATAACTCGAGATCGCCAGAAAAGGATGATCGGGTTATCGCAAGTTTCATACATAGACACTGGTTTTTGAAACGATTCAGCATGCAAGATTCCAAGAAAGGATTCGTACCTTTCAGACTTGGAATCCATCTATCCAAGAAAATGTCCCCTAAGACGCAAAAGGAGATAGATGACATGAAAGGTATTCCGTGTGCTTCGGCTGTCGGAAAACTTTATGTATGCAATGCTGTGTACGAGACCGGATATCTGCTTTGCCGTAGGCATGGTAGCAAGATATCAGAGTAACCCAAGGAAAGCGAATTGGACGACAGTTAAAAACATTCTGAAGTATCTGAAAAGAACTCGGGATAGAATGTTGATTTATCAGTCAGATACTCCAATCCCCATCGGCTACACGGACTCGGATTTCCAATCAGATATAGATTCCAGAGATTATCTGCCTCAGTTAGTGTGTTTCCATTTGGGAAGTGTAGCCATCAAATGGACGAGTGTGAAGCAGAAATGCATCACTGACTCAACCATGGAAGTCGGGTAAGTAATTGCATGTGAAGCAGTGAAACAACCGATTGGGCTCTAGACCTTCTTAGTGGACTTGGATGGTGTTCTGAATTTGTCTAGCAATATCTGCTAAGGGCAGTTGCAAATTCAAGAGAACTAAGAGTTCACGAGTCAAACAAACACATTAAAGGAAAAACATCTTATACGAGAAATCGTTAAGAGAGGAGATATAGATGTGGCAAAGATAGCGTCTGAGGACAGCCTAGCAGATCCATTCACAAAGCGTCTGCCTCTGAATACATTCGAGAGACATGTGAGTGGAATGGGTGTCAAGACCGTTGCCAATCTGCTTTGAGTATAAGTGGGAGAAATTATTAGGTTCGTGTAGGTGACATTAGATGTCACGGACTACGCGAGACGTGTTGTAGTATACTTAAAAGCAGACTTTGAGTATAAGTGGGAGATTGTTGAGATTATACTTAAAAGTATGCTTTTTACTTTGTATAATCAAAATGAATTTTCAGACTTATTTACTGAAATAAATTGTTTATCACTGATGCTTTAAATATGATTGAATGTTATATATATTTACTTCATAACTGTTCAATAATTCGTACGTGTTACACCGGTAGTTAATTTAGTGATACCGGATCACGAAGATTAAATTAACAGTCCCTTGTAACTAAAAGTACTCCATTCACGACCTAGATGGAAATGAACAACCATCGCGAAAGGTTGAGGTGTAAGGCTCAGATTGGTTTGTCTTGACCAAGAGATTACACTAGTGCA
Organism: Stenogyne calaminthoides; assembly: GCA_037126765.1. Taxonomy (NCBI): domain Eukaryota; kingdom Viridiplantae; phylum Streptophyta; class Magnoliopsida; order Lamiales; family Lamiaceae; genus Stenogyne; species Stenogyne calaminthoides. The sequence continues at coordinate 2,295,687 of JBBCBC010000040.1, forward strand.
TGATGATCTATTTGAATAGGACCTCTGAGGAGGATAAATTCTTGAGAATCGAACAAGGAAGAATTAGACCTCGATGGTTCGTTGTTTCTTAACCTTTGTCCCTTAAATAGGATCGCGTGGGATTGGTAACTATTGCTTTGACTTATCATGGGTAGCTTAATCGGAGAGAGATTCAATACTTTTTATCTTGGGCAATATTATTGGTCACATGTGATTGCTAAGATTTAATACGAAGAATCGTGTGCAAAGTACGCTTGTTTGATTTGCCCCTTGGGAGGTTCATAAGTTTTATCATACCAAATCTTGCAAGTGGAATTAGTTTCCGGTATGGATAATAATGTTGAACCGTTCCTCGACCAAGGACAAAAGATATTAATTAACGGAAAGCTATTTCAGTGGCTTGAATTAATTAATGGGCTAGATAATCTTAAACACGGGAAATAATGACCGGGAGCCATATTGACTGTAATATGGGTTAAGATGGATAGTGCAATATTAATTATGTAGTGGGATTAATTAATATTTATGGGCTTGAATTATATTGTGGCTCAATATTAGATATTCAAGATCCATTAGAAGGTCCAATCTTAATTCTCCTAAAGGCCCCCTGAGTAGCCCAACATATAGTCCAATAACTGAAAATGTGATTAAAATAAAATAAATATTGTTGCTTATATTTCCTCTAAATTTTCGAAAATTATGGATAAAAGAGGGAGAAAGATTTTCTTTGAATTTTGTTATGGAATGAAGATATGTATTCTTGGAATACAAGATTATCTCATTAAATTCAAGAAATCTCCCACTTGGTTATTCATAGTGATATTTCGAAATTTTGGAAAATAGAGGGCAAGAAAGATTTTCTTGATTTTCTTGAAAAGATATTATGGAAGATATGTATTTCTTGAAATACAAGAATATCTCATAAATTCAAGAAGATCCAAATCTTGGATTCTTGCACACTATATTTTTCGAAAATACCATAAAATAGAGGAGGTGGAATTTTGTGGAATATTTTAATTATGGGAAAAAGAATATATGGGATATATTCAAGATTTCTTGGTGACCAAGAAAAGTCTTTTCACACATTGAAAATTCACTAAAATTTCGTTCACCCTCCCTCCTATAAATAGGGGATGATTAGTTCATTCCCAAGTACAATTCCATGTGCTGGAAATATTAGCAAATCCACATAAGTGGTGCAACAAAGTTTATTTTTTTCCTTTTGTTAATTGTTCGCGAGTATCCTTCCACCGGATTGTCGAGCAAGGGCTAAGGGAATACTTGGGAAGTCCTTTTGGTTAGTCCGTCCGACCGAAGTCACTGCCATCCCGAGAGGTACGTTCACGCAAACCCGTAGATTCCGCATGCGTAGGTTTTACGTGGCTTTTTATATGCATGATTTGTTGTCGCAATTATTATTTGAATTAATATAGGATTAATTCATGCTAGTAATAATTAATAAATTAAATTTGTATTTAAATATTCACCCGAATAGATCTCAGGCAACTCATTCCCTAACAAATGACCTCGAGGAAAGTCTTGAGCCAGTACCGCCTCTGGGATGATAGTAATTGTCAACGAGCATTCGATGGAGGCTGGGATTCGCTTTCCTCTTCATCCGGCAATTTCCCATCTGCTGGCGGCTTGGAATCAGAGCCTTACCCAAATCACTCCCAACGGCTGGAGTTATATTTTGTCGACGATGACCATCCTCGGTCTGGCCGGGCTACATCGGATGCCGACTCCGGGAGAGTCGCCTACGTGATGTCGCGGGTCATTTAGGTCGGCGTCTATAATGTCGTGCGACTTCGCAAGGGCAGGGAACTCGTGAGTGGGATCCCGAACAAAGTCGTGGACTGGCATCGAAATGGTGGTTTGTTGGGGGCGCCTGGGAGTCGGCGGACCCCTCGAGCACATTACCCATCCGGGTCCCCATGGACTATGCACCCCGAGTCGAGCATGGTAAATTCTCACTTTTATACTTCTGAGGTCGTACTGATCTAATTCTTATTTTCCTTTTGCAGTGTTCGCGCCTTTGACCGCCGACTTATTTTGGGACTTCCAGGAGGCGTTCAAAACTGTTTTTCGACGACCGTGAGGCCCCAGCGGCGTCAACGCCCTCAACTCCGAGCTCGATCGGTTGAAGGCCGACCTCTACACCTATCCCCGGCACTTGAGAATCCCCTGTGAGTATTCATCTTCGATTCCCCCCCCTCTTTTTTTTTAGCCTTTTCCACCATGTAGATCCCGATATCCCGGTCTACTGCCGCTAACCTTCTGCATCAGTGATGGCCACCCGGAAGAAGTTGGTCCTTGGTCAGATGAAGCACGCCCAGGTCGCCGACCTCCCTCCTCCGAGCTCGACCCGTCAGTCCCCATTTGCCGACCGCTGACAAGAGGAAGGAAGGAGGTGCCTCCGAACCTCCGGGAAGAGGCGAGGGCCTCATTAACCGACATCGGGAGGTCACACTCCCGCTCCTCCTCGTAGCCTCCCTCCATCTCCCGAGGATCGACTTCCGGAGGATGACTCGTGGTTGGGCTGGGACGCCGACCGCATCAACGAGTAAGTGTCTAACCGGATTACTTTATTTTATTGTACACCTCTCTTTTGCTGACCTCGAGATCTTTTTCGTAGCCCGGAGCTAACTCCTCATAAGTTCGGCCCTGAGGCCTTGAGCTTCTTGAGGTCGGGACACATCGTCCGGGCCGGGTCCCGTAGGTGGCCACCACCTCCGGAGGACTCGGGGGGAACGACCAGCGGTTGGACCTGAGACCGACCCACACAAAGAATGCCCGGCCGCGTAACGGACAGCAACCATACTCGCCCTTGCTCATTCTCAAAAGGAGGCCTTCTACCTCGAGAAGACCAAAGGCTCAACCAGAGGCCGGTTTGGAAGAGCTCGAAGCCGCATGAGTCGGGTTGGTGATCAAAGCCAAGATGCTTGTCACTGCGGCTGATGCCCAGAAGAGGTTGGAGTCCTCCAACTCCGACCTTCTCAAAAAGCTCTCCCGACCAGGGCGCATGGCCGAGGTGGAGGGAGTTAAGCGAAGGTGGCCCATCTGGAGGGTGAGCTAGCCGAGGCTGGGAGGACACTGGCTGAGACAGAAGGCGACTTCAAGCGGACTGAGGAGCTCAATGCCAACTTTGCCTATGTGATGGCCTATGCTGGAGCCATCCGGGCTTTTCACAAGGCGAATCCTGTGGGCGACCTTACTCCTGTTGTTGCCGAATTGGCGGACTACGTTCGTGACTATCCTCCCGCCCCCACGGCCTTCTTGGAGATCAATGACTTGGAGGATATGGGCGTCGACCTCTCCTTCTTTGCTAATCCCTCTCGGATTGTACATCCGATCCCGGAGGAGGAGGTTGCTGCCGAGGCGAGGTATTTCACCGAGCCGGAGTCAGCTCTTGAGGCCCCTGTGTTGGAGGTTGCGGCCACAGAAGGGAATGTGGAAGGGGGTTCGGTGGGACCCTGAGGGGCGGAGCCTTTCGACTTTTCATCTCTTTTTCATTTTTGATGTATCGGCCTGCGGGCCCTTTTTAATGTACTCGCCTTCGGGCCCCCTTTTGTTATGTTCGCGAGTCATTTTACTTGGAGAAAATTATGTGGCTGATTCGGTGACAACTCACAAACAAAATATGCACGTGTAAAATAAACTGTAAATAAGATGGAATTGTTGACCCAGTTCGTCAAGAAATGACTATATTGGATACATCTCATGAAGATGCATCATTATGGATGAAGATGATTTGGAGAGTTGATATATGAGTGCTAGGGTTTTTGTATGCATGGGTAATCTCTCGAATTTTTCTGTACCTCACCTCTCTGGGAAATTTCTCAACCTTTATCTTGTAGGAAATTTTTTTTGTAACCTGTCTCTTGTTGTTTTTTCTTCTTTTTATAGTACTTCGACAAGCACGAGCTAGATTGGCAAGCATGAGCTGGAGACTTCGGGCCATGCAAGAGTTCATGTAATGTTGCCACGTTTCCAACTTCGTCTTCCTGGTTGATCTTTGCACTTGATTGTCTGTATGGCACTCTTTTGATCGTCCAAATCAATCTTTTGCTCGGCTAGATGCTTTGTTCGCCCCTTTAACCATGTCAGTTTTATGCTGGAATATTGTCCTTGTCGAGCATGTCTGAGTTCTTCAGGCTATCTGAGCTCTCTGGGATGTCTGTGCCCTCAGGATATCTGATCACCGAGCATACTGACCCCTCAGGATGTCTGAGCCATCAGGATGTCTGAGCCCTCAGGATATTTGAGCACCGAGCATACTGACCCCTCAGGATGTCTGAGTCTTCAGGATATCTGAGTGTCGAACATACTGACCCTTCAGGATATCTGAGCATTCAGGTTGTCTGAGTCCTCAGACTTGTCTGAGTCCTTAGACTTGACTCAGCTTATTTGATTCCTTCTTTCCTGATCTGAGTGGAGAACATGCCTATTTGCTCGGTAGGCTGGTTGAGCAACTTTGGTTGGTAAATGGAAAACTGGCGAACAAAACTTACTTCATAAGCGAGTATGTTCGCTTGTTTTGACAAGGGGCGAGCTGGTCGAACAAACTAGTTTGGTCGGCGAGCGGCGAGCACACTTGTCCATCGGGCATGATTATTTTAATAAATATTACACGTGTCTCTCTTACGTGTTTGATTAATGCTGAATAATTATATCGAACACAACATGTTATATTAATGAAGTTCCTTTTCTTATATCATGTTGTGTCGACCTTTCATTTCTTATATGCGACTTAAAATTTACTTATCCACGTCGTCTTGTTGTAATGTGACTTTATTGTTGGGACTTTGTTTATCTGGTCGTCTTACAAAGTCGGGGGATGTCGCCCCTTGCAGGGTGCCGATTCTCCCCTCGGTGTGTCGAAGATCGTACCTCGGGTGGTTTATGTTTTCTTTACATAGCCCCTTTGGGTTTCACACAATGATTTTGAGATTAAGGAAAAAATATTATTAATATTTCCGATAAATAACTGGTTACAAGGGTATAATTTCACTGATAATACTTCCGCAAGTGTGCCGCGTTCCATGGCTATTGAGCTTTGGTTCCATCTGGTAGCTCGAGCTCGTATGCTCCATTAGGTAAGATCTTTGAGACTTTGAATGGTCCCTCCCAATTTGGGCCGAGGGTCCCCTTCAATTCGCCGAGTATCTTCTTGAGTACCAAATCGCCTTCTCTGAATCGCAGTAGTCGTACTTTGGAGTTGTAGTACTTTTCCGACCTTTGTTTATATCTGGCATTCCTCATGTTAGCTTCTAGTCGTTTTTCCTCGAGCAGATCGAGATTTCTGGTTAGGGCCTCATGTTAATTTGAAGGCGACTGGCCGGGTCGGAGGTGGGAAGTCGATTTCGGGGATCACTTGCTCGGGTCGAAGGCTAAGTGAGTAGGGGTTTCTCGGTTGAATTTTCCGCGCAGTCGATTCTATAGGCCCATAGAACGTCTGGGAGCTCGCTAGCCCACTTCCCCTTGGCCCCCTCGATCTTGGCTTTGAGAGTGTGCTTGATGATTTTGTTCACGGCCTCGACCTGTCCATTTGACTGTGGGTGGTATGGGGTTGAGAAGAGCTTCGTGATTTTCCACTTCATGAAGAAAGCCTCGACCTTGAGGCCTTCGAACTGCTTGCCATTGTCTGATATGATGGCTTGTGGTAAACTGAATCTGCATATGATGTTCCGCCATATGAACTTGATGACTTGGTTACGACCGCGGGTCGCCAATTGCCTCTATACCCACTTTGTAAAGTAATCTCATCGCTACTAGGCGATTTGATCGAGCCCGATTTGTTGGGAGTGGGCCAATGATGTTTATCCCCCACTTTGCAAATGGCCAGGGGCTGAGGATACTTGTGAGTTCTTCCGGTGCTTGTTTGATGGAAGGGGCGTGGATTTGGCATTTGTCGCATTTGCGAGCGAAGATGATGGCATCCGCCCTTAGCGTGGGCCAAAAGTATCCCTGTCTTGTGGTTTTGTGGGCCAGTGATTCCCCCCCCCGGTGTGGTTTCCGCATGCCCCCTCATGTATTTCACGTAGGATTACTTACCCCTATTCGGGTGTGATGCACCAGAGTAGGGGCATGCTAAAGCCACGCTTGTACAGCTCGATCTGGACCATAGTGTATCTTGCTGCTCGCAATTGAAGCTGCCGAGCCTGGACCCTATCTGTGATGGGTGTCATCCAGCTCGATTTCGGGTCTTCTAGGTTTACGACCTCCGCGTGTTTGGTGGATGGGTGGGGTAATGTTGTGATGGTGACATCCTTCATTTTTCTGCTGATCCTTCGGAAGTCGCTAGTCGTGCTAGGGCATCGGCTCGTGAGTTCTGCTCTCTTGGGATTAACTTGACATGGATTTGGTCGAATTTTTGGCATAATATTTTCACCACCTCCTGGTAGGCTGCTATTCGGTCGTCCCTTGCCTCGTACTCTCCAGAAATCTGGTAGGCTACGAGTTGGGAGTCTGTGTGATCTTGCAGTCTTCTGACACCCATTGCTATTGACATTTCTAGGCCGCTGACAAGCGCTTCGTATTCGGCCTCATTGTTGGTTGCGGGGAAATCGAAGGTGATGGCGTTCTGTAATGAGGTCCCCTCTGGGCTTGTTAAAACTATACCGGCCCCCGACTTGTGGGAGGTCGCAGATCCGTCCATGAACAATTCCCAGGGTGGGTCGTTCAAGCATCCGGCTTCGATTGGGAATGTAAGTTCCACGATGAAGTCGGCTAGGGCTTGGGCTTTGAAGGCAGGTCGGGGCGCGTAGGTTACCCCGTATTGACCGACCTCAATTGCCCATTTGAGGCATCGCCCCGACGTGTCTTTCCAGTGCAAGATGTTCCTCAGGGGTGTGGAAGTCAATACTTCGACTTGATGGTTGAAAAAATAAGGCCTTAATTTCCTTACGCTCATAACCAGCGCGTATGCCAGTTTTTCCAGGACCGGATATCGTAGTTCAGTTTCATTCAGTGTCTGGCTGACGAAGTAGATTGGGAGCTCGTTCCTATCCTCCACCCGAACTAGTACTGCGCTCAAAGCTGTTTCAGAGGTCGCGAGGTATAGGAAAAGTTTCTCCCCCGGAATTGGTTTTGACGGAATGCTTACATCCGCCAGGTAAGCTTTGATCTTGCCGAAAGCTTCCTGACTTTCGTGTGTCCATTCAAACTTCAATTTTTTTTGGATGGTGTCGAACAGCGTCTTGCACTTATCCACCATTCGGGAGATGAAATGATTTTGGGCGGCCAGGCATCCTGTGAGTTTTTGTACTTCCTTCACGTTTTGGGGCGCCCCCATGTCTAGTATGGCTTTGAATTTGGAGGGGTTCACCTCGATTCCTCGTTTGCTCACCAGGTGTCCTAAAAACTTCCCAGATTCGACTCCGAAATTGCACTTCTTCGGGTTTAGTCGCATGTTGAACTTTCTTAGGATATCGAAAGTTTGGGCCAAGTGGGTTAAGTGGTCCTCCAATTTTAAGCTTTTGATGACTATGTCGTATATATAGACTTCCACCGACTTCCCTATGAGGTCGGTAAACATGTGGTTGACCAGCCTCTGATATGTTGCCCCTGCATTTTTCAAGCCGAAAGGCATCCTCTTCCAGCAGTAGATGTTCTTCTCTGTTAGGAACGAGGTATGCTACCTGTCAGGTTCATACATGACTATCTGGTGGTAGCCTGCAAAGGCGTCCATGAAGGACATTATCTCGTGCCCTGCTGTGTTATCTATCAGGTGGTCGATGTGGGGCATTAGAAAGAAATCATTTGGGCATGCGCTATTGAGATCTGTGAAGTCGATGCATAGCCGCCAAGTCCCATTGGATTTTTTTACTAGAACGTCATTGGCCACCCATTGGGGTTGATCGGCTTGAGTGATCAAGTTATTGTCCAACAGCTTCTTCACCTCTTCGGCTAGTGCTGCATATTTTTCGGGACCGAATTTTAGCCTCTTCTGAGCTATCAGTTTCCGGGCTAGATCTATGTGTAGCTTATTGCACGTGACTTTTGGATCGATCCCTACCATGTCTTTGTGCGACCAATCAAAGACGTCTAGATTCTTTTTGAGAAAGTCGATGACTTCCCCCTTCAGGTCGTCCGGCATCTTTGAGCCGATTATTACTTCAAGATCTGGACGGGCTGGGTCCACTTTGACTTTCTCGAGGACTTCCCCCAGGACGGCCCTTTGGGTATTTTGCCGGGGATCGTCTATTTTTGCTTCGAGTAAAAACTCTTCTAGTTCAGGCCCCAATCTTGGGTCAAAATCATCGCTACTTCTTTTCCTGCTCGTTTCATTGTTTAAAGATTCGCTTTGCATATCTCTATCTATTACAAATATTTGTTTGCTAGATATTGGTGCGGAATTTAAATGAGACGAGGGATAAATCAAACAACCTCTTGCATCAACTTGGTCACCTTTGACGGTGCCGACCAGCCCACTTTTGGGGGGAAACTTTACACAGAAATAAAAAGTTGAGGACGCAGCCTCGAATTCATGTTCAAAAGGCCTCCCGAGGAACCCATTGTAGGAGCTTGGGAGGTCGACAACTAGGAAATCTAAAAGCCTAGTGGTCCTAACTTCTTCATTCAGAGTGGAGACTAATTCTACAGCAAGTCGGATCATCCCTATCGGCTTTACTGTTGCGTCCCCGAATCCTTTCACGACGTGGTCGCATGAGGTGATATATGCGTCGTAATCTCCGAGTTGATCCAGGGTCTTCTTGAAGAGTATGTTGCAGAAGGCTCCCCCATCCACTAACAAGCGGCATATGGTGGTGCCCATGATATTTGGCTCTGATCACAATGGGATCAACGTTGGGGTAGACTACTCCGGCCTTGTCTTTTTCGCCGAACTCGATTGTGCTGGACTCCTCTCCTACTGTTGGGATATTTTAGTTTTGATGAATTATGCCAAAACATTATCAACTTGTGTTATTGAAGCTAATCTACAGATAACAAGTTGAGGGGGAACGAGAGAACAAGTTGAGGGGAAACTCACAAAATTAGACGAAGACGATCGAGATCGACGAGGTCAGCAGCATTTAGACCGGTCGAGATCGAGATAAGGAAGATGAGTTCGAGTTAAGCGATGAGTGCGGCAAAATCGTAAGAGAAGAAAAGCTAAGCCGGTGATCGGATGACCGGATGACCGATCGGATGACGTAACGCACTGATCGATGATCGGAAGAACGAACGAGCCGATATGGTGATCGAAGAAGAGCGATAAGCCGATCGAAAGAAACCCACCGTAAGATCAAGAGAAGGTTGCAGATCGTAAGAGGAGAGATGAGATCGACGAGATCGACGCGGATCGAGATCGGATATGAAGATGAGCAGATGATCAAGATCGACGTGATTGAGATCAGATGTGCTAAACTGATATGCTAACCTAATATGCTAACCTGATGTACTAATATGATGCAGATAAACCGATATGTCGACTGATGCTATACTAATCGATCATGTGATGATCAGATCGTGACGAGAAGAAATCGGATATCGAAAACCAGAAATCAGATACCGATCGGAGAAAGAAGTCATTCTAAGAGAAGTCATCCGAAGTCATATTCACCGAGAATCGTAACGCCGATGATCAGTTAGCTCGAAAAGCTAGTGACTGAGGGGTCGATGTCCAATTCGGAAGAGTCAACTCAAGAAGCCCGAGTGTCAGATGCCCCGATCGATAAGGTCCGCCAAGAGAAGTCTCATTGAATCAGTATCCCGAATCAAGTATCCTGAGGCTCAGATGGAACAAAAGACTCAGTACGTCTCTGAAGACACCGAGACTCAGAGAATCCTAAATGATTCCAAGGCGAGGAATCTGAGGAATATAGCCGTTAGAATCAGCTGACGTGGACCAATGAGAGGAAGACAACAAGCACGAAAAGTCAAAAAGTTAGAATAGTATGGATTTGAATGTGACTCCTTCCAACGGTAACATTCAAATCCACACTATAAATACAAGTTCTTCCCTCATTATCAAGTGTGGAAAAATGCGTGAAACATCCATCAAGCCAAATCATCAAGCATTCCCACCATAGAACACAGAGCAAGAAATACACATATATATTCAAAAGTGTTCTACCTTAGATCTAAGCACAAATGCTATATCCTAAGCTTAGAGAGATTTTCCCATCCTTAGCATTGAGGCTAAACAAATGTAAGGGAAAATCTCAACCTAGTTGGAAACCAAACAATCTTATACCCAAACTCAAGAGTCGGTTAAGTTTGTAGGTGAGTGTGAACTCGGTAAACATCTAGCAATCCCGAAAGGGAGGGTAGGCAATCCCGTGAGGGTGATAAGTCCCATTTGAGTGTGAACTCGGTAAACATCTGTTGGGTGCTGGACTAACACGTTAAACTAAGTCCAGTTGGTTAAGTTGGTGCCCCATGAAGGGAAGAGTGGATGTAGGACGAGTTGTCCGAACCACTATAAAATCGTGTGTTCTTTACTGCTTTATGCTCTTACTTGCCATATGCATTCGATTATAAGCAAAACAACACACATGAGCTTAAAAAGTGAAAAATCTGTAATCACTCTGCCCTCTCCCCTGTTTTATATGCATCGCTTTCAAAATGTTTGCTTCCGCATGCGCAAAATGGGTTTTCCCACCGGGACCTACACCTACCATGAAAACGGGTAGCACCATTTTCCTAGCGTTCTCAATTTCCCTTATCTCCTCCTTCAGACGCCTTTTGGATGAGGCGGTTGTAGAAAGTCCCCCTACTGTTCCGAACGGGGATAGAGTGTGTATCACGCGACCTCCCACGTCTTCGGGCATGGGCGATATTGGCCGTTTTCCCTGGCCGGCATTCCTCGGAGCATGTTCGACTTGCGGGTTCGCTTGTTGGCGACCTCTTTGGTCTTGCTCTTGGTTCCTCTGAGGCCGTTTGATGAACTCATCCAATATCCCATCCTCGTACAACCTCTAGAGCTGTGGGAGAAGATTCTTGCACTCGCTGGTATAATGTCCGGTTTGCTCGTGGAAGGCAAAATACTTGTTGAGGTTTGCCTTGCCCTTGTTCTTTATTGGCCGAGGCGGGAGTAGTAGCTCTCGGTCCTTGATCTGATTGAACACATTACCTGGAGTCATGCCTAAAACTTCCATCAACTTTACTGGAATGCTTTCTTCGAAGGGCTTGAAGCTGCCCCGAGCCTTATAATGATTACCGGCTTTCTTGGAGCTTTTCTTTGTATTGACGACCTCCCTGTCGTCGGAGAGTCTTTCTTCCAATAGCTCGGAAGCATGGATGATGTCACTCGCCCATCTCTGGAAGTCGTTATAGCTGATTAGATACTCGGTGGTCATCCGCCGCCACAGCTTGGTCCCCTTCTTGAGTTTGGAAACAGCCCCGAGGACTTTTGCCTCGTCACCGATGGGATCCCCCTCCAATATGAGCTTGTCGATCCTTTCGATGTAGGATCAATCTGTCTGCTGCGTGTTCATGAGTCGCTGCTTGGTCGCAGGTCATGGAGCCAAGGCCGTGAAATGGATCAAGAATTACCTAGCGAGCTCGGTGAATGGTTTTATAGAGAACGGTGGAAGTGAGGTGAACCATTGGTGGGCCTGGTCGCTCAAGGTTAAGGAAAACATCCTGCACTTGGTGGCATCTGTGGCTCCCATGGAAGCCATGTAGGAGTTATACTTGGCCACGTGGACCTTCGGGTCCGTGCTTCCGCTGTAGCGATCTAGAGCTGCGATGTTGATTTTCCTTTGGGTAGGAGCCAAAGTGACTGTGGTCCCGAGGGGGGAGTCTGGAATGACAAGGTCGCGGTCTGCCCCTGCCGTGCTGCCCTGGTTCTCAGCTCGCTCGAGAAGTCACTGGACCGTTTTGGCCAGCGCATCGATCTTGATGTCGCGATGATCCCTGGGGGGAAAGTCGCCGTTGGGTCGCCTTGGTGGATTGCTGACCCTCTCGATAGCTCGTTGTGGTGCAGATTCAGGGCCATGACCAGGTCTCGCTCTATCTGGTCGGCACGACGGGGCTGAGATTGTGCCTCGTCTTCAGCTGCCATAAGGGCCTTTTGGATCTCTTGTTCCCCAAGTCGCTCGAACACGTTACCCGACCTCGCCGGCCTTTCCAGGAGCCTGCGATTCCGAATGATGGCGTGCTTTGCTGGATCGTATGCCAGTTGGCCAGTGGAATGCCCTTTCTTGATAAGGGCGTTCTTTCCCTTAGAGATCCCCGGATTTGGTGTCGCTTTCTTGGCGGGTGGCTGTTCATCCTCCTCGTCGAAGATGAGACGCTTTTTGTTGAGGATGGCCAAGATGGCCTTTGCGTCCTCTGGCCTCTGGGATAATGGGATGAGAGTGCTGCGAGCTCATAGAGGCTTCCACACCGTCGTGATTGTCGGTCTCATTTCGGGGATTGTTACCTTGATTGATCGCCATTGGAGATTTCGGGTTTCCTGTAGATTTTTAGTAAATCGACAGAACTGTTCCCACAGACGGCGCCAATGTTGAGACCTCGATATTATATCTAGGACAACGTGATTATGAAATGGATCAAATGGATAACAAGTAACAAATATGAAGATGCGCTGTGAGTTTGGTTACCTAGTTCGTCTTTTGAATAAGACTACGTCTGGGGGCGCCCAAGCCAGGAGTATTTCATTATATTTTCTGCCTAAAGTACTAGAATTTTCATGTCTTTACAATGAGAGTTACATGTTGTATTTATAGACCTAAAACTATGGTTTTTCTCCTTCGTGGGCTTCTCTTAGCGGGCTTGCCAAGCTTCTGCCGCCAAATCTAGGGTTTCCTCTAAATCCGTGATTTCCGCATCCGGATGCACTTGCCTTGCTTACCCCGCGATATCCGCGCTCAGTTATTTGTATCTTTACAAATTACAGCCGTTGGAGGTCGTTTCCGGCTTGCAGCCTTCCTCAAGGTCGATGGTGACCTTCTTCTCCTCAAACCGATGTGCGACCTTCTCTGCTTCATGAGGAAGTCGTTCTACGACCTCCCATTTCCATCAAAGTCGCTTCTATTGACTACTTCACCAGGTAGGAATATTCCATGGTACAACAGCCCCTTCTGCTTTCAGTGGAGGCATACAACCTTGTCCACCCTCTCCTTCTTTTGAATTCCACCTTTGGGCTTAAGGAAGTTCGGCTTAGAGCCTTTCTTTGCCTTGCCCCTTCGCTTCTTCTTTCCTTTCGGAGCAGAAGAAGTAGAGGCACTCACCATGAGCACGGGCTTTTCCTTAGCAGTGGAAGACTCAAAGGTCTTTAGCATGTTATGCAGCTCGGGCATAGTCATTTCCGTCTTATTCATATTAAAGTTTACTACAAAACTCGAATATGAATTACGAAGTGACTGAAGAATGGCATAAACAGAAACGTTGGTTTTGAGCTCAATGCCCAACCAACCAAGTTTCTCGATTAGCCCTATCATCTTCAACACATGAGGGTAAACCTTCCCTCCTTCAGACATCCGGCATCTAAACAGATCTCTCATCACTTCATAAATCTCGGAACGAGATTCAGAATCAAAGAGATCATTCAGATGCTTGATCATCTCAAAGGGAAGCATCCTCTCATGTTGACTTTGCAACTCGGGATTCATCCCGAGGAGCATAACACACTGAGCCTAGGAAGCATCATCTTGATGCTTCTTTTGAGCTTCGGCGTCAAACGCCTCGGCTTCTTCAGTACCAGTCTCCGGAGTAGCAGAGATTGGCTTGTCCAACACGTACTCAATTTTTTCTTGCCTAAGCACCAAACACACATTTCGGTGCCAGTCAAGAAAATTTGGCCCAACTAATTTGTTTGTTTCCAAAACGCTTCTCAGTGATAAGTTATTCATTTCAACAATCCTAGAGAAATATAATAAAACGGGAATTAAAACACATAATTCCTATGATCAATATTCAGCAATCAAAATAAACATGGCCTTTCAAATTTATTTTGTCTCCATTATTTTCACATATTCAACGACCTCATCGGAAGAATACGAATTTATATCCAATATAAATCATAATGGACTAGGATCCACATTCCTACTATCATAATATCTGCTTGGGCTGATTACTATGACAACATAACTGGTAGGTCTCCAAACCAATTGCAAAATTTGCAACTCCTAGTTGATTGAACCTAGTTCAATCAGATGCCCCATGACCCTCGTTTCCCTGCTTGGGCTGGTGAAACAGAGTCAGGTTGATTTACAACCACCAAGCGGTGACACAACGTGTCCCTATAATAGTCCCGTTAGATGTAGATCCGAGCAAAAGACTTGGGCCTTAAATACTCATTGGAACGAAATCTCCGGTTTACTATTAATTTTGATGGAAGGCATCGTTCAATTTAATGAAAAATCATATTTTAGTGAGGATCTTTTAAAGACGGGGTATTAATTGCTTAATCGAGATCCAACATGTTAATCTACATCACGTTTGAGCAATTATCGGGCGCCGTCTACCAAAACATGAATTACACGAACTAACATTTATATGGGTGTCGTCTACCCAAACAATAATACGGTCCGACAATTATTGGGCACCGCCTACCCAAACAGTTATAATGCGGACTGTAAAAGTGTTTGACGAATTAAAATATAAAACAGTCAAACAATGGGGTTCAATAATTCCTTTAAAAAAATGAATTTAAAACAAAAAAAATTAATTCGATTTTAAATTATTAAAATAATAATCAATCAAATCAATTATTATTAAAAGTCAAAATTTTAATTTTCATTAAAGTTAATCTAATTAATTTTAAATAAAATCCAATTTTATTTCAGGTTTTAAATTAATCCAATTAATTATGTCCAATGTTGGTCCAACCAACAATCCGATTTTAAGTCCCAAATTTTATTAATTCTAAAATTAAATCAAATTCAATTTTAATTAATAAAATATGGGGCTCAGGTGCAATTTCAAAAATTTGCACGGGAGGGCTTATCCAAATCAAATTTGCAAAACAGCCCTCCTCGCATCACCGAATAATCCGACAAAGATCCAATCAGACCGGAACATCTAATTTCACGAAATCCAAACCCTTTTCAGAATTCAACATTAACAATTCGACAAGTTCAAAACATTATCGAAAAGTATCGAAGAACAGGGATAAATTTTCACAAAATTAGATCGACAACAAGTAACCGAGGATAAGCAGGTCAGTTCGGTCAAACTAGAAGAAGACCCGAAACCAGAGACCAAGGTCATGAGCCAGCCAGAACGCAGGGTGGGTGTCACCATTGTGTGGGTGACCCACCAATACCCCCGTTTGAACCGCGCGAGGCATCAAATCCCCAAAAGGGTCCGAATCGACACGAAACCGATGGCCGTCACCGCGAATCTAATCGAGGCATGGTACGCCACCTCGAAACTCAGAAGAATCGAAAGGAAGTGCCACGAAATCCACCGAATCGGCGACGCCAAGCACGGTATTCGGTCCGATCTGTAATGCGCCGTCACGAATCGATCGAAACGAGAGTGGCGATGTCACAATCGTGACGAAGAAACCAGGCATCGACGATAGGAATCGATGCGAAGCAGTGGGTCGAAGATCGCCATCGCGCACGGTGAGTCGGGCTAGCCGACTTAAGTGGTATCGCATTTGCCTTTATCGCCAGGGGATGTGAGCAATCGAGTGAAGCGGTCAAAATTGGCGGACGAGGCACGGTGGAGAGGGGTTTTCCCAGAAAACCCTCAATTCCTTTGAGGAAGACAACCTTGCCACAAGAAACAAAAAGGGGTGCAGTTTTATTATTTTAATTTAAAACCAACACACTTGCAATTAAATCAAGAGCCTGAGCTCTGATACCACTATTGGAATATAGAGGCACGTAAACACGTAATACATGCGCAGTGGAAATTAAAGTTCACCAACAACGAACAATTAATTGCACAGAAAGGAATACAATAATCATAATAAGAAATCTTACAATAACTGTAGTTCAGATTCCTCCACTATGGTATCCACGTAATCCCCTAGAACGGATCTGCACGATTCTGTCAGTGTTGAATCCCAAGATGAATCAGCTAGGAAAACCCAAACTTTAGATCTTATGGAGAGAATATGAAGTTATGTTATTTGTGAATTCCCAAGAATCTGTATATATATGGGAGGCCCAGCTTAAATCTTAAGCTAGCCCAATTAGGTAATTAAAACCCTAATCCTTATTTAAATAAATCTCTACGATTTATTTCCCCATATAAATCTCTACGGATTTAAATGCCTTATATGAAAATCTCTACGATTTATTTCCATATACATTTAATCCTATAATTATATTCCAAATATATGTTGGGGAATAAGTTGCACAGATCTATTCGGGATGAATATTTAAATACAAATTTAATTCTTATAATTATTACTAGCATGAATTAATCCTATATTAATTCAAATAATAATCCAACAACAAATCATGCATATAATCAATTCACGTAAAACCTACGCATGCGGAAATTCTACGAGTTTACGTGAACATACCTCTTGGGACGACAATGGTCTTGTTGATTAGACTCACCAAAAGAACTTCCCAAGTATTCCCTTAATCCTTGCTCGACTATCCGGTGGTAGGACTCCTGCGAACAATTAACAAAAGAAAAATAAACTTTGTTGCACCACCTTTGTGGATTTGCTAATTTTTCCAGCACATGGAATTGTACTTGGGAATGAAAGAATCATCCCCTATTTATAGAGTAGAGGTGGTCGAAATTTTGGGGCAAAAACAATGTGGGAAAATCTTTTCTTGATCTCCAAGAAATCTTGAATATATCTCCTATATTCTTTTTCCCATAATTATAATATTCCACAAAATCCCACCTACTATTTGTTATGGAATTTTCGAAATATTAGGCAAGAATCCAAGATTTGGATCTTCTTGAATTTATGAGATATTCTTGTATTTCAAGAAATACACATCTTTTCAAGAAAATCAAGAAAATCTTTATTGCCCTTTATATTTCAATATTTTCGAAAATACTTATATGGATAACCAAGTGGGAGATTTCTTGATTTTAATGAGATAATCTTGTATTCCAAGAATACATATCTTCATTCCATAACAAAATTCAAAGAAAATCTTTCTCCCCTTTCAATCCATAATTTTCGAAATTCATGGAAAAATAAGGCAACAATATTTATTTTATTTTAAACACCTTTTTCAGTTATTGGACTATATGTTGGGCTACTTAGGGGGCCTTTAGGAGAATTAAGATTGGACCTTTCAATGGATCTTGAATTATCAATATTGAGCCACAATATTATTCAAGCCCATAAATATTAATTAATCCCACTACATAATTAATATTGCACTATCCATCTTAACCCATATTACAGTCAATATGGCTCCCGGTTATTATTTCCCGTGTTTAAGATTATCTAGCCCATTAATTAATTCCAGCCACTGAAATAACTTTCCGTTAATTAATATCTTTTGTCCTTGGTTAAGGAACGATTCAACATTATTATCCATACGGAAACTAGTTCCACTTGCAAGATTTGGTATGATAAAGATTATGAACCTCCCAAGGGGGAAAATCGAACAAGCGTACTTGCACACGATTCTCTGTATTAAATCTTAGCAATCACATGTGACCAATAATATTGCCCAAGATAAAAAGTATTGAATCTCGTTGATTCTCTACCCATGATAAGTCAAAGCAATAGTTACCAAACACACGTGATCCTATTTATGGAACGAAGATTAAGAAATAACGAACCACTGAGGTCTAATTCTTCCTTGTTCAGTTCTGAAGAATTTGTCCTCCTGTAGGTCCTATTCAGTGCATCAGTCATGCACTAGTGTAATTTCTTGGTCAAAACAAGCCAATCTGAGCCTTACACTTCAACCTTTCATGATGGATTGTTCATTTCCATCTAGGTCGTGAATGGTGTACTTTTAGTTACAAGGGAATGTTAGTTTAATCTTCTGTGATCTGGTATCACTAAATTAACTACAATGTAACACGTACTATTTATTGAACAGTTATGAAAAAAATATATGTAACATTCAATGATATTTAAAGCATCAGTGATAAACAATTTATTTCAGTAAATAAGTCCGAAATTCAGTTTTGATTATACAAAGTAAAAGCATACTTTCCAGTATAATCCCAACAATCTCCCACTTATACTCAAAGTCTGCTTTTAAGTATACTACAACATGTCTCGTGTAGTTCCTAATTCGTGACATCTAATGTCACCTACACGAACCTAATAATTTCTCCCACTTATACTCAAAGCAGATTAGCGGCGGTCTTGACACCCATTCCTTCCACATGTCTCTCGAATGTATTGAGGCGACCCTTTGTGAATGGATCTCGCCAGGTTGTCTTGAGACGCTATCTTTGCCACATCTATATCTCCTCTCTTAACGATATCTCGTATAAGATGGTATTTTTTCAATGTGTTTCTTTGGCCTTGTGGGCTCTTGGTTCCTTAGAATTTGCAACTGCTCCGGCATTGTCACAATAAACAGTGATTCTAGCTGGGCAAATTTGGAACTACATTCAAGTCCACTAGGAAGTTCTTGAGCCATACCGCTTCTTTTCATTTGCCTCATGACGACTACATATTCGCTTCCATGGTAGAATCTGCGACGCATTTCGCTTGACGCTTCTCCATGTCACGGCTCCTTCCCCATGCAAAACACACTACCCGGAGGTAGATTTTCGAGAGTCTATGTCCGATTGGAAATCCGAGTCCGTAGCCGATGGGGATTAGACTATTCGATCGATAAATTAACATTCTATCCCGAAGTTCTTTTTAAGATACTTCGTAATGTTTTTAAGCGTGCATTCAATGTTCTTTCCCCGGGTTACTTTGATATCTTGCCACCATGCCAACGGCAAAGCAGATATCCGGTCTCGTACACAGCATTGCATACATAAGGCTTCCGACAGCCGAATCATAAGGAATGCCTCTCATGTCATCTATCTCCTTTTGCGTCTTAGGGCACATTTTTTGGATAGATGGATTCCATGTTCCGAAAGGTGCAAGCCTTTCTTGGAATCGCATCTTTAAATCATTTCAAAACAAATGTCTATGTATGAAGTTTTGCGATAACCCGATCATCCTTTTCTGGCGATCTCGAGTGATCTTGATCCCAAGGATGTGTGTGGCTTCCCCTAAGTCCTTCATATCAAACTGTTTTGAAAGCCATGCCCTTACGTCTGACAACACCTTTACATCGTTCCCGATGATCACAATGTCATCTACGTATAGTACTAAGAACACCAATGCAGTTCCGACACGCTTTTTATATACACAACTTTCAAACTCGTTTTGATCGAACCCATAAGACTTTATAACATGATCAAAACATTGGTTCCAAGCTCTGTTTGAGTCCGTATATGGACTTCATGAGCTTACAAACTAGGTGTTCTTAGCCTTTTTCAATGAAGCATTGGGGTTGTTGCATATAGATCTCTTCATCAAGACTTCCGTTAAGGAAAGCTGTCTTGACATCCATTTGCCAGATTTCAAAGTCGAGATGCACAGCAATCGATAAGAGAATACGGATGGACTTGAGCATGGCTAGGGGCGAAAAAGTTTCCTCATAATCGATCCCTTCTTTTTTAGTATAACCTTTCGCAACGAGTCTTGCCTTGAAGGTTTCCACCTTCCCGTCCGGGTCCCTTTTTTTTTTTTCTTATACACCCACTTGCAACCAATGGGTTTGACCCCATTAAGTGGTTCGACTAGCTCCCCACACTGTTATGATTCATAGAACCCATTTCGCTTTTTCATTTCTTTGTTTGCCAAGAATCTGCATCCTTGTCTTGGATTGCCTCGTCATATGTCCATGGGTCTGATTCGTCTTGTCCGGGAATCAAGTCCGAGGACTCTCCTATTCCCATGAATCTCTCGGGCTGTTTCACAACCCTCCCACTACGACGAGGTTCCAGTTGTGTAAGTGTGTCGTTTGGTATGTCATCTTGTACAGTTGGCATTGAGGTTAGCCCCCTTAGCTCATTTAAGGTAATCTCACTTCTGGGTCTTCTTTCGTTCATATAGTCTTCTTCCAAAAATCTAAAGTGGGTAATTATGACCACCTTTTGATCTTCGGGACCATAGAACATACACCCTTTTGTTCCCTCGGGGTATTCCACAAACAACCTTAATTCTGATCGGGGATCCAATTTACTGGCTTTCTTGTCCAACACGTAGGCCGGACACCCCCAAATCCTCATGTGTCTCAAATTAGGCTTGCGCCCGGTCCACAATTCTTTGGGAGTTTTGGGAACCGATTTGGATGGCACCAAGTTGAGAATGTAAATTTCTGTTGTTTCCAAGGCATGACCCTGTAACGACTTGGGAAGATCCGCGATAACTCATCATAGATCTAACCATTTCCAAAAGAGTTCTGTTTCTTCGCTCTGCAATCCCGTTTTGTTGAGGGGTTCCGGGTGCAGTTAGCTGGGATGCAATCCCTTCATCAGATAAGTAGTTCAAAAACTCATCGCTAAAGTATTCGCCTCCATGATCGGATCGCAGAGACTTGATACGTTTTTCCCTATGATTCTCTGCTTGAGCCTTAAATTCTTTGAATTTCTCAAAGGTCTCAGATTTATGCTTCATAAGGAAAATATAACCGTACCTTGAGTAATCATCAATAAAAGTGATGAAATACTCATAACCTCCTCTTGCTTTGGTTGACATTGGACCACATACATCTGTGTGAACGATTTCTAACACTTCTTTGGCTCTATTCCCCTTGGCTCCAAATGCCCTCTTGGTCATTTTACCCTCCAAACATGATTCGCAGGTTGGAATTGGTTCAACTTGGAGAAACTCCAGTGAACTGTCTTTCACCAACCTTTGGATCCTCTTTAGATTTATATGTCCCAATCTTAGATGCCATAGAAGTGTCTCGTTCACGTTTGATGAACATTTTCTTTTCTTGGAAATAGTTGATGTGTTATAGGATGCATTTCGTGAGTGGTGTGCACAGTTAATTGTATAGAGATTATTCGACAACGTTCCATGACAGATAAATTTATCAAAAAGAGAAATGGTAACAACTTTATTAAAAGTAACCGAATATCCATCAAGAAAAAGTTTAGAAACTGAAATTAAATTCTTTCTAAAATTCGGAACGTAAAGAACATCTCTTAAAATTAAAACTATATCTTCAAAGGACAGGTGCACTTCTCTCACTGCTTCAGCTGCCACTCTTGTAGCATCGCCCAGTGTGATGAGGATCTCACTCCCACTAAGTTGTCGGGTCCGCTTGAACCCCTGTAAAGTGAAACAAACATGATCAGTGGACCCCGTATCCACCACCCATAAATGGGAGGCATACGCCGCTAAGCAAGTTTCAACAACTAGTGCATGAGAATTACCTTTCTTTCCATTCCTTTTGGGTTTGGAACAGGCTGACCTCCAATGTCCCTTTTCACCGCAGTTGAAGCACTTCCCCTTAGCTGGCTTGCTCACTCCTCCACCTCCCTTCACCTTTTCTTTGCCCTTGGCAACACTTGAGTTCACTTGCTTGTGGCTTTTATCCTTTTTCTTGTTTTTACCACCCTTTGGCCTAGAAGAAGAAGAAGGTTCATTTGCCACCAAGGCTTGGCTCTTTTGCCCCAATATCGCCTCTGCCGAGACTAAAGCTTGCAACAGGTCAGACATCGAGAACTTCTGATTGTTCATCTGGTAGTTCAGCCTAAACTGTTCAAAACTTTTCGGCAGAGAGTGGAGCACGAAATCGATTTGGGTCTCGATGTCGTATTCAGCGCCAAGTACCTCAAGTTTGTTAAGGTGAGTCATCATCTGAAGAACGTGCTCCCTTAAGGGTGTTCCCTCCACCATTTTCATAGAGAGCAAGTCCCTCATGGTGATCTGACGAGCCACACGGTTCTGATGTTGAAAAATCGCTTTAAGACTAGTCATGATGTCTGCAGCGGTCTCAACGTTCTGGTGTTGGTGTTGCAACACATCTGACATTGAAGCCAAGATGGTACACTTTGCCATTTCATTGGAACGCTCCCAGTCAGCATGCTCTTTCTTAACCGCTTTAGTTGACTCATCATTTGGCTTTTCTGGTTTAGGTGTAGTGAGAACCCAGTTATGGCTTTGTGCAGTGAGGACAATAGTAAGTTTACGAATCCAATCAACGAAGTTTTCACCAGTAAGCAAATTATCTTTAAGTATATTGAACAGTGGATTAAAAGGTTGCGACATGATGAACTGAAATAAATAACAATATGCATAAGCACAAATATATCACAAAGTTCGATCACATGCATCATATTAAAATCTCAAAAAAAAATATGAACCTGCATCAGCCAACATCTCGAAACAGTTTAAATAAGCCACGTGGGGTGGGTCATTATTTAAACACATTCAAGCAGGTTACAAACAAGAACAGTTACAAACCTCTTTAATATCCTGATTAATAGTTGGCTCCCACTTGACCAATATAAAATTGACAGGGACTTCGGGGAAGTATATGCATATTAATTTTATACCTAAGTAATAACCATGATTAAATACAAAATTATTATTTCGCTTTGAACGAGCCTTTTGGGGAGGGTCATCGTCGCTGCTAATAATAATTCACAATCATCCATTTGGAATTTATTCATGTGAAAGCCATCTTTTGACCGTCCCTTGGGGGGAATTTCTCCAAAAGAATCCACAAATAAATAAATCATGGGGGTCAAAATTAATTCAATTTTATTATCCGGAATAAAATTGTCAATTAATTGTTTAAGCATACTTAGTAATTTTTAAAAGTGAGATTTTTCAAAACATTTTCTCATGCATCGCAAATTTAAACACAATTTAAATAAGCATAAAATAATGCATAAACATCAAGACAAAAAATATACACATTAGACACATATATCCAATTGTTACGGTTAATTTTTGTCATGTCTTGATCTCGAGGAATCGTCTTCTTTGCCTTCATCGTTCGTCTCGAAAAGTTCACCATGTCAAGCAACGTCATCGACCAGCTCGCGGGTCGGAGTGCCCACCTAGCACTCCCCGGCTGTGTCGAGTGGCGCCCGTGCGCGCGCGCCGAAGCGCCCGGTGCACGTCGCCTAGCGGATCACGCCCTGCTCGGCAGCATCCTTCGGCGGTTCTCGGCATGCCAATCGCGCCCATGCCGCCCTCGCCCGCGCCCGCCTATGGCCGCCCGATCGCTCACGGTGCCTCACGCGCCCATGTGCGGTCGGCCGTGATCCCGAGCGCACTCGGCCCTCGGCCTCGCCCCACGCCCGTGCGCGCCCATGTTATACGCATGCCTCCCTTGGCACATTTCGCGTGACGCGCGCAGTTCCGGATCCATCCGTCTTTAATCCATCGTCTTCGTCTTGGCTCACGATCCGGTTGCAATTTATTTATGAAAAATAAATAAACCTAGATCTAGACTAGTCTATTACATTGAACGAATCAAACAAATCCTAATCTACTATTGGATTTTCTCACGAGGCAAAACGAATTCGAACGAATCGAATTAAAAACCACAATTTATATGCAAGCATAAATATAAACATTCATAAAATACCATGACAATTGGATACCTGCAAAAAAGATCTAGCAATTCTACTATCCAATTTCAAATTTAATAAAAAAGAATTAAATTACAATTTAAAACTCAGAGCCCGAAACCGAGGCTCAGATACTAGTTGTTGGGGAATTAATTGTCCGGATCTATTCGGGATGAATATTTAAATATAAATTTAATTCTAACAATTATTACTAGCCTGAATTAATCCTATATTAATTCAAATAATAATTCAACAACAAATCATGCATATAAGCAGTTCACATAAATCCTACGCATGCGGAATTGCTACGGGTTTACGTGAACTAACCTGTTTGGAATGGCAATGGACTCTGTTGGTACGAACACACCAAAAAGCCTTCCCAAGTATTCCCAAGTCCTTGCTCGTCAATCCGGTGGAAGGAAACTCGCGAACAATTAACAAAAGGAAAAATATATTATTTGTTGCACCACCTTTGTGGATTTCTAATTTTGCCAACACATGGAATTGCAGCTGGGGATGAAAGAATCATCCCCTATTTATAGAGGGGGGGTTGGTTGAAATTTTAAGATAAAAATAATATGGGAAAATCTTTTTCTTGATCTCCAAGAAATCTTGAATATATCTCATATATTCTTTTCTCCATAATTAAAATATTCCACAAAAATCCCAACTCTTCTTATTATGGGATAATTCGAAATTTTAAGAGAAAATAAACCAAGATTTGGATCTTCTTGAATTTATGAGATATACTTGTATTGCAAGAATACATATCTTCCATAATATCTTTTCAAGAAAATCTTTCTTTCCCTTAATTATTCAAAATTTTCGAAAATTTCATAGTAAATAACCAAGTGGGAGATTTCTTGAATTTAATGAGATAATCTTGTATTCCAAGAATACTTATCTTCATTCCATAACAAAACTCAAAGAAAATCTTTCTCCTTCTTTTATTTACTATTTTCGAAAAATAGAAAAAATAGGCAACATAATTTATTTTATTTTTAAACACCTTTTTTAGTTATTGGACTTTATGTTTGGGCTACTTGAGGGGCCTTTAGGAGAATTAAGATTGGGCCTTCCAATGGATCTTGAATTATCAATATTGAGCCACAATATTATTCAAGCCCATAAATATTAATTAATCCCACTACATAATTAATATTGCACTATCCATCTTAACCCATATTACTGTTAATATGGCTCCCGGTTATTATTTCTCGTGTTTAAGATTATCTAGCCCATTAATTAATTCAAGCCACTGAAATAACTTTCCATTAATTAATAACTTTTTGTCCTTGGTCAAGGAACGGTTCAACATTATTATCCATACCGGAAACTAGCTCCACTTGCAAGATTTGGTATGATAAATCTTATGAACCTCCCAAGGGGGCAAATCGAACAAGCGTACTTGCACACGATTCTTCGTATTAAATCTTAGCAATCGCATGTGACCAATAATATTGCCCAAGATATAAGGTATTGAATCTCGTTGATTCTCTACCCGTCATAAGTCAAAGCAATAATTACTAACCACACACGATCTTATTTAAGGGACGAAGATTAAGAAATAACGAACCACTGAGGTCTAATTCTTCCCAGTTCAGTGCTGAAGAATTTATCCTCCTGTAGGTCCTATTCAGTGCATCAGTCATGCACTAGTGTAATCTCTTGGTCAAGACAAGCCAATCTGAGCCTTAAACTTCAACCTTTCACGATGGATTGTTCATTTCCATATAGGTCGTGAATAGCGTACTTTTTAGTTATAAGGGACTGTTAATTTAATCTTATGTGATCTGGTATCACTAAATTAACTACAATGTAACACGTACTATTTATTGAACAGTTATGCAGTAAATATATATATCATTCAATGATATTTAAAGCATTAGTGATAAATAATTTATTTCAGTAAATAAGACAGAAATTCAGTTTGGTTATACAAAGTAAAAGCATACTTTTCACTATAACCCCAACAAGGTGATCTGACGAGCCCCGCATTTTTGACTCGTCAGTTGGCTCATCTGGTTTTTGGTGTGTCAAGAATCCACTTGTGCTTTTGTGCAGTTAGGACAATCATAACTTTTCGTTTCCAATCAACATAGTTTCCTATACAATTCTATTGACATTAAGTATATTAATAGTGGATTAAAAGGTTGCGACATACTGAACTGAAATAAACACACATCTTGTGTCAATATCCGGATCAACACAACGAAAATCACATAATTCGATCACATGAATCATATTAAAATCTCAAAAAAAATATGAACATGTATCAGCCAACATCTTAAAACTTTTTAAATGAGCCACGTGGGTGGGTCATCATTTAAATCACATTTAAGCAGGTTACAAACAAGAACAGTTACAAACCTTTAATTAAAAAAATTAATTAATAGTTGGCTCTCACTTGACCAATATAAAATTGACAGGGACTTCGGAGAAGTATATGCATATCAATTTTATACCTAAGTAATAACCATGATTAAATAAAGAATTATTATTTCATTTTGAACGAGCCTCTTGGGAGGGTCATCGTCGCCACTAGTAATATTTCACAACCATCCTTTTGAGAATTTATTCATGTGAAAGTTTTCTTTTGGCCGTCCCTCAGGGGAATTTCTCTAAAAGAATTCACAAATAATTAAATCATGGAGGTCAAAATTAATTTGATTCAAAACAAAATTAATTATATAGAACATACTTAGTAATTTTTTAGTTTTAGATTTTTCACAAGCAATATCTCATGCAAACACATTCAACAAATTTAAACAGAAGCATAAGAAAGAAAATACATCAAAACAAAATAGAAATTAAACATATTGAGCACAAATTATCCAATTGTCATGGTTTAATTTTCCTTGTCTTGATCTTGAAGAAACTCCATCTTGATTTCTCCCACTCGTTCGTCTCGAAAAAAAAATTCATCTCGAATCGCCAGGCCAAGTAGCTCGCAGCCGGGATGCACGTCCACATCCAGTCGGCCCCTTGGCCGAGCGACCGCGCCCGTACGCGTAGGTGCAGCGCGCATTGCCCCTACAATTCTCGGCAACCTCGGCAGGCATTTGCCAGCCCCGCGTGAGCACTTGCCAGCCCCGGTCGCCTTCGCCCGCATCCGCTCACATCCGTGCATCAGCCTGCAGAACTCGGTAGTGCCACACGTGCCCGTGCGCGTGCTTTCCTCATCCGCCTTGCGCGCGCTTTTCTCGTCCGCCTTGCCCATCCGGCACACGCCCGTGCCTTGCGCCCTAGTGCGCCTGTGCACCTAGGGCTGATCCCGCCCGACGCTGAGCGCCGTGCCCGTGCGCACCTGGTGACGTCCGCGTCGTGCGCGTACCTCCCTTGGCACATTTCAAGCGATGCACGTCGCCCGCGTACGGTTCCGAATTTGTTTTAATTTCTCGTCTCCGTCTTCGTCTTCTATCAGGTTACAATTTATTTAACGAAAAAATAAATAAACCTTAAATCTAGACTAGTCTATTACACTAGTCTAGTACATTGAACAAATCAAATAGCCTAATCTACTCGTGGATTTTCTCACGAGAAAAACAAATTCGAACGAGTCGAATTAAAACCATTCATACGCATGAAATAATTAACAAATTAAATATCATGACAATTGGATACCTGCAAAACAGATCTAGCAATTCTACTATCCAATTTTCAATTTAATGGCCAACATAATTTAAATAACAATTTAAAAGACAGAGCTCAAAACCGAAGCTCTGATACCAATTGTTGGGAAATTCGGGGTGCCCTAATCTATTAGAGGTGTATTTAGATACATATTTATATTATTCATTTAATTACTAACATGAATTAATCCTAAATCAATTCAACATAATAATTAAACAAGCAATAACAACATGGGTACATGTAATTTACGTAAATCCTAAGCATGCGGAATATAAGAGTTACGAGATTACATACCTCTTGTAGAGACAACCGTTGAGACGATGGATCAACCCAAAGTGCCTTCTCAAATATATCCTACGTCCACGAACGCAATACGGTGGAAGGATTCTCATGAACAATTTTAATAAAGGAGAAAATAAAAAATACATGCCACCACCTTTGTGGATTTCTAATTTTTCCAACACATGGAATTGTCTTGGGGAGGACTAAGGGGGGACGAAAATTTGATCTAGTTGGGCCTTTGGAAATTTCTTTGCTTCTTCCTAAAGATACAATCTTGAATATATCCAATATATTCTATTTCCCAAAATATCTCCCAACAAAATTTTCTTCTCCTTATTAGTCATAATTTTCGAAAATATCATTATGTGTAGGGAAGGAATAAGATCTTTTACCTTTCTTGAATTTATGGGGTAAACTTGTATCTCAAGAACTTATTCCATAAAATCTTTCCAAGAAAATCTTTTTCTCTCTCCTACTCATAATTTTCGAAAATATTAGGAAAAATAGGCAATAATATTTTCTATCCTCATGTAGGTCCTATTCAGCGCATCATAATGCACTAGTGTAATCTCTTGGTCAAGACAAGTAAATTTGAGCCTTACACTTCAACCTTTCACGATGGATTGTTCATTTCCATCTAGGTTGTGAATTTGTATTTAGTTACGAAGAACTGTTAATTTGATTTTTTGTGATCTGGTATCACCAAATTAATTACAATGTAACACGTACTATTTATTGAACAGGTATGCAGTAAATATATATAACATTCATTCATATTTAATGCAATAGTGATAAATAATTTATTTCAGTAAATAAATAAGAAATTCAATTTGGTTATACAAAATAAAAGGCATACTTTCCTGTATAACCCCAACATGAGTTTGATGTATGCCATGGTCTGCAATAGGCCTGATTTAGCTCACTCAATGGGCATGGTGAGCAGATATATGGCAGATCCAGGAAGAATGCATTGGGAGGCTCTTAAGTGGAATATGAGATACATGAGAGGAACTACTAATCTGGGATTGATGTTTGAAAGGTCAACACAAGTCAAATATCCTCTACAAGAGGATATGTGGATTCAGATAATGCAGAAAATTGGATTCAAGGAAGTCTTTAACAGGATATGTTTTCACGTTGTATGGAACTGCAATTAGTTGGAGATCTATGTTACAATCAGTTGTGGCTTTATCTACAATTGAGGCATAATACATTGCCATGACTGAAGCAGTGAAGGAAGCCATGTGGCTTAAAGGAATTTTTAAGGACTTTGGGGTTTTGCAGAAGGCAGTAGTGGTAAATTGTGATAATCAAAGCACCATTCATCTTGTGAAGCATCAAGTGTTTAATGAAAGGTCAAAGCACATTGATGTAAAGCTACATTTTGTCAGGGATATCATTGGTAAAGTAGTTGTAATAGTTCAGAAGATTCACACTGATGACAATGCAGCTGATATGTTAACTAAAGCCTTGCCAAGCTCAAATTCAAGCTATGCTCAAAACTGATGAAAGTTTATTCATGGGATGTGCACTAATGAAGGTGGTGTACATTGGAAATGAGGGACACTCAAGATACTTTACAGCTGAGGTGGAGTTTTGTGAAGTCATCTGGAAAGTATTACTTGTGTTAGTCAGCTGATACTGTTTGGTATGAGAACTAATATTGTATGTTGAAAGGACTAGTATTGTTGGGTTTTCAGAAGGGATTTGAAGACCATTTCAATTGGGGGTCTTTTCTACAGCTCTTGGTCCATGTATGAGTCTACTTTAAGTGGTGAAAGTCATCTGGATCGAGTTTATTCTTCAAACCTCCGCGCACATGCAAAACACATGTATCGCGAATGCATGGCGCGCAGGGTGTAACCGAATGCAGTTCAAATCCGTTACATGGTTAAAGATCGGATGTGCAGTTATAATTCTTATCAGTTACATTCCATTTCCCCTCTGTTAGTTGTTAGATTCATCTCTCTTATAATCTTCATTGGGAATTAGGGTTCTTACTTAATAGTTGGGGCTCGGGTAATTCGAATTGAGAGATCTAAGTGTTGTAAACTGTAATTGGCTTCGTTGTGATAGTATTGAGAGTGTCCTGATCCCGTGGATGTAGGCATTTTATGACGAACCACATAAATCGTTGGTGTTCTTCGTTTCTAGCTTGTTTTTCATTCGATTGTAGATTTAAGCGTGGTTTTACTTGTAGGTTCACTAATACAGATTTGGCTTTGCACAGCCCTTAAAAAAGGTCTTAGACAGCGGTTATAACAGCTGTCCAAGTAACAGTTGTCTAAGCAAAAGTGGAGCTTAGACAGCGGTTTTTAACCGCTGTCCAGAATATATGCTTAGACAGCGGTTAAAAACGGTTGTGCAAGATGAAATTAGAAAGCGGTTAAAAACCGTTGTTTAAGTATCAAAATTGATAATTAGACAGCGGTTTTTAGCCCCAAATAATTGTGGCAATTTTTTGCTCCCATGGGGGACCAAACACGGGACCTTAGGCACCTGAGCGGGGATCAATTCCGCTCGGGCACTTGCTTTCTTGCGTTTACTTAATGAAATTAATTCTATATGTTCTAAAAATCGTTTTTTCTTACAATTTTTTTTAAAATTCTTTATTTCAATTATCTTATTTATTAATTCAATCACATTTTTATATAATAATTTTTTTTATATAAATTTAAATTAAATTAAATTATATTATATTAAAATTATATTTTTAACTTGTACTTTTTTTTAAAAAAGTACTACCTTTCTTTTAAACTTGTAATACTTTTCCTTCTAAACAAGTAATACTTTTCTATCTAAATAAGTAATATTTTTCTTTAAACAAGTAATACTTTTCTTTAAACAAATTATACCTTTCTATCTAAACAAGTAATATTTTTCTATTTAAACAAGTAATATTTTTCTATCTAAACAAATATAGTACTTTTCTATCTAAATAAGTAATACTTAGACAAAACTGAATTAATTTATAAGAATATTAAATATTATAGGTGTTAATTTATAAGAATTAATAGTGATATAAGTTCATAAGTGTAATAGTATGAATTTAATATTATGAACAAGTTTTACATAAGAGTTTGTGTTAATCTCATTATATAACACGAATATTAAAAAGAAATAACACGAGAATTTAAAGAACAAAATATTTGAACTGTACCTAAAAAGAATTTACAAAAACAAAAAAATAAAACAAAAAATACAAGTTTTACAAAAAAATAAAACAAAAAATATTAATTCACTTGCACAGCGGTTATGAACCGCTGTCCAAGCTTTACCTTGGACAGGGGTTCAAAACCGCTCTCCAATTACACTTGCACAGCGGTTATGAACCGCTGTGTAAGCTTTGATCTTGGACAGCGTTTTTAACCGCTGTCTTTTTTTTTTTTAATAGAACCGCTCTCCAATGGACCACTTGGAGAGCTATTCGAAAAAAGGGTTGTTCAAGTGGAGCTCTCCAAACTCAAATGTGTAGTAGTGGTTATCGATCCATCTTGTTTGAACTAACACCTCATACCAAAAACTGCAATCATCTAATTAATTAAACAAACTTACTGTCTATATATATACGTGTATGAGGGACGACTACATTAAAAGTCAGCTAAAATATATTTTATGGCACATCTAAACTATTTATATATTCTTTCCCATAAAATAAACAAGAAAGTTAAAATTTAACAATCACTTTTAGATGTATCTTCTTTACTTAATTCGGGTTATAAAAGTTTCAAAATATTGTTATCCATGAAATAACAAATCATGTCGGTGGATTAAACGATAGTTTTTTTAAGAGGCATACTTGCATGAGACCGTCTCATGGTGAGACGGAGTATAAGTTGGGCATTGACGTTTTAACACTTTGAGAGAGGTGGGTGTGATTTGTGCTAGGTTGTACCCCGTCTCATGCATGAGACCGTCTCATATGAGTTTTTGTCTTTTTTTAAATACAGATGAATGTATCAGGATAGGAGATAAGAAATATTGAAATTATCAAAGACCAGTTCTAGCAACGACCCGCTTACAGTATAACATACATCATGAGATTGAAACTAAATTCGTCCAATAACTATTTTTTTTTAACCTTTTTTGGGAAGAGAACTCACAACTTTTAAATGGAATAAATTAGTCTCACAACTATTTAAATTGTTCGATTTCAATCCTAGGTCATCGCAAATTGTCAAAAAATAATGACATTGTTTCTTCCTCATGTCGGTCACGTGATGCAAATTTTTAGAGCTTTCTAGCCAAGCGTGTATTTCTGATGTACGTCACAAAAATTGAGTCCAGATGGCTAAAAAAAATTACGCTTAATTTTATTTTTAAAAAAAAGGCAAAATGCTGCATTCCAAAACTCATAAATTACAAATAAAAAGTTACATATATAAACAAAATTAAAAAATCCCCCACAATTTGCTAAAGAAATTGTAACTAATCCATAATTCATTTAGACAAACATCGTTTTTTACAATTTCTGGCGACCTAAAACTGAATTCGGTCACTACACCATAATTGATCTTATGTAACACCTTGTTGTAACACATTTAGTTTATGCAACACATTATGGTAACACTATTATAATTTATATATTATGTAACACTTCAGGTAACATTTTATTAATATGTTACACTTGCATGTAACACTTTTAAATAGGTAACACTTCTTAGGTAACGCCTTTACATAGGTAACACTTCTTAAGTAACACTTTTACATATGTAACACTTCTTAGCAACACTTTAACAAATGTAAGACTTTTTAAGTAATATTTTAACATAAGTAACATTTTTAGGTAATACTTTTACTTATATGTCATATTTTAGTACACTTTGTATTTAACTATTTAAATAAATACACGTATAAACATACAAATAATTAATATATTTTAAAGATATTATATGCACTACATTTATTTATGTATATTTTTTTGTGTAAAAAATGTATTATATTATTTATTATCTTAGTAAATAATATATAATTATTTTTATAAATATAATTATAATATTTAAAAAATTTTAAGTTCATATCAATTAAATTTATTACATAATAAAATTTTTTGTATTTTTTTTTACAGGAAAATATTTATATTTATTATATACATAAAAAAATCTATAGTTTATGCTTTTTATTTAAAATTTTAAGATAAAATGCACTTATACTATATATTAATTTTTAAAATAAAAGTTGGTGAAAATTGTTTGTTCCTGTTGTGTTCGATATAATTATTCAGCATTAATCGAACACGTAAGAGAGACACGTGTAATATTTATTAAAATAATCATGCTGGATGAACAAGTGTGCTCGCCGCTTGTCGACCAAACAAGTTTGTTCGGCAGCTCGCCACTTGTCAACCATGCGAGTATGCTCGCCTATGAAGTAAATCTTGTTCGCCAGCACGCCATTTACCAACTAAGGTTGCTCAGCCAGCCTACCGAGCAAACAGGTATGTTCGCCAGACTAACCGAGCAAAATGATCCTGAAAAGATGTTGATCTGATCAATCAAACTGATCAGATCAGGGAAGAAGAAATCAGATAGCATGAGTCAAGTGACCTCAGGGCCAGTATGTTCGATGCACAGATAACCTGAGGGCTCAGACATCCTGAAGGCTCAGACAAACCTGAGGGGTCAGTATGCTCGATGCTCAGATATCCTGAGGGTTCAGACATCCTGAATGCTCAGACAAACCTGAGGGGTCAGTATGCTCGATGATCAGATATCCTGAGAGCTCAGACATCCTGAAGGCTCAGACAACCTGAGGGGTCAGTATGCTCGATGCTCAGACATCCTGAGGACACAAACATACCCGATGCTCTGACAACCTGAAGGACTCAGACATGCTCGATGAGGACAATATTCCGGCATAAAATTGATATGGTTTAATGGGGCGAACAGAGCATTCAGTCGAGCAAAAGATTGATTTGGACCACCAAAAGAGTGTCTTATAGACAAGCAAGTGCAAAGATCAACCAGGAAGACGAAGTTGGAAACGTGGCAGCATTACATGAATTCTTGCATGGCCCAAAGTCTCCAGCTCATGCTTGTCAAAGTGCTATAAATAGAAGAAAAAACAACAAGAGACGGGTTGACAAAAATTTCCCAGAGAGAAACAGGTTCACAAAAAATTCGAGAGATCATCAATGCACACAAAAACCCTAGCACTCATATACCAACTCTCCAAATCATCTTTATCCATAGCGATTCATCTTCATGAGATGTATCATATATTGTACGTGTAAAATTCGCAATACTACATCCATGGCTTGGAACGCCCCCAGAGTAGTCATTTCTTGACGAACTGGGTCAACAAATTCTTCTTATTTACAGTTTATTTTACACGTGAATATTTTGTTTGTGAGTTGTCACTGAATTAGCCACATAATATTCTCCAAACAAAACGACTCGCAACAACTGGCGCTAGAAGGAGGGTACCAAAAAACCAACTCATACACAAACCCGTAGTTAGCCGAGGCAGAAAAAAGAAATATAAATGCCTCAATCTAGGAATACACAAACAGAGAGGTTGGGGCAAAGTCGACCTCACGACCGAAAAGAGGCTCAGCGCCAGCCTCACAAAGATCAGACAGTGAAGACCATCAATCTTGAGGATATTCCCAATGATCCGGCGGCCACAACAAAGGCCATCACTTTCTTGCTACGAGCACAGAAAGAGAGGGCCGAAAAAGAGTTGGCCAAGTTAAAAACTCAAGATGATGAAGAACGACGCTCGCATACACCTGATAGCGAGCAAGTTAAAATGAAAGCGCTGCGAAGCGGGCCAACAAAAAATTGATGATACGTCTGATGACGAATAGCCTCAAGGGTCCAGACCATCAGCGTTTGGACGTTTGAGGCTCTCCACCAAAGACTGAATCGGTAATAATAGACGACAGGATCCAGGGAAGGAACAGCCGATAAACCTGCCCGCTCATTCAGATCCTCATGATCATCCGCATGCCGAACAAAAATCGGCTGGAACAAAATTGTCTATCCATCATCGATTGGGTAGTCAAGCACGAACTTGGAAAGGGGGACTGCCCCATCACGAGCATGACCCACTCGGTCCTCATGATGGGATACAGCCCCGATCCAAGTCTGTCGGCCCACAAAATTGCGGAAATGCGAAAAGCCATCGAAGGCTTACAGCCGACTCGCCGCGACCAAAGGACACCCTCGGCGAAAGCACAATACCGCCGCCACTAACACCAGCGATCATGGCCGATTTAAATACAAGAGAAAGTGGTGAAGATCCGACCACCAATCCCTTATGTTGATCGCCGAAGTCCGACCCACATGTCCATCTCAGCAAATACTCAGACTTTATGATCGCAATGGGTGCAACAGGCGTGATGCAGTGCCGATCATTCCCCATGACTTTGGGTGATCGGGCACATAGATGGTTCCCTACTTTGCCCGCTGCGTCCATCACATCTTTTGCTCAATTGGGACAACAATTCCTGTCCCATTTCTCATCCATGTGTGCTCGCCGAGGGCCAAAACAAAGGTTGGCGCATTTTTCCCAACTAAGGGGTGAGTCAGATCGAGCATACATCGAAAGATTTGATAAATGTTTGTATGATGGGGCCCCAATTGAAGAGGATGCCAAGATCCTTGCGGTGGTCGGGGGTCTGACCCTGAATACTGACATGTGGAAAGCCATGCATCAAGACTGGCCGAACACATATTCAGAATTCCGAGAGCGAGCAGCCAAGATCATAGCCATGTAGGATCTGCTCGCCCAGTCACAATTGGGTCAGGAAACAACAACTAAGAAAGTGTTTGGGAAGAAAATGATGAATGAGGGGGGGTACAAACCCCCCAGGCTATTTCAAACCATTCGAAGAAAGAGCAGAAGCAAACGCCCTACGAAGTCTTCTGGGCGTTTCAACAGAAACAATTTTTAACCAAATCAAAGATCGGGACATGTTAGATAGGCCTCGAAGAATCATAATGGACAAGCATCGGCTTAATGCTTCCAAATATTGTAATTATCACGAGTACATCGGGCATAATACGTAAGATTGTTTAATTTACTTTGTCAACTTTGGAAGCTATACGAAGATAATCTTCTTACCCAGGGCCCTAAAAAGCCATGAGCAGAGACTCGACTAACGTAAAAAAATAAGATCGTAGGGTTAGCAAAAAGCCCAACAAACATCCGACCAGTGATCCTGAAGAATCCCGTAAGAGGTCTGAATTACCCAAAAGAGGGCCTCCTACTGTGGGTAGAGGTCGAGAAAGTCAAGAGATCCACATGATACGTCCAGATTATGGTCCAGTGGGTGGATGTTATCAGGCACCAACATTATCGAACAGACGTAAGAAGATGGAGATGCGTGCCATGCAAAGCATTCATTAGGTGAAGGTGGCGAGCTCATCAGCTAGCACGCCACCCTCTCACCAAATCATGTTTTCAGAAGACGATCTCGATGGTATAATAACCCCCCACAATGACTCTCTAACCATCGCTCGTCGCCTCAAAGTTGAAGGTGCAAGACCTCTGGTTGATAATGAGCATATGCGAACATTTTGTTCGTCGACACTCTGCACCAAATGGAAAAGCAAGTTGGGGACTTGAGTAGCTATATTGAACCATGTGATCATACCATTATGGGTTTCGGGGAATCTGTAACCCGACCCTATGGTATGATTAGGTTAGGATTCGAGTTAGAATCAACTCTAAATCCGGAGATCCGACGAACTAGAATGCTAGATTTTGTAATCATCGATGCTCCGTCTACTTATAACGGGTTCCTAGGTCACCCATTTATTCAGGAATTTAAAGCGGCCTGTTCTACTTATTATTACTGTGTCAAATTTCCAACACAAGATGGAACGGGTAGCGTAAAAGGAGATCAGAAAAAAGCTCGAGATTGTTTGCTATCATGTGCACCAGAAAAACAAAATATCGTTAACATGATGGAGCAAACATGGGAGATCAGAGAGTCAAGCCAACAGGCAAAAACACTGCCAAAATATCATTTGACGAGCACACCTCTATGCGCGAACACAGAATGCGCGAACACAGAGTCCGAGATGGTGACTCATGTCCCAGATCTCCCAGA
The DNA here is from genome assembly GCA_037126765.1 of Stenogyne calaminthoides. NCBI lineage: Eukaryota > Viridiplantae > Streptophyta > Magnoliopsida > Lamiales > Lamiaceae > Stenogyne > Stenogyne calaminthoides. Next base: position 2,332,102 of record JBBCBC010000040.1, read on the forward strand.
TCTAATGAATATTGATCCGCCAAACGAGCTACCGGACCTAGAACCTCGCGTAGGTTTCGAACTTATGGAGGTTGATGACGAACACCGGGGGTCGATTGAGGATCCTCGGTGGAAACAAAAAAGAAAGCGAGCAACACATGTCGAACAACTGGAGTCTATCAATATCGACCCAAACAGACCTGAGTTAGAAGTGTTCATTGGTTCGGAATTACCTGAACCAATTCGAACAGAAATGATTGCTTATCTTCAAGCAAACTTGGATGTGTTCGCCTGGTCGCACGAGGACATGGTTGGCATTGATCCAAAACATGCATGCCACTCCCTCAACCTTGATCCAACACAAACTCCAGTAATCCAGAAGCGCAGAAAGTTCAGTCCGGAGAAATATGCGGCCATGAATAGTGAAATCAAAAAGTTGCTCGACAATAAACTGATTCGAGAAGTAAAATGCTCAAGATGGCTTGCGAACCCTGTGCTCGTCCACAAGTCTAATGGATCTTGGAGACTATGTATTGATTTCACTGATTTAAACAAGGCATGCCCGAAAGATAATTTACCGATGCCACATATTGATTATTTGGTCGATAATACAGCAGGCCATGAGCTCATGACTTTCATGGATGGTTTTGCTGGCTATCACCAAATACCCATGCATCCGGACGATCAAAAGAATACGGCATTCTGCAGTGAAAAGAATATGTACTGTTGGCAACGCATGCCATTCGGATTAAAGAATGCCGGAGCAACATATCAACGTTTGGTGAACAAAATGTTCGACGAACACATCGGCCGAACAATTGAGGTGTATATTGATGATATTGTGGTAAAAAGCGAACACAAGGAAGACCACATCACCCACCTCGTACAAACGTTTGATATACTCAGGCAGTATAACATGAAGCTAAATCCGAAGAAATGTAGCTTTGGGGTTCACTCGGGAAAATTCCTCGGACATATGGTCAGTCAAAGGGGAATTGAAGCGAACCCATCAAAGATTCAAGCCATGCTCGATATGCAGGCCCCCAGGAGTGTGAAAGAGGTCCAAAAGTTAACCGGACGTTTAGCTTCCATAAGCCGGTTTATATCACGAACTGGGGACAAATGCAAACCTTTCTTTGATGCATTAAAGAAAGGGAAATTCCAGTGGACAGAGCATTGCCAAAATGCATTCGAATCATTGAAGCAGTACCTTGCAGATACTCAAACACTGTCTAAGCCTATCCCAGGCGAACAACTTTATCTGTATCTTGCTGCATCCGAACATGCAATTAGCGTTGTGCTCGTATGAGCAGAAGGGACGACACACTTACCCATTTACTATGTAAGCCAATTGCTCAAAGAAGCCGAGCTCCGGTACCCTCCACTGGAAAAATTAGCATATGCTCTCGTTATGAGTGTTTGAAAATTGCGACCATACTTTTTCGATCACTCAGTCGAGGTACTGACCACATTTCCATTGCGACAAGTCCTCCACCGACCAGACACTGCAGGCAGATTACTCAAGTGGGCGGTGGAGTTAGGACAATTTGGCATTACGTTCGCTCCGCGAACAACAATGAAGGGCCAAGCTATGGCCGATTTCATGGTCGAATTGACATACCCGCAAATGCCTGAAGGAGCCATCGACCAACCATGGCATATGTATGTTGATGGCTCGTCAACAAGTTCAAGAGCCGGAGCAGGCGTGGTTCTCATCAACCCAACTCGACAAACTTTCACAACAGCCATCCGTTTTGATTTCCCAGCTACAAATAATGAAGCCGAGTACGAGGCTTTGATCGCTGGACTACAGATGGCTATGACAATGGGAATTCAAAGGTTGATGACTTACAGCGATTCTCAGATAATCGTTTATCAAGTAACAGGCGAGTACGAGGCCCGATGCGAACAGATGGCACAATATCAGCAACTAGCAAAGGAGTTGCTTGAGCAATTCGAACAAGTTTACATATAACAATTACCATTATTGGGTAATTCGTTCGCTGATGCCTTGGCACGCCTGGCAACAGCAGAAGGAGTGACGAACACGACGGACATTGTGGTCGTCACAACTTGTTTGCCATCAATTCCCTGAGTTATGGTCGCCCATGTGGCAGGCGAACAGGAAACCTGGATGACTCCAATCTTGAGTTACTTACAAAAGGGACTTCTCCCTGAGAATAAGGCACAAGCTACTCGCCTCAGATTACAATCTGCTCATTATACTATCTTAGACGAGCATTTGTACAAAAGAAGTTTCTCACTTCCACTATTGAAGTGTATTACTCCTGAAGAGGGTCATGTGATTTTGGAGCAAATCCATGATGGAGTATGCGGAAACCATACAGGTGGGCTCGTCCTAGCACATAAAATAATCAGACAAGGTTATTACTGGCCGACCCTCAAAAAAAGATTCGCCACAGATGCTCGCAAGATGTCACAAGTGTGTGTACATGCCCCACTTATTCATAACCCACCTGAAGAATTAGTGTCAGTTTATAGCCCATGGCCATTTGCTAAATGGGGAATCGATTTGATAGGCCCATTTCCTACTGGCACGTCGGGAGTAAAATATGTTGTGGTTGCCGTTGATTACTATACTAAACCAATGTTCGAAGCCATTGTCAAAATCACCGAACAAAGAATGTGGAACTTTGTTTGGAAAAATATCATTTATCGTTTTGGGCTTCCCCAGTCATTAGTAACGGATAATGGCAAACAGTTCGATGGAAGTGAATTCCGTCAAAATTGTGCTAGCTGGGGCATAAAAAAGCATTATTCAACTTCGTATTATCCCCAGTCAAACGGACAAGTTGAAGCCATTAATAAAATTATCAAGCATACCCTAAAGGCCAGACTTGATAATTCCAAGGGGGGAGGATGGGCTGAAGAGTTGCCCGAAATTTTATGGGCCTATCGAACAACTTTCAGAACATCAACTGCGGAAACCCCGTTTACCCTGGCATTTGGTGCGGAAGCTGTTATACCCGCAGAAATCAAGATTCCGAGTCATCGAACAATGAATTTTGGAGAGCACATCAATGACCAGCGCCATTCCGAAAAGTGCACTGTTAGAAGAAAAAGAAGAAACGCGAAATTTGATTTCAAAAACGCCATGTACAAAAAGAGATCAGAAAAGTTCTACAACTCCAAAGTCCGAACGCGCAGGTTCAATGTGGGCGAGCTAGTTTTAAGACGAGCAACGGGGGTATCAAGTGGTGTGTTCGGCCGAGCATGGGAAGGTCCATTTAGAGTTACAGAACGTTAGTTAAATGGGGCATATGATTTGGAAGACCTGAATGGAGTCCCATTGTCCTACTCGTGGAATGCGTCAAATTTGAAAAAATATTATCAGTAATGACGAGCATAACTGGCCAAACAAAATTAGCCACACAGCTGAAGCGAGCATAACTGGCCGAACAAAATCAGCCACACAGCTAAAGCGAGCACATTTGGCCGAACATAATCGGCCACGTAGCTGAAACGAACACAAATGGCCGAACATATTCATCCATTCAGCTAAGACGAGCAGGACAATCCTGAAGGAAGAACACATCGTGTTCGACACAAATCTTCTAGAAAGAAATGCTGGCCAGCACTATTGAAAGATAGAAGATACGTGTCAAAACAAGTTGAGAAGTGGTGGCAACCAAAAGTATGCGATAATTACCTGAGTAATTGAACGTGTCAATCCTTGAATAAGAGCTGGCAAAAAGCCAAAAAGATGTCAAAAGGAGGATTCAAAGCGGACAGATGTCAAAAGGAGGAGTAAAAGTAAGAGGGTCAGGACCAACTAGCTATGCCAACACCAGCTTGGGATAGTTCTATAAATAGAGGCATATTGATAGCTGAAGAAAGCAGAGAAAAAACAGATAAAAAAAAAAAAAAATACTACAGTTATCGGAAGAAAGTTGGTTCAGTATGCCTCCAGACGAAGAAGAATCCAGCACTCGATTCAGCTATCATTCTGCTGAATCGAGCATCTGTCCTAGTACGAGGTTTATACCCCATATGACACTCCGAGCATAGGTTGACGCTCGTTACGGACTCAAGATGCTCGGCAGAGTCATGGTTGCCACTCCACGTTACTCACTGCTTATGCAGTAGTAAATCACTAGTCCCCTATGCATCCCCAAAATCTCCTCCGAAGGGGAGGGATGTCGTGGTATCCGCTCGAAACAACATGCGGATGTTGATGCTCAGGCATCTACTGAAGGGATGTAATGGTGCGAGCTGAGGATTTTGCTCGCGCCGATATAGAAGCGGCAGCCGCGTGTTTCGCCACATGTTTCATGTCCGCAATGCCCGCAAGATAATCACAACTTGTCCAGGAGGGACAAAAGCTTATGCTGCTGCTGCTTGAGCATGTTATTTAAAGAAGGGTAGACAGGATGATGCGCCACATGTTTGTCAACATCAATTCCGCGGACAAGGTGAGGCCAGTTTATGTCTACTCAAGACAAGGTTTAAATTCAAAACCATAGTCTGATCTCTATAGTTGTGTAATAGACAGTCTTCTTCAAATGTAAAGATTGTAATAGAATACAATGTGTTGCAAAAATATTTTTGTTTGTTAAGATTTTCTAGTTGAAGCCTATTAGAGGTCGCACCTAAGCCGGACGGCCCGAACAAAGACGAACGAGCCCAAGTCTATGTTCACCTGACCAACGAAGTTCAGACTACGATTCCCGCAGAAAAAAAGCGAGTAATGGGTACATGAATACAAAAAGACGACTTGTACTTACAGATACCCGTAGCAAAAGCAGGTGATGAGTGTGGAGTCGCAGCTAAATAAGACGGCCCTAGTACGAAGTGATCGCGCCTAAATAAGACGATCGCGAACCAAGAAAGGGGGGTTGCATAAAGTTAACCCATCTGGTCGCACCTAAATAAGACGATCAACCGATTGCATCACAATAAGACAATCAAAAACGAAAGAAGTCAGGAGCGGGCATAGGCAAACACAATGTTCGAATTCATTCAGAAGAAAAGAGGCATAAACTAGAAAGCAACAAAGCAAACATCAAGCAACACAAGTATCAATCATTCATCAGCAACCACATTTGTCCTCACCGATCAGGTTAGAGGAAACAGTTCAAAATATAAATTCAACCATTCAGTTTTGAAGTTGTTCGAACAAGATAGAAGAAAGCAAAAAATTACACAAGTTCAGAAGAAACTGTTCGAGCAAAAAATGAAGAAGACAAAAATTACACAACATTTGTTCAGTAAAGCAAGAATTATTCTAAGGAACAAATTCATTGTTGGGGGTGGGCGGAAGCAAAATATCAAACAAATCTTGCCCCATCTGCTCGGCCCCCTCAGCAACGGTCCCTCCAGCATGGTCAGGCCCAGTCTGCTCGCCAGGAAGTACACATTGCTCGATCACAGGAGGTCCCCTTTGTTCGCCCTGCACCTGATCGAACCCGGGCTCGGCGATCAGCAACATCAGCAATATTCACATCCGAGCCATCTTCCTCATCCAGGATAGGATCATCAATCTCGATCCCTTCAGGAAGATTGGAGAAATCGCACAGATCGTTCAAATCAGACATCGGAAGGTTACGATCTGGGGGGTTGTCGATCAGGTACTGCTGAAAACTGGATATGAGCGGGGCAATTTGTTCGCCAGTGAGCGTGTGGCGAGCAGACCGGATGGCATCGGCAAAAGTACATATGTAAGAGAAGTTCGACATGGAATCAACATACTCCTCATTGTGCAACCTTGAATTTCCGAGACCCAAACGAGTGTTGGTCTCTTCAGCAATGATGAGTTGTTGGCCGAGCGAATTCTTCTCATATTCCATGACCTCGACATCAGTTTGGAGTTTACGAAGTTTGACATTCATCTCATTCCGAACTCTCCGTATGCCGACCACCTCCTCTTGAGCAAGGTTTAGCTCCTCCCTTGCCTGGCGAGCAACTTCCTGAGCCTGGCGAGCATCCTCTTGAGCCTGGCGAGCATCCTCTTGAGCCTCAAGAGCATCTGCTTGAGCCGAGGATATCTGTCCTTGAGCCAACCTCAATTCATCCTAAGTTTTGCTCAGCTCGTTCACCTTCTCTTCGAAACTTCTGATCAGAGCCAAGTAGTTGGCATGAAGATTGGCGGACTCAGCATAAACTTTCTCAAGGATGACCAAATATTGGCCCTGGTGTACCAGGCCAAGTCGCATGTTTTCCAAAGGTATTGGACCCGTGGTGGCCTCTTCCAGCTCAGTAGTCCATGCTCGAATGGGGGTCTCGCACGCCTTCTGAACATGCTCGGGAATGCCAGAAACCTTGTGAACACTTGGCGAGCAGTAGTAGTTTTTCAATTCGGGCATCAAAGGCGCCAATCTGCTCAACCTGCAGGTACACCCGAGTAAACAAACATGACAAAACGACCAAAATAAATGAAAAAGGAAATAAAGCGAACAAAATGTACCTATTCGCCCGAGCCGGATCCCATCCCAAAAATGATTTATCCTCGGGGGACCAGAGCTCAGGGTTCAAAGGGATCCAAGATCGGGGTCCAACAGGAGGTGGAGAAGATGTGCCAACCTCCATTTCAACTATCTGCGCGACCGGACCGACCACGGAGGCGGCCATTCTGATCGCTTCGGCAGTGGGGGTCTGGGTCTCCCTAACAGCATCGATGCTCGTCTGAGCCTATTCGCTTGCCCCCTGCTCGTCGGTTTCCACCCTTGGTCTTTTTGGTGATGGAGCCTGTTCGCTCGCCCCCTGCTCGGCCGAACGAGTTGTCCTCTTCGGTTAGCTCGACTCCCCAGGGCCAGATGTAGATGCTCGGCTCACCCTGCTCGCTTCCCCTCGATTTGCTCGCTGAGCCTCCCGCTCGGCTTGAATTCGAGCAAGCTCCTGAGGTCTTTTTCTTCGAGCCATTTCAGTATGCTCGGATGTACTCACGGCAACAGTAACAGCAGTGAAAGTTATAGATAAAACAGTTCATTATACAAGAAAGAGATACAGCGAGCAAAAGGTACAAAACATGCAAATGCAAAAAAACAATCTTTACCAGCGGGATTAACAGCAACAAGATGGTGAGGGGGCACGTACAAGCCTCGTTTCTTCCTCTGTTCGGCGGTATTCAAAGTCTTCACAGATCGTTCTGAGTGAGACTCGATATCGATTTGCCAGAAACTGCTAAAATAGCCATCGTTGGTCTCTTTGTCCGTCGCAGCTGGAATTCCTGAAATGAAGAATAAGTTAAAATCAGTTCAAGCTGAAGAGCAAAAGACACAAAAATACTTACTTCGGTAAACCCCAAAATCAGTAGGGATGTCTAAACGAGCATCTGGTTCGCTTCCAGAAGCTGGGCTCTTCCAATCGCCCCCAACTAACCAGAATTTTTCCTTCCAATCACTGATTTTGTTCGGCACATCCTTAATGATTTTGCACTTGCCATTTGCCTGCATGAACAGCCATCCATGTTCGCCCTTTGGACGGGTCAAATGCACTAGTCGAGCAAGTTCAGCTGCTGTGGGATAATATTTGGGCTTCATTTTGCCGAACAAAGACAGGAAGCTCATAATCATGTGCCACCCATTCGGCTTCAGCTGCGTAATGGTAATGTTCCATTCCACGAGCAAACGAGTGATAGCCGGATGGAGTGGAAACCTAAGGCCCGCTTCCATCGTATCCAAATTCACAGCAACACAACCCTCAGGGGGCTGGTCTGCTCGCTCATCGGGACCAGGTGCCCAGAAAAAGACATCTTTGGGGGTTTCGTAATTTCTATACAGCTGAGCGAGCATATCAACATCGATTATGCTCGCAATTTTGCTCGCCGGGAACTCATTCTCAACCCTAGTCCTATGAGGTTGTTCGGGCCAATCAAAATTATAACGAGCATTATACTCGTTATATGTTGGGCTCTGAGGGACACCAACAGGGATATCAAGTTCAGTATTTTGCTCGCCGCCTATCCCTATGTTCGACTCATCGATATTCACAGCCATCAAGAATTCCTCCCCCACATTATCATCATCCCTATTCACATCAAGTCTATTTACAACCCTAGACCTAATTTGGGGTTGGGGCAAAGAATCCTCATCTGAATCATCCAAAAAATCACTACGGGCTAAGTACCTATCCAATTCGTTTAGGGCATCATCGGAATCGGAGGAAAGAACAGCAAACGGCTGCCGAACTTGCCAACGAGACCTTGATCCCGAGACATTTATCTCCGACGCATTGGCGTCGCTACGCGGGATTGTACAAAGAGAGGGGGAGGAAAAACTATGGTGGTCTGATTCTATTGAGGTAGAAGAGTTTGAACGAGAAGCCATAATCGCAATGAGAGAAAGTATACAATAATTACCTGAGTAAAATCCTTCGCCGGAATGATGAAGCCCTTGCCGGAATATTTAGACGCGAAAGAGATTGAAGACAGAAAACAAGAAGAAGAAGTAAAGAAAGAAAGGGCACTGGGGCGGAAAAAATGAGGTATTTATAGATACCGGATTTGATTTTGAAAATCCGGCGCAGAATACGAAACGACATTTACTACGGCCCAATCAAATTATAACAGTTGGGCCCCATGATGAATACAAAGCGACCCGGCTGGGGGGGTATTGTTGTGTTCGATATAATTATTCAGCATTAATCGAACACGTAAGAGAGACAAGTGTAATATTTATTAAAATAATCATGCTGGATGAACAAGTGTGCTCGCCGCTTGCCGACCAAACAAGTTTGTTCGGCAGCTCGCCACTTGTCAACCATGCGAGTATGATCGCCTATGAAGTAAATCTTGTTCGCCAGCACGCCATTTACCAACTAAGGTTGCTCAGCCAGCCTACCGAGCAAACAGGTATGTTCGCCAGACTAACCGAGCAAAATGATCCTGAAAAGATGTTGATCTCGATCACCAAACCGACGATCGGGAAGAAGAAATCAGATAGCATAAGTCAAGTGACCTCAGGGCCAGTATGTTCGATGCACAGATAACCTGAGGGCTCAGACATCCTGAAGGCTCAGACAGACCTGAGGGGTCAGTATGCTCGATGTTCAGATATCCTGAGGGCTCAGACATCCTGAAGGCTCAGACAAACCTGAGGGGTCAGTATGCTCGATGATCAGATATCCTGAGAGCTCAGACATCCTGAAGGCTCAGACAACCTGAGGGGTCAGTATGCTCGATGCTCAAACATCCTGAGGACACAAACATACCCGATGCTCAGACAACCTGAAGGACTCAGACATGCTCGATGAGGACAATATTCCGGCATAAAATTGATATGGTTTAATGGGGCGAACAAAGCATTCAGTCGAGCAAAAGATTGATTTGGACGACCAAAAGAGTGCCTTATAGACAAGCAAGTGCAAAGATCAACCAGGAAGACGAAGTTGGAAACGTGGCAGCATTACATGAATTCTTGCATGGCCCGAAGTCTCCAGCTCATGCTTGCCAAACCAGCTCATGCTTGTCAAAGTGCTATAAATAGAAGAAAAAACAACAAGAGACGGGTTGACAAAAATTTCCCAGAGAGAAACAGGTTCACAAAAAATTCGAGAGATCATCCATGCACACAAAAACCCTAGCACTCATATACCAACTCTCCAAATCATCTTTATCCATAGCGATTCATCTTCATGAGATGTATCGTATATTGTACGTGTAAAATTCGCAATACTACATCCCTGGCTTGGAACGCCCCTAGAGTAGTCATTTCTGGACGAACTGGGTCAACAAATTCTTCTTATTTACAGTTTATTTTACACGTGCATATTTTGTTTGTGAGTTGTCACTGAATTAGCCACATAATATTCTCCAAACAAAACGACTCGCAACAGTTCCATTGAGAATTAATGTGAATTGATATCAATCCTTGCTATGCTATTTTAAAAAAAGAAAGTAAAGAAAAAAAGTTTAAAAAAACAAAATAAAAAACGAAAAACGTATTAACTATAATTACTGTCTAAAATCCAAAAAACAACTTTTCCACTTTTTTGAATTTTGAATAATTTATTTTCTTATAGAAATTGTTACCTAAGATTCATATAAGTAACATTTTAAAAGTGTTACCATAAGGTGTTACATGATGGTAACACATTTTTAAAAGTGATACATAAACTATTAAAAGTGCTACTATAAACTTTAGGCATCATTAACAATTGCAACACCCTTAAAAGTATTACTTATTTGCTATGGTAACACATTATAACTATTAAGTAACATATTTTAGGTGTTACATAATCTAATTTATGTTGTAGTGGGTCAATTTAAATGTTGAGAACTAATTTATTTCATCCAAAATGATAAAAAGTTGTTTCATATATAATTTGGATTTAATCTCCATACACCACTCTAGTTATTTAGTCTAAAATCATTTTTTACAACACGTAGCAATCATTACTATTTAACAAACTATTAATTAATACAAGAGAACATGTACATATGTATATTTTTTAGAAAAACTTATACTTTATCTAGGTCAACCTAATTAACTAAGATTAATTTCCATCAACTTGACACATACTTGATGAGCACTTGTTCAAGCGACAACTATGTTACAACCAATTATGTTGAAGCCGTCTACCAGGCTATGCTATATATACACAACCCTCTCATTACATTCCAATCATCCAAACAAACTAAACCACAATTTAGTGTAAAAATGGCTTCAATTTGGCCTCTTGTTGTGTTTTTAGTTTGTGTTGGCATCTTCACAATATGCAATGCTCAAGATTTGTCACTTGATCACTACAAGAAGACATGCCCGTCCGTTGAGGCAGTCGTGAAAGAGGAAACTGGTCGTATTATAGCCGCCGCCCCAACCCTCGCGGCTCCTTTACTTAGGATGCATTTCCACGACTGCTTCGTTAGGGTAATGCCGACTTCTAATAATATTTTTAATTTTTAGATTAATTTAATTTATACTCACGTATTTGTTTTTTGGATGAGTAAATAGGAATATAGTAGTTTCATGTGAATCAAATTCGCGTGATCTCTCTTTTCTAAAGTAATTCCTTTTAACATACAAAGTATGATGTATTAAAAATATTTGATTGCATTACTTCGTATATTAAAATGTATTACTAATTTTTTTTTCATAAGAATGTATATGTGTACCATGTAGTAATTACTTATATATGATTTCAGGGTTGTGATGGCTCGGTTCTTCTAAACACAACAAACAGAAACAACCCAGATGAGAAAGAATCTATTCCCAACCAATCACTTAGAGGGTTTGGATCCATCGACGGAGTGAAATCTGCCGTTGAAAAGAAGTGTCCTGGCGTCGTTTCTTGTGCCGATATCTTGGCTTTGGTCGCCCGTGACGCAGTTCTACATGTAAGTGATATGATACAAGTTTAAAATACTAAATAGAGTAACACTTCTCTAAATTTGGTTCACGTGAACTCTGTCCAATTTTTTACTCATTCACAAAATGAGTCTTACAAGTAATGGTTCTGCTAATCACGTCCTGATTAATGTTTATCCAACCAATCGTGATAAATAATGGGAATTAATTTCATTAATTATTCAAATATACCTCACATGCATCCTCTATTTCACAGAGAGTATGTGTGTTGAGTGTTGACCATGCTCAGTGCTGCTCCAGATTATTTAATTATAATAATAATAATAATAATAATAATAATAATAATAATATAGTTTTTAAATATGGAGATAAAACTATTGATTTATTCTTGGCATTGGAGTAGGGGGTTTGTGTGGATACACATATTTTCTTACTTTTTGTCTAAATCAATTTTACTTACATTTTTTTTTTTTTTTTAAATAATAGTATTTGTTTTATTAAAAAAAAATATATTAATTTGTTAGTTTTAATTTTTTTGTGAAGCAGATGTAAGTTTTCATTCAACCGAAGAGGGAATAAGATCACCAATTTCATAATTGGTGTTCCACCCTAAATTTCATAATATGGATGAATGACACGTGCAATAATAAAAAGATAAAAACTTGTATGCAATATTGCATACAAGCATTATTGTGCAATCTGCCCTAAATAACTGCCCGTATTTGGTGAATCCGCCAGGCCCAGCCCATTCTCAGCGCAGATCGGAAAAGTGAGAATCAAAGCTCACAGAACGCCGTTGAATGCAAAATTGGGTGGTCAGATTTCTTCTTCTTCCTCTTCTCTTCAGATTGCTGGCGGATCTCACGGGCTTTCAAATTCCTCGTTCGTGTCCTAATTTTCTTTTTCGCTCCGATCATTAGATGAAATCAGGCTGTTCAATTTGACTTTTTGGTGTGGATTCTGTGAGAAAAAGAGAGAATATGTGTGTGGTGTTTGGATTACTCCTCAACACAGAGTGTGTGATGAAATTCAGATCCTTCTGCACTCTTTTTCACGTTGTTCTGTAAATCTATAATTTTGGACTGAAGATTTTTTTTGCGTTTGTACTTGTTTTTGTTCATGTAGTAGCACTCTTTTGCTCATATGGTAACACTCTTTTTGTTCATGTAGTAACACATCAAGTTGTTCTTTAAAACTGTAATTTTGGACTGACGATTTCTTTTCGCGCTTGTACTGGTTTTGTTCATGTGGTAACACGTTTTTCTTCATAGGGTAACACTTTTTGTTCATGTAGTAACACATGTTTTTTTAGTAATATGTAATATTGTTCATATATCGTCGTAATACTATGTGAATACTCATGTGTTACGATATGAGTATTTATGTGTTACGATATGTTTTATTACGTGTTACGATATGTTTTATTACTTGTTACCTTGTGACCCATGTTACCTTATGAGTATTTATGTGTTACAATATGTTTTATTACATCTTACGTAAGATATGAAGTTTTTTCAATATAACAATGTAGTAACACTTATACATAGATGTAGTAACACACAAAAATTTGACCAAATTTTTTTTTTCAATATAACAATGTAGTAACACTCATATATAGATATAGTAACACACAAAAAATTGACAAAATGATAAAATAAAAAAAATATGTGTTCAGTAGGAATTGAACCTGTGACCAAACAGGTTAAGATTGAATAGACCTAAACCACTAGGCTACAACACATAATCAATAATGATATGCATCTATTAATATATATCCACCCTGTTCGCCCAACCCACAACCTTCCTGCCCCGCCCCGCCCGACCCGTGCGAGTTTGACCCACGATTTTTAACCTAAATTACTTTAATTATGGTGTATTGCATATATCCATAGTGTGCAATATTTCACAAGAGAGTTTCTCTAATAAAAAATATACAACGAACCTCCATACTCAGGGCCGATCCTATGATTTATAAGGCCCGAGTCGACATTAAAATTAGGCCCCTCGAATCTATTTCATATGAACTAAAAAATATAATTTTTTTAGAATAAAATATATAATTTTAAGTAATATGAAACATTTAAAATACACTCCTATAATTATATAAATATGAAAAATATTTTCAAAATAATTCCTTAAATTAATATTACCGTGCTTTAGTTATTGTGCTCTGATTAATTATTAATTATAACTAAAATATTTATTGATATTTTCAATTTGGAGTTCATTCATCACTACTTGTTTTTTTTCTCCCCAAATGTATAAATATGAGACGTGATATTGAAAAAATAAATTAAATAAAAAAATAAGACCATTAATTGATCAACAAGGATAACAAATTAAGATACATATAAATAGATATTTCGAATTGAAATTAATTTCTTACCCATTTAATCTCATTATTTATCAATAAATATTTTAATAAAAAATTATATATTTATTCATATTAGTTCAAATATAAAATTTGTACGCTACTGTTTAATATGTGTGTCAAATATGAATTGCAGCTATAGCAAAAATAAAAGTAAGTATTTTAATATAAAATTTTCTATAATATCATAATTTTCTAGTGTAAATTTTCATGTTTAAAATTCTATAAAATTGTCATAAATCAACCATTTACACCCTAAACACTAAATAATGAACTCTAAATTATGACTTATTAGGGCCGGGTGAACCATGAATCACTAGGACCGAGTAAACCATGAACCACTTAATTTTTTCTTACCTTCACCAATTACAGAATTTTGTTGTAAATTAAATTTTTTTCATGTATGAAAATTTTCACACTAGAGTTTGTCTTTTTGAAAAGCTGGGATCACATTAGTAACGTTGTCTTCTTTATGTACTTTGAAATTTTAGTATAGCGAAAATTATTAATCTTTATTTTATCTTATTCTAAGAACAAAACCTTTCATTAGCAAATAATATCTGTGTTGAGGACCAGGTCAGACGGAAAACGATTTGGTGGCCCGCCTTGCTCCCGACTTGACCGTCTAAACTTAAAATGTTATTGAACAAAATTGATGATTCTATCTCAAATATAGAAGTTGAACAAAAAATTACTATATTTTAACTCTTTATCCATTAATTTTTTTAATCGCGCGCTAAAAAAAGAACATATATATTATAAAATAAATGGCGCTCAGGCGGCATACCCCCAGTAACACAGAATCCTAGTTCAGAACACAGCAGTCCGAATACAAACTAACAGCTCATGATGACAATCCTAACATTAAAAAAACACCAACTCTTTGAGAGCGACTCTATTAATTAAAAGCCAGTAAATAATGTTATTTTATGACAGATTTAAACCAAGGATATATATTTTCCAATTATATAAATAAACACACAAGTATGTTAATATTTCACAATCACTTATAGACATTCTACTAAAGTTATAAAGTTTAATATTATCCATGAATTAAATTTACAAAAATGTCGGTGGACTAAGCGATAGTTTTTAAAAATATATAAGGACAATATACGGATTAAGTTTTTTTTTTTGTTCATTAACTTTGCTTCGTTTTAAAATTGGTCCCAATTGTTTTGACTTTTTTATTTTGATTCTGTAAGTTATTAAATTTTTCGAAATTGGTCCTTTAACCTGCTGTAGCAAGTTACCAAACAGATAACCGCCGCCTATGTAATCATTTTATATTTTTCTTTAATTTTGAAATTCCACCTAAACTTTTTTAATCCTAATAATTTTGGGTTAGAGATTTTTTTGGGTATTTTTTTAGGGAGAAAGAATGATTTTCTAGGTATTTTGGTTTATTTTTTATTTTTTCGGTCAGTTTAGATCCAATAAATTGACCCGATTTACTTTTTTTTTTTAATATACAAATTGTTTTTAGACCCGGCACAAATTATTAGGATTAAAAAAATCCAAGTAGTGCTTCGAAATTAAAGATAAAAGTAAAATAATTACAGATGTGACGGTTATCTACTTGCTAACCCCATGTTAAAAACCAATTTCAAAACGATCCAAAGTTATGGACTACCAAAAACACTTAATCCCAATAAAATATATTGAAATTATCGAGGACACATTGAGAAAATGTCATGAACATTTTTAAACCTAAATCACTTTGGTTAAATAAATGTAAAATAAATTTTTACAACACCTAGTGACATGATTAATCAATACAAGAGAACATGTGTATATCTTTTAGAAAACCTTACACATAATATAAGTCAACCCTAATTAACTAAGATTTGCAATGCCCAAGATTTGTCACTTGATCACTACAAGAAGACATGCCCCTCCGTTGAGGCCGTCGTGAAAGAGGAAACTGGTCGTATTATAACCTCCGCCCCAACCCTCGCGGCTCCTTTACTTAGGATGCATTTCCACGACTGCTTCGTTAGGGTAATGCCGACTTCTAATAATATTTTTAATTTTTAGATTAATTTAATTTATACTCACGTATTTGTTTTTTGGATGAGTAAATAGGAATATAGTAGTTTCATGTGAATCAAATTCGCGTGATCTCTCTTTTCTAAAGTAATTCCTTTTAGCATACAAAGTATGATGTATTAAAAATATTTGATTGCATTACTTCGTATATTAAAATGTATTACTAATTTTTTTTTCATAAGAATGTATATGTGTACCATGTAGTAATTACTTATATATGATTTCAGGGTTGTGATGGCTCGGTTCTTCTAAACACAACAAACAGAAACAACCCAGCTGAGAAAGAATCTATTCCCAACCAATCACTTAGAGGGTTTGGATCCATCGACGGAGTGAAATCTGCCGTTGAAAAGAAGTGTCCTGGCGTCGTTTCTTGTGCCGATATCTTGGCTTTGGTCGCCCGTGACGCAGTTCTACATGTAAGTGATATGATACAAGTTTAAAATACTAAATAGAGTAACACTTCTCTAAATTTGGTTCACGTGAACTCTGTCCAATTTTTTACTCATTCACAAAATGAGTCTTACAAAATCTTAATTATATATAGGATTTATTTAAAATTCGTTGGGTAGATCAATCCAGGTCACGAATCTTAAATTTGTAAACCAAATTTCGTAGAGAAAAAACTTTTTTCGGTCCCATAACTTATCTGTTGTCCATTTTTCGTCCTAAAAAATTTAATTATCCAATTTTTATCCTAAAAAATTTAACTGCCCAATTTTGGTACTAAATTGATAATCCGATATTTGGTCCAATTTTTACCGAAAAATCGCCAACACACAAGTTACATGCTGGTAAAATTTTTGGGTTTTCGATCTCCTCACTGGCGTGGACGCCAACTATCTTTCTGTTTTTATTTTTTTACTCTTTTATTCAATTAAATTACACATATGTAAAAAACTAAATAAATTAAATTTAAAATCTTCATATTTAAAAACGACTAAATTTACCAGCATGTGACTTGTATACAACCGAAAACAACGTCGTTTAATATATATTTTCCGGCGAAAATCAGACAATTAATTTAGCTTGAATTTTTGGCACAAAAATAGACAGTAGATTAGTTATGGGACCAAAAAAAAATTCTCAAATTTCATACAAATTATATTTATTAAATGATACTCATCTCTAAAAAGATTTTTTTTTTCTAGCTAAATGGAGTTTCCTGGCCAGTACCTTTGGGAAGAAGGGATGGAAATGTGTCCAACAGTACGGAGGCCTTATTCAATCTTCCACCACCGTTTTTCAACATCACTCAATTGCAAGCATCATTTAGAGCAAAGGGTTTGACTAACAAGGACCTTGTCGTCCTATCAGGTAATATATATATTTATTTATTTATTTTAGACCAATGATTTGGTGTTGTATTTTAAGAACAATAATTTTACAGACTTTGACTATAGGACAATATATTTTAAATAATATAAATACAGGACAATCGAGCCCGAATAAATCCAAATCGAATTTTTATATGTCAATCGAACCCGAATAAGATCAACGATTTAATCATCATACAAATTAAAAACCCTAATTATAATTTAGCGCAAGAAAAAAAATTAATTTTGAACACATTTTTTATAGGAAGTCACACGATAGGAACATCCCACTGCACCAGCTTCTCCAACCGTCTCTACAACTTCACCGGACAAGGCGACAGCGACCCGGCTTTGGACTCCAACTACGCTACGCGGGTGAGGCGCAAGTGTATCCCAAATGACCAAACTACCCTTGTAGAAATGGATCCAGGAAGCTTCAAGACATTCGACGAAAGTTACTACACTCTCATTGCCAAAAGACGGGGGCTTTTCACATCTGATTCAGCTCTTCTTGCAGATCCTGAAACTAGGGCTTATGTGTTGCGACAAGCAACTACTAAGGGGTCCACTTTCTTGCAAGATTTTGCAGATTCCATGGTCAAAATGGGAAAGATTGGTGTCCTTACTGGCAACCAAGGTGAAATCATGAAGAGATGTGCTTTTGTTAATTAATGCTCCGATTTGTGTTTTATTTCCGTTTTTTGTTTCTTTGAACAACGATTGCTTCTTTTCTTTTCATTTATTTTATTATTGAGTTCTTGAACGAAAATTCATGCATGATTGAATTGTTTTGTCCGTCAAGTGATTCTTCAAAAACTATTGCAATAAGTTTAATTGTTGTTAACTCCTTGGATGGAAAGAAACTCCATTTGTGTAACCTGTATTTGTGAAATAATGCAGCGTCGAAGTTTGGCCTCAAGTCGCGTGGCTCAATTTATATAGTTACAAATTGATATTATTACAAAGTGATGCACATTTCTGGAATAATCCAGATTATAGAAGAACTTTGTGGATGAACTAGATTCTAGATTACTCTAGAGTAGTAATTGAATTTAGAAGAAGATGTAAGAAAAATATCTGGCAAGAAGATTGTAGAAGGAATACTCTAGAAAATAAGGAATTCTAGGCATTAAGAGAAATCTAGAAAATAGAAGAAATTAGATTATGTATAGATAAGAAGGTTCTAGGCTAATCTAGCTTAGATACATCTAGGACTAAAGCTAAGAAATAATTAGTAGATTCTAGAATATACATGCAACATTGAAAGAAAAGGAAAACTCTAGAATATGCATGTAACATCTTACTACCTCTATATATACTCCAATGCTTATAATACATTGAGATGAATGAAATATATCATTTCCTACTACTCTCTGCCTCTCCCCTGTTTCCTATAAGAAACTAATTCATATTCCTTACATTCCTTCTAAATCAAATACAATCACTTACCCATTTATATATACTAAACCCTACATATACACACTACATTCTACTCTAATTACCATCAGTGGTATCAGAGCCCCGTTAGATTTTTAACTGGGCGTAAACTAGCTTCCGCATACCCAATAATTTCTTATTGTCATTTCCAAGCCTACAAAAATGTCCCTATCAAATAACTCACAAATTCCAATCCCAACTTTCTCAGGAGAAAACTATAACTATTGGCACATTAAAATGAAGACATATTTTATGTCCCAAGGTCTATGGGAAATCGTTGAGAAGGGATACACTATCCCCGAAGACACGTCTTCTTTGTCTACGGTAGACAAAGAAAAACTAGACAAAAATATGGAGAAGGACAGTCTGGCTCTCTACGTATTGCAAATGGCTATGGCGGAGTCTCTATTTCCAAGGATTAGTGGAGCTACGTCGTCGAAAGAAGCTTGGGATACTCTGAAGGAGGAATATCAATGCAGTGATAAGGTACGCAACCTCAAACTCCAAACTCTTAGAAGATATTTGGAGAATTTGAAGATAAAAGAATCTGAGACCGTAAAAGATTACTACACTCGATTAAGAGAAGTAATTAATCAAATGAAAGCATATGGAGAAAATATTGCTGAGAAGAGAATAGTATAAAAGATACTAATTACTCTTCCAGCTAAATATGATCCAATAGTCACTACAACAGAAGAGACTAAAGACATAGATAAATTGTATGTGACGGAATTAATAGGCTCACTTGAAGCTTATGAGAAAAGATTGAGTATGCGTGAAACTGAATCTGTAGAAAGTGCATTTCAATCTAAAATCAATATACGGTCTCAGAATTCTAGAAATGGTGGGAGAAAATTTGGAGAAAACAATACAAATAAAAATCAAGGTGGTAATAATTATCAAAGAAAGGACAAACATTCACCATGTGGAATTCGTAAGAAGACCAACCATCTTGAAAAAGATTGTTGGAACCGAGACAAAACACAATGTAAAAATTGTGGAAAATTTGGTCATCTGGAGAAAGATTGTCGTTCTAAACTCAAACACCAAGCTAATTACACTGAGGAGGAGGATAGAAGAAGCAACCTATTTTATGTGTGCCATACTGCATCTGAAGTAAAGAACGACACTTGGTTCCTTGATAGCGGCTGCAGTAACCATATGACAGGAGACGAGAAAATTTTCCAGAACATCGACAAATCGATTAAATCCCAAGTGAAGCTCGGGAATGGAGATCTAGTAGGCGTTGAAGGAAAGGGCACGATAGCTGTCAATACCAAGAAAGGTATGCGACTCATCCACGATGTACTGCTAGTTCCAAAGCTCGACACAAATCTTCTCAGCGTGGGTCAGATGATGGAGAGAGGATATTCTCTACTATTCAAAGGAGACTCGTGCACGATATATGACGACAAAAATAAATGCACGTAAATTGTTTGTGGGTAAAAATGCAAAGAACAAAGAAACTTCCCTATTCGCTGGCAATATGTCGAGGCAGCACTAAAAGCCCACTAAGATCAATCCTGGCTATGGCACCGGAGGTTCGGGCATTTCAACTTTCACGGATTAAAGGTACTTCATCAGAAGAATATGATGAAAGATCTTCTAGCTATCCAAGCGAACGATGATGTCTGCGAGAGATGCATGGAAGGAAAACAATACCGGAAGTCATTCCCTTCAGGACAAACATGGAGAGCCAAGCAAATTCTGGAGCTGGTCCATACAGATGTTTGCGGCCCAATGAGGACACCAACATTCGAGAAAAACAGGTACTTCATCCTTTTCATTGATGACTATACAAGAATGACGTGGGTATACTTCGTGAAAGAAAGATAAGAGGTGTTCAATATATTCAAGAATCTGGTCGAGAAACAAAGTGGTCGGCAAATCAAAGTCCTACGAAGCGATAGAGGGACGGAATACACCTCTAACGCAGTCAACAAATTCTGCGAAGAGGAAGGAGTCAATCATCAACTAACAGTCGGCTACGCTCCAGAGCAGAACGACATGTCAGAAGGAAGAACAGGACAGTGATGGAGATGGCCAGAACAATGCTATCAGAGAAAAACATGCCTAAAGATTTTTGGGCAGAAGTTGTATACACTGCGGTCTACCTACTAAATAGGTGTCCAACCAAGGCGGTTCAGAACAAAACACCAATTGAAGCGTGGAGTGGACGAAATCCGTCAGCTCAACATCTAAAGATCTTTGGGAGTATCTGCTACGTGCATGTCCCAAAAGAGAAGAGACACAAACTAGAGGAGAAGATGGAGAGAGGTATTTTTCTCGGCTACAGCTCTCAGTCTAAAGGCTATCGAATTTATAGTCTTAAAAGTAGGAAGCTAATCATCAGTCGAGATGTCGAATTTGATGAGAATGCAACATGGAACTGGGAGGAAGAAAAAATTAAAAGACAAAATATCATGCTACCACAACTACGACGTCCTACCGAACCACGAGAAGAAGAGGAAGAAGAAGCGGAAGGACCACAAGAAGCTCCAGAACCTTCTAGTTTGAGGACACCTACGCCATCACTAGTCTCAACTGAAGAAGAATCATCTACAGAATCACCACCAAGAAAAATAAGACAACTTAGAGAAATTTACGAGACCTGCAACTTTGTAACACTGGAGCCCGAAAGCTTTGAAGTTGTCATCAAAGAAAAAGAATGGATAAAAGCTATGGAAGAAGAAATCAAGATGATCGAGAAAAATGAAACATGGGAGTTGGTGGATCTACCAAGCAACAAAGAAGTCATCGGAGTTAAGTGGGTGTATAAGACAAAGCTCAACCCAGATGGCTCAATTCAGAAGCACAAGGCAAGACTGGTAGCTAAAGGCTACTCGCAAAAACAAGAAATCGACTATGACGAGACTTTTGCTCCAGTGGCCCGACTCGATACCATTCGAGCACTTATCGCGCTAGCTGCACAAAGAAGATGGAAGATCTACCAGCTTGATGTGAAATCAGTATTCCTTAATGGATATCTTGACAAAGAAATCTACGTGGAACAACCTCAAGGGTTCGTGATACAAGGGCAGGAAGACAAAGTCCTCAGGTTAAAAAAAGCACTCTACGGTCTAAAACAAGCCCCACGAGCCTGGTTTAGTAGAATCGACAACTACTTCACAAAGTTTGGATTCAGGAGGAGCCTAAGTGAGCATACACTATACATCAAGACCCAAGGTACGAACGATACACTCATTGTCTCTCTATATATTTATGATCTTATAGTCACAGGAAACAATGAGACAATGATTAAGGAGTTTAAAGAAGACATGATGAAGACGTTCGAGACGACCGATTTGGGCTTGATGCATTATTTTCTCGGTATTGAAATAAATCAAAGGGAAGACGGTATATTTATCTCACAAAAGAAATATACCGACAACTTATTAAAAAGGTTCAAGATGGAAGGGTGCAAGACAGTAGCCACTCCACTTGACAATTCTAAAGCATTACAAAAAGAAGATGGCTCACCAAAGGCTGATATCTCAACATTTCAAAGCCTGATCGGAAGCTTACTCTATCTCACAAAGAATCGAATGGGACATAATGTACGCGACAAGCTTCCTATCAAGATTTATGCAGAATCCAAGTCAGATTCACTATGGAGCAGCAAAGCGAGTACTCCGATATCTTCAAGGAACTAAGAACTTCGGCATCTGGTATGAATCAACACTTGACTCATAGTTAATTAGTTATACTGAATGTGACTGGGCAGGTTCAGTAGACGACATGAAAAGCACGTCAGGGTATGCATTCACAATGGGTTCAGGAATATTTTCTTGGGCATCCAAAAAGCAAGCAACAGTTGCACAATCGTCAGTCGAAGCGGAGTATATAGCAGCGACGATGGCTACAAGTCATGCAAAATGGTTGAAATACATACTTGAAGATATGGGAGAGCCACAAGATAAAGCCACGAAAATCTATTGCGATAGTAAGTCGGCAATAGCAATGGCGAAAAATTCAGTGTTCCACAGTAGAACCAAACACATCAAGATCAAGTACCACTTTATACGAGAAGCTGAAGCAAACAAAGAAATCGAGTTGGAGTACTGCAAGACTGAACAACTAGCAGATATTTTTACAAAAGCGCTACCTCGTGGAAAGTTCGAGACACTACGAGAAAAAATTGGAGTTACTAAAATATGCATCAAGGAGGAGTATTAGAAAGTGATGCACATTTCTGGAATAATCCAGATTATAGAAGAACTTTGTGGATGAACTAGATTCTAGATTACTCTAGAGTAGTAATTGAATTTAGAAAAAGATGTAAGAAAAATATCTGGCAAGAAGATTGTAGAAGGAATACTCTAGAAAATAAGGAATTCTAGGCATTAAGAGAAATCTAGAAAATAGAAGAAATTAGATTATGTATAGATAAGAAGGTTCTAGACTAATCTAGCTTAGATACATCTAGGACTAACATTAAGAAATAATTAGTAGATTTTAGAATATTCATGCAACATTGAAAAAATAGGAAAACTCTAGAATATGCATGTAACATCTTACTACCTCTATATATACTCCAATGCTTGTAATACATTGAGATGAATGAAATAAACCATTTCCTACTGCTCTCTGCCCCTCCCCTATTTCCTATAAGAAACTAATTCATATTCCTTACATTCCTTCTAAATCAAATACAATCACTTACCCATTTATATATACTAAACCCCACATATACACACTACATTCTACTCTAATTACCATCAGATATTAATGTATATATATTATTAAAAAAAAATTATTATATAGTCCAGTAACTTGTCATCATTTTTAAATTAATCTCAATTATTTTGATATTTTGAATTTTGATCCTGTAAGTTTGTGAAATTTTTTAAATTGGCTCATCAACCTACTATTGCAGGTCACATGTTCAAACAATGCACATGTCTCACGTATCGGTTACATGGAGCTCCGTCTCACATATCAAAATCAGTGAGACGGTCTCACGTATCCCTTCATGAGAAATTACCAACAATCAACTAATTAGAAAATAAATTTGTGCTAATGAGATAGAATGTTCAAGCTTGAATAATAATGGATAATTAATTAGATCGTTAATATTCTTGAGTAGTTAACTTTCTACCTTGGAAATATGGTGGTTAAGCCTATATAGAGATAGAGGACAGAATTGGACGAAATTTGCAATTTCCACCGGATTGAAAGGGAAATTTCCTGATAAATATTGTTATAATGTGGAATTTTTCTTCCGGTTAGACTGCTGGCCACTACAAAAAAGAGCTAATTTAACGAGGGATCTTAAAGAGGGAATTTATAACCCTCGTCATAGCCGAGAGTTTTAACTAGGGCATGATTTAACGAGGGATTCAACGAGGAATTACTGTCATCGTAAAAGAACGAGGGATTTAACGAGGGAATATCCCTCGTCAAAGATTTCCCGAGTGCAGTCCCCCTTGGCACCTTTATATAACAGTTTCGCCAGGGATAAAGACCCTAGGTAAATTTTGAGTGAAAATTAACGAGGGGTGGCCCCCCTCGCCAACTTTTGTTGACATTTTACGAGGGATACCAACCCATCGCCAATAATATGTACATTGCGTGTGTTTTGTTATCTGTGTTGTGTGTGTTTGTGTATATATGTGTTTGAGGGAATAATTTCAATATGTATACAGGCTATATATGTATTAACTATTATTAATTACTATCAAGAGTACATGTGATGTGTGAGTTGTGTGTAAATATTATTATATTATTATTATTATTATTAATTAATTAATATTGTTAGATAATATGGGCTATTATTATAAATATATATGCCTATTATTGTAATTACTGTATTTATTATTTAGTGTGTTGTTATTAATTTTATTATAATTAATATGTTTATAAGAAAGTTCTAATTATTGTTGGCTCTTAAGAATAAGAGTAGGTCTTATATGGAAATTTTCACGTGTGAAAATATTAATTATTTGGCAATTTTATTGAAAATATTTTAATAAGCGTATAAAAGTATAAATGTTAGTAAATAATGAAACAAATATAAAAGTGACTATTTGACAATTTTATTAAAAATATTTTAATAAAAACAATCAATATGAATATATATATATGTACACATGTTAGTAAATAGTGAAAAAGAATATACAAAATTGATTATTTAGCAATTTTATTATAAATACTTCAATAAAAATGATTAATATAAGTGTATATATGCACACATGTTAGTGAAAAAGAATATATATATAAAAGTGACTATTTGACAATTTTATTGAAAATATTTTAATAAAAACGATTACTATAAGTGTATATATGTATGTTGTGGGAACATCGCGCGAGATGGGCCAAAGACCATTTAGCATCGGCCCACTATGGAACGACAATAGTATGAATCGCCGATGGAGATGGACAGTAACGAGATAGTAAAGAAACTTGGGTAAGGCGCGAGCTCGTCGACCTCGCAATTATACGAGGTCCGCGCATTAATGGTGATGAGACATGTGTCAGACAGTAGGTGCAGGCGATCATTCCTCAAAGGGGATTAATCCGGACAAAATCCAGCCAAGGACGAAGCAAAGCGGCGTGTCAGAGTACAAAAGCGGCTATTCTCCAGTAAATCCGGGAATTACCTCGATCGAGGTACAAATTTGGGAAGCGAGGTACTTTTTGTACTGGGCGACCTCCAACGACCTCCAGGGCAGGTCACATCAATCTTGTAACATTTAATGCTAACCAGGGGTACTTTCGGCCCTATAGATTTGTAATCCGAGAGAGTGAGTGCCACTCTCTCAAACACTATAAATAGAGGTCATTTATGACCAAGAAGGGGGGGAATTGATGAGCCTACCAAACCTCTTGCAAATTTATTTCTCAACACTTATTCACCTAAAAACCCAACCTTAAAACATAAATACAATCTGCTCATCTCATTTATTGTTTGTGTTACTAAGATCGATAAGCCACATCTTAATCCCTAATCCGAATATTTTAGTACACATCAATTGGCGCTAGAAGAAGGGTGCTCTTTAAGAAATATAAAAGCTAAGTTCTTAGCGGTTTCTCATTGGAGTATTCCTCACGAACTTTCCACACAAACCCACCACGACCACACAAATCACTCAAAAAGCTCAAACCATGTCTCAAGCAACCTTCATCTCCAAAAGAAAAGCATCAGTTTCATGTCGCTCCGGTGGAGCGGGGGTTAGTGGCCCGGCCATTAGCAACCGCAAAGCTGGAGGACCCACCACCGGAGTTGCTCAAAAGCTCGAGCAGATTCGCACCCCGAAAGATATCGACGAGGCCATTGCTGAGTTACGCAAGAGACAAGCCGAGATGGATGTCCCTACTGGCGACCTACGCCACAACCTGAACCGAAAGGCCGAAAGCAAAGGCAAAGGCCAGATGCATGAGGATCCTCGCCCCGAGGGACCTCGCAGAGAGCAATCCCGTTGTAAGGAACACCACCGCGAGGGACCTCACCGCAAGGAAAGTCAAGAAGTCAATTCCCATGGGGCACAATACACCCCATGCTATCGCCGGAATCAGAACGAGAAGCCAAACCTAATCCATCGACGTCTATTTTCGGAAATCTTCAGCTGCGGCCCGCACCAAGCTCACGGGCCCCAGAGGGACCAACCTCAGGCAACGCATCGCGACCATACCAAACCAGAAGGATCTTATTCGGGGTCGGTAGCCCAGTATGGACCCAGGCAGCGAATATCAGCAAAGGATCGGCTCGAGCGAAGTCCTTCACCCCGAAGAGCTGAAAGAACTCCATCGCCCTACAGACGTCGACGAACCCCATCCCCTCGCCAACAAAACAGGAACTCTCCACCTCGCCAGCACCGAGAGGAAGCCGATGGCCAAAATGAGAGCCCTCAAATGGCCGTCATATTCCAGAATATCAAGGACCTGCAGAAGTAAATAGCGAACAAAGGGGGAACACCCCTCACCACCAAAATTCCCATCTCGCCCTTGTCACCCACAGTTATGCTCGCACCCGTGCAAATCAAAATCAACACAAGCTCCATCACACAATACGACGGCAAAAAACCGACCCGATCAATCACATAAGCAAGTACACTTCCTATATGAACTCGATGGGGGCGACCGATGCCACCCGGTGCCAACTTTTCCCACTCACTCTAGGTGACCAAGCCTACTGGTGGTTCAACACCCTACCACCAACGTCTATAGAATCCTTCCATCAGATGGCACATCTGTTCCTCACTCACTTCGCATCCCCAACGACCAGCTCGAGGAGGAGTCAGACTGGGCGTATATCGATCGCATCGACCAGCTCATCATGGAGAGCGAACCACTTGGAGACGAAGCCAAAGTACTGGGGATAATGCATGGTCTAAAGAATGGAACTAAGCTCTGGAAAATGATGAACAAGGAATACCCCACAAGTTATGCCGATTTCAAATACCGAGCAGGCGTCATGATCACCAATGCTGAAATTCTTGCCTCAAGGCTAGGCGAGCAATGACCAAACAATGAAAAAACCGAAGTTAAGAAACCGGAGACAAAGTCCGAGAAGCCTTTTCGACGACCCGGGCCTGCCAATTTCCGAGCTCCGGGGACTTTCAAGCCAATTGACAACACCCTGGAGGTAAAGCTCCTCGAAAACCTGTCCCAGAACGCAGCACAGATCTTCCAAGCGATCAAGGATAGACAGCCGATACCCCCGCTGAGAGAAATGTTCTAAGATCCCTCCAAACTCAATCAGAGGAAATTTTGTGACTATCACAATTCCATCGGACACACCACCGAGCATTGTCACTACCTGCATAGAGAATTTTGGAAGCTGTACGAGGAGGGAAAGTTGGAGAGGTTCGTCAAACCAAGGCAGCAGCAAAATCAGCAGCGAGCACCTCCGCCTGGGAACCAACCCGACCAAGGGAGGCGAGGTCCACAGATCCCGGAAGGAGTGGGAAATAGAGTAATCCACATGATCTGCCCAATGGGGGGAACCATTGGGGGTTTTCTCCCAGCGTCCTCTTTGTCGAACCGACGTCAGAAGGCCGAAATGCTAGCCCTTGACAATTCCGTTTTATGTTGTCTCCCGATCAACACTATTGCCCCAAGCCAAACGCAAATCACCTTCACAGAAGAAGACAAGGACAGAGTGGTTTTCCCGAACTGGGACCCGCTCGTAATCTCAGCCCGGATAATGGGGGCTCTGGTCCATCACGTTATGATCGACAACGGGGCATTCTGCAACATCCTCTTCAAAAAGACTCTGGATCAGCTCGGCGATTTCCACTCCTATGTCGAGCCATGCGAAGTCAAAATTCGAGGGTTCGGGAGTCAGCCTGTCGAAGCCTACGAAATGATTCATTTATCAGTGGAGATCACCTCAACCCTGGACCCCGAGGTAAAAGCGACAAGGCAGTTGGATTTCATGATCATCGACATTCCCTCAAATTTCAATGCTTTCTTCGACAGGCCTTTTGAACATGAGTTTGGGGCTGCCGCCTCATCTTACTACTATTGTATTAAATTTCCTGGATCTGACGGGAAGATCGGCACCATTAAAGGTGACCAAATTGCAGCAAGAAAATGTTTGACTTACTCTTGTGTCAGTTTAAATTATGATTTCTATTATGGTAGAAAACCCGAAATGGGGCTAGGTAGTACAAGCCAGACTCCACCTCAAAAAGAAAAGAAAACCGACGAAATGGAAATAGATAGTGCAATGGAAACAAGCGAAACACTTATGGAAATTGGCATCGAAATCAGGGAGAAACCCGCGAAAGGGCTGCCTGATCTAGAACCCCGCCTCGGTTTCGAACTAATGGAGGTCGATGCCGAACAACGAAAATCGAGTCTTGATCCAAGAATTGAAAAAGGTGACCAGCGAGCAACTCCCATCGAAGAACTCGAGATAATCCCGGTCGACCTCGACCGACCAGAGCTAAGTGTGACCATCGGGACGCAAATACCCGGCAATTTGTGAGCTCAGTTGATAAATTTCCTCAAACAAAATTTAGATGTGTTTGCCTGGTCACACGAAGATATGATCGGCATCGACCCCGAGGTCGCATGCCACAAACTAAACATCGACCCAACAAGGAGGCCGATATCCCAGAAAAGAAGGAAGTTCAGCCCCGAGAAATACGCAGCCTTGGCCGAGGAAGTGGAGAAGCTACTGAATAATAAGTTGATCGAGCAGGCCGACCAACCATAGTGGGTAGCCAACGCGGTGTTAGTAAAGAAATCAAACAACTCTTGGCGACTATGTATCGATTTCACCGACCTCAACAAAGCGTGCCCAAAGGACTAATTTTCGATGCCACACATCGATCACCTCATCGACAGCACGGCCTGGCACGAGATGATGACTTTCATGGATGCCTTCGCATGGTATCATCAGATCGCCATGGACAAAGACGACCAACAACACACATCTTTCCTAATAGAGAAGAACGTCTATTGTTGGAAAAGAATGTCTTTTGGGTTGAAGAACGCGGGGGCAACCTATCAACGTCTCGTAAACCGGATGTTCGCTGACGAGATAGGGAAGACCATGGAAGTATATATCGATGATATCGTGGTTAAGAGCGAGAAAAAAGAAGATCATCTAAGACACCTCGCAATCGCAACAACGTTTGATATCCTGAGGAAATACAACATGCGTTTGAACCCCAAGAAGTGCAGCTTCGGAGTGGGATCGGGGAAATTCTTAGGCCATATCATCAGTCAGCGAGGTATTGAGGCGAATCCTTCGAAGATCAAATCCATCATGGATATGAAACCATCTCGCAATATCAAAGAAGTCCAAAGGTTAATTGGTTGTCTTCCGGCTCTGAACAGATTAGTGTCCAGAATGGGAGACAAATGCAAACCCTTTTTTGAAGCCATGAAAAAAGGAAAATTCTCATGGACCCCACAATGTCAAGCCGCCTTTTTGAAGCTCAAGGTATACCTATCCAACCCCCAAATCTTAGCAAAACCCATCCCTGGCGAAAAATTATTTTTGTATCTAGCAGCCTCGGAGTCCGCTCTTAGCGCAGTCCTAGTCCGAGCAGATGGCCAACATCACTTGCCAATTTATTTTGTCAGCCAAACCCTCAATGATGTCGAGCTCAAGTATCCACCCCTCGAGAAGCTCGCATACGCACTGATCATGAGTGTCTGAAAGCTGAGACAATATTTTTTCGACCATCAAGTTGAAGTCTTAACCACCATGCCTTTAAGACAAGTTTTGCATCAACCCGACACAGCAGGACGATTGTTGAAATGGTCCATCGAGTTAGGACAGTTCGGGATCACATTCGCACCACGAACCGCAATCAAAGCTCAGGTACTCTCCGATTTCCTTACTGAGCTCACTTTTTCGGAGAAGACATCAGAGGCCATCGACGTCCCCTGGACATTACACGTCGACGGTTCCTTGACGAGAACCCGAGCTGGGGCTGGGGTAGTCCTAATCAGTCCCGAGCATCAATCATTCACGACAGCTATAAGTTTCAATTTCCACGCCACCAACAACGAGACAGAATACGAAGCATTAATGAACGGTCTGGAAATGGCCATTGGAGTACGAAAATTGAAGGTTTACAGTGACTCTCAACTGGTCGTTTTCCATATGTCGGGAGAATACGAAGCACGAGGTGAACAGATGATGAAATACCATTAGATAGCAAGGAGCCTCACGGAGAAGTTTGAAGAAGTACAGATAGAGCTCGTACCACTGGCAGACAACACGCAGGCGGATGCTTTAGCTCGCCACGCTACCTCGCAGGGAACTGCCGACATGGATAATATCTCCGTTGCAAGGCTCAACACTCCCTCGCAGGTCGTGTTACCATCGACATAAAGGAAATTACTTGGGCCAATCAAGCAAGCCTGACAAATCCTCAAATGGAAGTTTTTCAGAGCGCGGCCCCCGAAGCAAATTGGATGACCGAGATCAGAGGCTACATCGAGAAAGGTACACTACCAGAAGACAAGGTCGCAGCTTGCCGTTTACAGCTGAGAGCAGCAAGGTACACCATGGTTGACAAGCAACTTTACAAACAGAGTTTCTCATTACCACTGTTGAAGTGCATCACACCTGAAGAAGGCCAAGTAGTCTTGAAGGAAATACACGAAGGAGATTGCGGAAACCACACAGCAGGCCAATCTCTCATTTACAAGACAATCAGACAAGGCTACTACTGGTTAACTTTAAGGAAAGATGCAATCGCATACGCCAAAAAGTGCAAGCAATGCCAATTCTTCGCCCCAACAATCAAGCGAGCTCCCGAGGAACTCACCTCGATATACAGTCCATGGCCATTCGCAAAGTGGGGGATCGACCTGATAGGCCCTTTCCCAAAGGCCCCAGGAAGCTCAAAGTTCGCCGTGGTCGCAGTCGACTATTTCACCAAATGGGCGGAGGCAGAACCTTTGGCAACAATCACACAGGAGAAGATTATCCGATTTATCTGGAAAAATATCATATGTCGTTTCGGCCTCCCACAAGCGATCGTTACGGACAACGGAAAGCAGTTCGACGGTTTCGAGATCAACGCGTTCTTTGCGAAGTGGAAAATCGCAAAGTTGTTCTCCACCCCATACCACCCTCAGTCTAACGGATAAGTCGAAGCGGTGAACAACATAATCAAGCATACTTTGAAAACTCAACTGATCGAGTCAACAGGACTGTGGGCTTTCAAACTTCCGAGCATCCTATGGTCATACAGGACCACGTTCCGAAATTCGATGGGCGAGACGCCTTTTGCATTAGCATTCGGGACAGAAGCTGTCATACCGGCTGAGATCATCGTCAAAAGCCACTGAACATCGCAGACTGTCACAGAAGATAACAACCAAGCCATCTCTCTGAGCCTCGACCTGCTGAAGAAAAAAGACTAGAAGCCAACTTGAAAAACGCGGACTACAAACAAAGGTTAGAAAAATATTTCAACTCGAAAGCAAAAGTTCGAAGATTCAAGGTTGGCGACCTCGTCTTAAATAAAATCTTCGGGGTCCAGAAAGGAGTTTTTGGCCCAACTTGGGAAGGCCCATGGAGAATCTCGAAATGCCTGCCAAATGGGGCTTACGAAATCGAAGATATGGAGGGCACCCCCGCAATGTATCCATGGAATGCGGCCTACTTGAAAAAGTTTTATCAATAGTCATTTTAAATTCAGTCATCATCATGTTTTTGTGCATCAATCATCTATGAATTGCGTTCTTTACCAAAATCTATTACAAGTTTTTTCATTCACGAACTTGGGGGACTGGTCCCCGACCTCTCACGAGCTCGATGAAGCAAAAGATTCGCGCCTAAAAAACAAAGCAATCACGCAAACTTTTCCTTTAGAAAGTTTCTCATAAAAACTCTTTCATAAGCTCATGATCATAAAAAGGTCGCATATCATCTATAAGATGACCTCGGTCGCATCACCTATCTAAGTCGACTACTAGGTCGCATACCCAGTCTAAGTCGACAAAGCCAAAAAATTCCAAAGGCAATAGAGTCGCATATCATCTATAAGACGACCTCGGTCGCATGTCCTATCTAAGTCGACTACTAGGTCTCATACCCAGTCTAAGTCGACAAAGCCAAAAAAAATCAAAGGCAAAAAGGGTCGCATACCATCTATAAGAGACCTCGGTCACATGCCCGATCTAAGTCGACTACTAGGTCACATACCCAGTCTAAGTCGACAAAGCCAAAAAATTTCAAAGGAAAAAAAGGTCGCATACCATCTATAAGACGACCTCAGTCGCATGCCCTATTTAAGTCGACTACTAGGTCGCATACCCAGTCTAAGTCGACAAAGCCAAAAAACTTCAAGGGAAATCAAGTCGCAATTATTATCAATTAATAGATTTCTTATCACATTTATTATCCAGATCCTCAAGAAGACAAAGCACAAAAGAAGAAGCGAGAAACAAAAGAAAGCGATATCAGAGTCGAACAAGAAAGCAAAACGGTTTCATTAACAAAAGCCCGAAGGTAAAGAGATACATACGATGCAAAGACCAACTATCTAGGAAACCCCGAAGGGCACAACACTTGCAAAGACCTCTAAGGGCAACCTAACCAGACAAGTAGAAAACCCCGAAGGGCGATTACATAAAGAGCCCGAAGGTATTTGGCATAATGCCGCAGAAGAACTTCCGAGAGATTAGTTCGGCGGAACATCCGAGGTTCCCTCATCAGGGTTAGTAGGAGCAACTTGTTCAACCTCGGGAATTTCAATGCCAACACGATCCCTCGCACCACTCTCATCAACGACGATTTCACCGTTATCGCCATCCTCATCATTTTCCTCATCAACATCAGCCCCCTCAACATCCTCCTCCTCGACCACCGTGCCTTGCAACAACTCTTTAGGATCAAACAACTTAGCCTCGGGATGGAGAAAGGAAAGGTCACAACCCAAATCTTTCAGATCAGCGATGGGGAGAAGAGCGTCTGGACGCGGAGGGTGATTTTGCATATAAGTTGCCAGCATATCCCTCATTTTGGCTTGGGCTCCAGCAAGGTCGATGTCGGGGTGATGAATTGATCGGATGGCATTGTCAAAAGCATGCACATACGCCATATTAGATGCATCATTCCTCTGCACTTTTACCTCGGCCGGAAATCCCTGAATCACCTCGGCCTGACGACGGACATCCTCACCAAGTTTTTGATTCTGTTGAAAAAGGTCGGCAGCATATTCCTTGCTCACGAAGAAATCCTTCTCAACAGACTGATATTTCTTCTCCAGCTCGTCCTGAATGCGAGTCAGCTCCTAGATCTTGTCATCAGAGGCCTTCTTGGCAGCATTCGCAAGATCTCTTTCCTTGCGAGCTTTCTCCAACCCTTTCTTCAAATCTATGCACCTCGCCTCAGCTCAAATCGCCTTGGTCCTTGCCGAATCGTATTGCTCCCGACATCGCTCTAAGAAAGTCAAAGAGCGGCAAGAGTGAGCAATGCCCGAGGTCAGATTCTCGTGAAACTGCTGAGTGCGGGCCTCCTCGTCCAAAGTAAGAGTCCAAGACCTTGGCAAATCCTCGGAGGCCCTCTCCAGGTATGTGGGTTGGACATCATTATTAGCAGGCGGCCGCGACCACAAGTATGATCGGGTGCTCTCTCCTCGAAAGACGCCATCATCAAGCGATATCTAGGAAGGAAACAAGCACGATTTAAGGTCTTAGTCAAATTTAGGAAATGGATCTACCTCTGTCGAAACTCGGGATTCCACCACAGGAACATTTCATCACCGACCTCACGATCTCGGCGAGCGGTAATCTCAACAACCGTGTCGGGCATGCCAGATCTGCCCGAAACAACGATCCTCCCGCTCGGCGAGTTCCGCAACTCGTCTTCATCCACAATACCCTATTTTTTCTGAACGATCGGGTCTGGAACCGACGCCTCGCCTACCGCTCTTTTCGACCCACAAGTGCGAAGTGGGGCTCTGGTCTTCATCTTCAAAGCCCCATTCGATTTCCCTTTGCCGGGATCTGCTCTCTTCCTAGACAACTCCATGGCTTGGGCCATCTTCTCAGCCATCTCCTCGGCAGTCATGTTCTCCATTGCTCGTATGGCTTTCCGCGAGGTAAATCGGATATTCTCAACGAAAGCAACTGGCACAAGGAAAGTTTTTTGTTTTTAAACCATGAGAAAATCAATTAAGGAAAGAGACTTTATGGATTCACGTACCAGGGAGCTCGGGCACCAAAGATCCACGGGGAGGTACACCTAGGCCGGCTTGTTCCCAACACTTCTCACGAGCAAGCACCGACAAAGATCGCTCGTCGAGGTCGATAAGGCAGACTTGGACAAGCCGAGTGAGGAAGGGAAGTGAGACCTCAGAAAGCTTGGTAGCACGAGGACCTAAAAAGACAGAAACGAGTTAAATCAGTACTCCAAAGTTCGAAAGAAAACAAACGTCTTACGTTTAAACTCGACATAATCCCTAGGGATTGATTGGAAACCGAGCAGGTTGGGCTCCACCCACACCGGGCTCTGCCACGCTCCCCCAACGAACCAGACCGGTCACTTAATTCGGAAGATCCTCGATGACTTTCATTCGAGGTCGTGAATTGACATAATAATAGCCCGGTCCGCCTTCTTTTTGAGACCCCTCCCACCTCGCCAAGGAGATCACATAATTTAGTTCCTTAGCCGTGGGGAATGTTCGAGGTTGAACACGGCCAAAGAGAGTCAACAACCCGATAATGATGCTCCAGCCATTCGGATGGATCTGGGTCGGAGCCAGCCCCCAGAAGTTCAAGAGGTCGCTAATAATGGGGTGGAGGGGGAAACAGATTCCAGCCGCCATGGTATCATAATTGATCGCGATGCACCCCTCGGGGGCTGATAGGCGCAATCTTTCTGATGAGCAGGAACCCAAAAATGGACATCGCTTGGGACTTGAAATGTATCACGCCATCTGAACAGGTTGGCCTCTGAGACTGAGCTCTCAACTAGCCGAGCAGCTTAGATACTCGCTTCCCTCTCTCGATCAGGTTTTCTGACAACCTCATGCCGATGTTGGGAGAGATACTCGTGAAGTCGCAACGAACGATCGACCTCATCTACAACATCATCCTCACTCGGAATATCGTTCACTTTATCCTCCGATAAGAAGTCGAAATCAGAAGAATTGACCGATCGAGCTGAAATGAGCGATGTCTCATCTCCCTCCGCCATTTCACCTTCCGGTTCCTTTTTCGAAACCGCCGTAGCAGACGCAACGGGCATCCCGCTGGCCCGATGCAGGCGGTGATGCCGCCGGGATGATACCACATCTTGGATTTGAACCGAAGCAGATCTCGTCATCTCCGAGGACACGATGATGACATTTTCATCAGGGTTCATATCTTCTTTACCCGGACGCCGCCGTCGAGTTTCCGACGGAGCGGAGCTTTCCGCCGCACTAATTTCCCCGGACGCCATTTGTGAAAATTATCTACTTAAAAGGGATTAGAAAGAGAATAAGGTTTTTACCTGGTTTTGATTTTCAGATTCCAGAAAGACGGAGTCGCGTTTATTGCCTGAGCGTTAGGAAATTCGAAATTTTTGGAGAAAGAAGGAAGAGGGAAAGTGAAGAAGGAGGAGCAATATTTATAGGGTCAGGTTTAGAGCGTATAACATTGATTCACGATCTATCGCGTCGGGCGCGTGAAATCCACTCGCCATCATTTCCTATCAGAATAGGCGTGACAGTCGAGGCGAACAACCGTCACCCTCCCCGAGTTTCAAGACATCAGTCATGCGTATCCAAGAAGCTAAGCCACCTCGCACTCGATACAGAAACGGACAAGGACAAATTAGCTCGCCCTTTTAAAGAGTTCAAAAGAGCGACCTATGGGCTATTGTTGTGGGCACATCGCGCGAGATGGGCCAAAGACCATTTAGCATCGGCCCACTATGGAACGAGAATAGTATGAATCGCTGATGGAGATGGACAGTAACGAGATAGTAAAGAAACTTGGGTAAGGCGCGAGCTCGTCGACCTCGCAATTATACGAGGTCCGTGCATTAATGGTGATGAGACATGTGTTAGACAGTAGGTGTAGGCGATCATTCCTCAAAGGGGATTAATCCGGACAAAATCTAGCCAAGGACGAAGCAAAGCGGTGTGTCAGAGTATAAAAGCGGCTATTCTCCAGTAAATCCGGGAATTACCTCGATCGAGATGCAAATCCGGGAAGCGAGGTCCTTTTTGTACTGGGCGACCTCCAACGACCTCCAGGGCAGGTCACATCAATCTTGTAACATTTAATGCTAACCAGGGCTACTTTCGGCCCTATAGATTTGTAATCCGAGAGAGTGAGCGCCACTCTCTCAAACACTATAAATAGAGGTCATTTATGACCAAGAAGGGGGGGAATTGATGAACCTACCAAACCTCTTGCAAATTTATTTCTCAACACTTATTCACCTAAAAACCCAACCTTAAAACATAAATACAATCCGCTCATCTCATTTATTGTTTGTGTTACTAAGATCGATAAGCCACATCTTAATCCGTAATCCGAATATTTTAGTACACAACAATGTACACATGTTAGTAAATAGTAAATATATATATATATATATATATATATAAGTGATTATATTATAATTTTATTGAAAATATTTAAATAGAAAAGATCAATATAAGTGTGTATATATAAATGTACTCATGTTAATAAATAGTGCAAAATAATATAAAATGAATTATTTTACAATTGTAGTATAAACATTTTAATCATATAACAAACAATTAAAAGTAAATGATATAATAAATAAAATAAATAACACAAAATATATGATACACATAAATTAAGAAAGACTTCTTCAACCAATAACTCGCCTTGCCCAAACGGTTTGGCGGAACACGCAAGGCCTCCACATACAAGGAGGTCGTGTGTTCGATTCCTCATGGGGTGAACATTTGCCCAAAATGTGTGTTCTAGTGGTTCTGCGGGGTGTGCGGAGCTGAGTGACGTGGGTTCGAATCTGGCCGAATACACTATTTTGCCAGATTAAAAATTCGCGAGGAGGTCGCCTTGCCCAAACTGTTTGGCGAGAACATGCAAGGCCTCCACATACAAGGAGGTCGCGTGTTTGATTCCTCATGGGGGTGAAAATTCGCTCAAAATGTGTGTTCCAGTGGTTCTATGGGGCGTGCGGAGCTGAGTGACGCGGGTTCGAATCTGGCCGAATACACTTTTTTTCCAGATTAAAAATTCGCGAGGGAATTCACGAGGGGCCAGGGCCCTCGTTAATTAGTGAGGGAATTGGTGAGGGAATTTGCGAGGGCTTTGACGAGGGATCTGACAACCCTCGTTAAATCTGACACAGTGTCAGCCCTCGTTAAATCCCTCGCATAAGTATTTCCTCGTTAACCAGTTACTGAGGAGTATTTTAAAGAGTGATTTTTTCCCTCGTTAAAGCCCTCACCAAGTCAGATTCCCTCATTAAAACCCTCTTTAAATGACCATTATTTTGTAGTGGACGTGGATGTTGTTAAGCTTTTGAAGTTGGGTATTTCTTATATAGGCCATTACTTTTTCCCACCCAACTTTACTGTCTCTTTTCAAAGTTCAAACCTTATTGGAATAGTTAGAATCGTCTTTGAATTTTTTAAAAAATAGGTAATACCCAACTATTTCAGAAAAAAAAAAAAAAAGTGTTTCAAATCCGACGAACAGGTCCGTTTAAACTCGGGTTTAGCTCGGATCTTTTAGCTTGTGGCCTAAACAAACTGACCAACACCACCATGATTTTTTATATATAGTTAATTATAAGAGAAAAAATCACAAATGTGGTCTTGTAACTTCGCTCGAATTCATAAATGGTCCTGTAAGTTTTTACTTTATCAATTTTGGTCCTTTTGGTTTTAATTTTAGTCCTTTTCGCCCGATAATTAAAAATTTGATGAGAAAGTTGACCTAACTTTTTATTCTAGTCACGTCAACGGTCGCCACAACTCTCATTTGAATGTTCTTTCATAAAGGAAGAAAAACTCTAATCAATTTCATGTTTTGATTACACCTCCTCCGTGAATCGCAACTTTAAAATCACGAATTTTATTTATTATCATGGCTAATTTCAATTGATTTACGAAAAAGTGAGGATCAACCTATGCTATTTTTTTCCTCTCACTGAACCCGTCATTATAATATATATTTTTCGCATTATTTTGTATGCTGCATTATATTTTCGGCCAAATTTTTTAATTTTCCGGCGAAAAGGACCAGAATTGATATCAAAAGGACCAAAATTGATAAAGTAAAAACATACAGGATCATTTGTGGAATCTGACAAAGTTACAGGACCATTTATGATTAGAAAAAATCTGATATTTAAGGTTTATATTTAATAAATAGTTACTGTAAAGTGCAGCAACTAATACTGTATAGAACAGGAACTGATACTATACCGCAATCAAACTAATACTCGAACTGTAAACACACACGAGAACGAACGCGAAAATGAAGAAGACAAAGGTTTACGTGGTTCGGCTTTCAATGCCTACATCCACGGGATCAAGGCACCTCACTTTCCCTATAGGAACAACCAATTACAAATTACACGCACCAATTCGTTCTAATTGAATCGAATTCTTCTTGACTTCGCTC
This sequence comes from Stenogyne calaminthoides, assembly GCA_037126765.1. Lineage (NCBI taxonomy): Eukaryota > Viridiplantae > Streptophyta > Magnoliopsida > Lamiales > Lamiaceae > Stenogyne > Stenogyne calaminthoides. The sequence goes on from JBBCBC010000040.1 coordinate 2,370,552, forward strand.
AAGAACCCTAGAATTTGTGTACTCTCTGTAAATCGCACAATCGAAGATGAAAAATGTTACAGTCGAACCTTCTAGTGCTAACAAATATAACCCCTCAACTAATTCTGGTGAATTTCGCGTGTAAGGCACGATAATCGAGCTCTGAAACCGAAGTGTTGCATATGAGAAAACGGTCATAACCGCCTTGGACGGGCTTCTGCTGCAGCTTCTGAACTTAGGCCGGTTCGGGCGAAATAAACCGGTTCTGAACGAGCTGAACCCGATTTTGAGAACTACACACCACACTTGACTTAGATTGACCATCATACTTGTCAGTTGTCACACACTTTGAATTTGATCATCACAGTTACTATACTAGTTAACAAACTGTTCTAGCTACTAGTATTTACACGAATATTGATGAAGTTCAAGATTTACTGAAATTTGATGTTCAGGATTTATGAACAAGTGTAATTAAAATCGCAATTCATTTTAATAGATATAAAAATTATTTTAAAATCTAAAAACCACAAGAATAATGTCTAAAAATATTTTATTTAATAAAAATATCACTTAATTTGTTTAATGTAATAAAAATAACTAGATTATTATGAATCCCAGTATTATATATCACACAATTTTTTTACATATATGAAAATAAATATAATTGTTGAATTTTACATGTCTCTCCAATAATATTTGAATCCATTTTAGACGCTTAAAATATATAACAATATTTTTACCTACTCTATTTCTTATATCTGTTGACTTTCATTGGCTTGTTGCTTACGATTAGTTCTATTTTTTTCGAATTGATTATACTCTTTTTTTTATTAGTTGGACTCCTTTATAGGCAAAGTATAGTGTGAACAAGTTTTACGGTGAAACTGGTTAAGAAGTGTGACTTATATTACTAAAGTGTGTGACTCTTTACTGTAAAGTGTGTGACTTTTTACTGTAAAGTGCATTACTCATAAAAGTGAAGGGTGTGACTTATATTATAGCAAAGAGTGTCGCAGTGATAACTGAAGTGTGTGACTTATATTACTAAAGGGTGTGACTTATATTACTAAAGTGTATGTCTGTAAAAAAAAAAAACCAATTTCACGGTGTACAAGTTTCACAGCATACCAACTCCTCTTTAAATGTGTAATGACAACCTGTGAATGAAATGGTATTTAATTTATTCAGAAAAAATGATTGGAAAGTGAGAAAACGCAATATTACCAAACACATGCATCGATCTGAATTTGTTGCAATTTATTATTTATAACCCTTTGGAGATTTCCATACAGCTAATATCCAGTAGTTGTTGCAATTTATCCCAATTTACACTTCATTACTTTTTTGTTTTAACCAACATTTATTGAGTAACGATGTTACATCGCGTTGTTGTCGACAAATACAATGTGTCATCTTTTTTCTTAAAAAATCACTTTTGTTTGTGCAAATTTGTATGAATATAAGATCCATTTAAATTAAGCCATACTTAACTTAAATCAATCTATTTGTACAAGAGATTAAAGAAATCGTTACGAATTTTTTTAACATAGACTATAAAATTTTCAAAATAATAAAATAATTTTGCACACAACTTTTTTAATCATGTAGACATCTTCATTTCACAAATTGCATACAAGCAATTACTTACAGAATTGTCTACAACTTATGAAATACAAGTAGGTCTCATGTGCACTAGAGTATATTTTTAAAACGAATTTATTTCACAAACATTCAACTTTGTTTTCGCTGAAAATTTTGAATGTGTCAATGCACACAAGTTCAACGTTTCAGTTAAACAGGTTCCATGTTTCAAAAATGGACATGAGTTGTACGGTGCACCTTGTGCTTACAAGATTTTGACATTAATTACATTTTTGTATGTAATTTGAGGGATATTGAAGATGCCTACTTGGTTTGAAAAATAATTGTATATAATTAACTTGTCGATAAACCTATTATTTAAGAATAAAATTATTTGTATTTAAAATTCAATAACCATTTTAAAAACTTCAGTAGTCAATTCTTCTTTTCTTTTTTTTAATAGTATGTAATCATATTAAATTTACGTATTTTATGGTAACTTGCACTGTGCAATTTTTTTTTTTTTTTTGAAAGGGTTGAGTCACTTGGAGTAAAATGTAAAATTAGGTGTAATTCGAAAGAGTTGACTTTTTTTTCTTTTAATAAAAATATCAAATTATATTATTCAGATTATCACTTTTTTTTTTGTTGAAGTGTTCGATTTAACACTAGTTGATTGAGTATGATAACCTTAAAAACAGTGTGTATGTATATATGATTTGCCAACTCATAAGAAGAAACTTGTTGTCACTTGTTGTTTATTAGTCAAATTATAATATAAGATAGAAATTAGAATTCTCTGAACTTAAGTGTTAATTAATTTTAATTTATAATTTTTTTTTGAAACAATAATATTTTTTAATTTTAAATATTTCATTTAATTATCGGATTCTTATGTTTCCATTTCCATCTCCACTTGACTCTACTTTTTACTAGTTTCATTATATAATGAAATTTCTCTCTTCTGTTTTTGATTTTTTTTCCCAACATATATTTCAAATAAAAAATTTGTGTGCTTTTAGTTCTAATATCTTTCTAATTTCTATATTATTCTTCTTGTAATCATAATTTCTTCACGATTTGCCAAGTCAATGGAATTGACCCCGCATGCAAACATAATATTCTCCCAACTATGAAGTAGTAATTCAGACATCTAAAATGTCAAGGAATCTCTTTCGAAAAAGAATTAAGAATGTCAGTCAGAGGAATCAATTAAGTACATGGGGCCGGGCTTGTGGTTCCATCGTGCCATGAAATTAATATTAAACGTTTTAATAAATAATATTTATGCCCAATAATTCGCAATTGTATGATTGTATCAACTCTTCAAGAATTATTAGTTTCAAGAACATGCGTTTGAGGTTTTTTTTTTCCTTAAGTCAACTTACACTTTTTGTCGTTTAGACCGATCATAGGAGACTTAAACATTAATTAAGTAATTAATAAAGTAGTTGGTATTTTTCTCACAATATCTGTATAAAATAACTTTAGCAATTAATTAGCTTTAGAACTTGTAGAATAAACTAAATATCTCTTCACGTAATTGAGAAAAAAATTGTACATGAGGTGCATATTGCAATTCTCGAAACGAATCTTCTATTCCACTTTAGTATTCTACATCGTCTTACTCTATTTTTAATAAATGCCCCGTGCAAATAATAACATTACAATTTCATAAATCATCATTAATAATACATATCTTGATAATGAAACACAAAACAAAACACTAAAAGTGACATAGGTGATCTTAATTGCATATTTAATTTATATGATATTAATTATTTTATTGAAAAGTATTTATTTGTTAGTATTAACAATTTTAACCGAAAAATATTAATAGTAAACAACACAATTACAGTATTGGTGATTTTTAAAAATCCCCAAACCTCACTTTAAAAGGGACAAATTATTTTTATAAAAACAAATGAGTTTTAACTCCTTATTAACTTGGAAAAATAAAAAACACACACTTTCACAAAATATAGTCAAATCAGAGAGAAGGGGAGATGAAATAGAGGGAATGACTTCTCCTTACAGTAACAACTTTATGTTCATATAGTAACATAATTTTTAATATCCCTATAATAATACGGACCTAGAAGCAAGTTTTCATGTTTAGTTTTTGTGTGATTTTTATTTTTCTTCTGAATAATCCGTTTAACTCATTCGACCGGTTAACAATCTGCAAATTTTTAACTCCTTTCTTATTTATTGACTTGTGATTTGTGAGGTTTAAACTTTCTCAATTTATAATAATATTTCACGTGTATATAATATTTTACAAGATTTTCTCCTCTCAAACAATTAGTAGTCTAGTAACTAATAGGTAATGATAGTTAGTAAAAATCTCATATTTCCTCGGGGAACATGGCAGGAAATTGAATATGACCACTTTGAGTACTTTTGTTTTAGTTGGGTTCGTAGAACTGGTAATTTTGTTGCTCATTATTTAACTCGTTTTGCTTTTTTATGGAAGTCGCTCTATCTCTCGTCTTCCATTTTGGAGGCGATTGTGAACGCTTTGGATGCCGACTTTCTGGCATTGGATTAATATATTTTATTTCCTGTCAAAAAAAAAAAAAAAAGAGGTAGTTTTTGGGATGAGATCCCCTATTCAATAATTGACGTTCTACTTTGTATTTCATAATAATTAAAAAAAGCTAAGTTTTGTATGCATCTAGGTGCACCGTGTACTCGTGCATTTTAAAACCGTACAACTTATTATACTAAAAGATGCAACTTATTTATACTGAAATATGCAACTATTTTCCCATGGTAATAGTTGCACAGTTCAATGTAAATACAAGCTGCACGATTCTAAAATGCACTATGAATGCACGATGTACCTGGATGCACATGAGACCCTTAATTTCATAATAAAAAATTCAACAAATCACTATATTTTGAGTTCATGTGTTAAAGCTCTAATAGGGTGGAACACTAATAAAATATAAAAAGTGGAATAGGAAAATTTAATTGGTTGGTTTTCACCCGTTTACCATTCCACGGAGAAAAAAAAATCATGCTTCATTGTCATTTATATTTGCCATTTGGGGTTTGGAGATTCACAGTTTAATTTGATTCAAGAATGCATAGTAGATTATATAAACTCAACTATCATGTAATAAGAATGCTGACTACGTACTTTTTATGGTGCGTTTGTCTGCTATTAATCAGGTCTATGTTATGAATTTAAATTATTTGACTCATTTTATTCATTTCAACATACTTTTTTAAATCGGTAAACTTGATTTGTCACCACAAGAAAAATAGTGTATTATCTACGAAATTTTTCAATATTTTTCCAATATATATGCCTACGAAATTTCCAACAAAAATAGTTTCGTCCTTAAGTAGTAAGACTTGCCTACGATTTGCCTACAAAATATTCTATATACATAGACTATTTTTAAACTACAAATATAATTGCCTACGAAAATATAAATTGCCTAGAAAATTAATAAAAGTCAATATGCTTCAAACAATTTATTTATCCGGTAACACCAACAGTACTTGGCTGTAACATACATTCTTTAATGCATCACATTAATTAATTCAAACAAACCTTAAAAAGGTACTAGCTAGTATTTATATAAGCCTCAAACTTCTCCTAGTGAACACACACCTAAGTCACATTATCTTAATTTCCAAATATCATGGGAGTTAATTCCAAGCTTTTGTTCCTTAATTTCTTTGTAGTAATCTTCTTCTTTCATCATATCAATGCACAAAGCTTTAGTAGCAGTTTCTACAAGAGGACATGTCCTACACTGGAGTAAACGATACGACTGCCAAAATCATTTCTCGTGCACCATCGCTTGCTCCAGCGTTGCTCAGAATGCATTTTCACGATTGTTTTGTTAGGGTACGTCTCAATCTTAATCTTTAATTTCCTATATTATTTTTTTAGAATTATAGTTTTAGGAATTATGTTTGTATATACGTGACGTGACATGTAATTGATATGAAAAAATGGTCCTTTTTTTTAGAGTATATGTGCGCATATAAATGTTGATTATTTTTGGTACACCGTGACATATATGCATAGTTGCATATATACACTTTAATTAACTCTAATTTTGTTAATCAAATATAATAAAAATAAAAATATGTACTATCTAATTAAACAATATTAGTAGTTAGAGAAATATAAAAAGGGAAAATTAAAGACTGCATGCTATATGGAATTTCACTTAATATATACTCCATAATCTTGCATGTCATCTAAAATAGGGCTCAACATATATAGGTACGCATGCATATAATTAATTACAAAATACATGATTTTTATTTTATTTTGAAAGAATTACATCAGTCCTAATTAATTAATTAATTTTAAAAGAATTTTATCTCATCTAAAAGTCCGAACTTGCAAAAAGAAATGTGGATTTAACTCGTTTATATTATTTCTTTTAACAACTTTACTTTGAACAGGGGTGCGATGGCTCCGTTCTTATAAACTCTACGAGAAATAGCAGTGCAGAAAAGGATTCAATTCCCAATCAAAGCCTTAGAGGGTTCGAAGTAATTGATAGAGTAAAAGCTGCAGTGGAAAATAAGTGTCCCGGAAGAGTATCATGTGCTGATATTTTAGCTTTAGTGGCTAGAGATGCGGTTTCTCAGGTAATTAATTAATTTAAGAAATTACACGAATTTAATTTAATTGTTTTGATTACAACTATTAGTAACATATTGAAATTAATTTGGTTTTGCAGATTAAGGGCCCATTTTGGCAAGTTCCATTGGGACGAAGAGATGGAAACGTGTCCATATCAAATGAGGCATTGATCAATCTCCCACCTCCATTTTTCAATTCCACTCAATTGATTGCATCATTTGCTGCAAAGGGTTTGAATACTAAAGATCTTGTAGTTCTCTCAGGTAATTCGGAATAATTGATACTAAACAATGCTAATTTAATTACTTTAATTTCAGTAAGGAATATATTCTCATATAGTATTTATAAATTCTTTAGTAAAAATTATGGAAACCAAATAATTTAAAATTAATCAATTGTTGCAATCAACGATCGGAATAGACAAATCGTTTCAAAATGCCATTTGGTTAAAGGGGAAAAATTAATTTAGCCACAACTTAATATTCATTATTTCTTAGCTAAGGATCAAAAAATTTTTTTTTTTTTTCATCTTTATGTTGCACGATCATACCAATATAACTTGATCAGATTCTTCAATATAATTCACCAGCTTGTTTTCCCCTTCATACGTATGGAATTTTTATAATACTACATATATAATAAGACTAGTGACCCTTGTTTTTGCACGATGCAACTGATGCACAACTTATATTGTTCAATAAAAATAAATAACAGTATTAAGTACTAAAAAATAACTAATTAATATTATTCAATGATAACTAGTAATATCGTGCACTAAAAACAATTAATATTTTTTAATGAAAACAATTGACACGTTCTCTTAAAAAAAAAAAAGCTAATATTATTATAAAAAAATACACCAATTACACCGTGTCATGCAATAATACATAATTATAACACAATATGAAAATTTTTGCTCCCATACACGAAAGCAAAATCCTAGATCCGACTCTGATCGACATCTGGTCTAACTATTCATATACGTATATTCTTTTTAATTTTCAGGAGGGCACACAATCGGAGTTTCCCACTGCAACGCCTTTTCGAACCGTCTCTACAACTTCACGGGTCAAAACGACGCGGATCCGAGCTTGGATCCGAACTACACAGCCGCCCTAAGGAGGAGATGCCCCCCTGCGGACACGACCACCATTGTTCAAATGGACCCCGGGAGCTCACAGAATTTCGACGTAAATTATTTCAAGATCGTCAGCCAAAGAAGGGGACTTTTCCAAGCGGACGCAGCTCTTTTGAACATTGCAGAAACCAATGCCTACGTACAGCTTCATTCCACTCCATCTGGGACGTCCAGTTTCTTTAAGGACTTTGCTGAATCGATGGTTAAGATGGGACGGATTGGCGTTCTTACAGGCAGTGCTGGTGAAATAAGGAGGATTTGTTCTGTTGTTAATTAGTTTTGTTTGTTTGTTTGTTTGTGGGAAGATTTGATGATTTGGTATTTGTTGGTTAGGGTTTATAATAATTGATTAGTTTGGGTTGACGTTGATTTGTTGTTTTATTTTGTGTGTGTAATAAGTGGCGGTGATGTCCTAATTGATCATTGCTACAAGTTTAGTATGTACATTTTGTAACTTTTTTAAGAAATGTTTAATAAATGTCCCCTTTCGTGGCCAGATCGATGTTTTAATTTGTGATAAAAAAATTAAATCGTGGTTTTTTTTTTTCGAAAGAATCGTTTTTTTTTTTTTTTTTTTTTCTATTACAAATAGTTATGATAATGTTTGTGCGGATTTGAGCAATCATGCATTAATGTCGTGATTAATCATGGCACATGTAATACAAAAGAGAATGAAATCACTCGATTTATAATTGGTGTTTATTTTATATTTCTTATATAATATGGATGATAATGTTTTAGTGGCTTTGAGCATTATGCATTAATGTCGTGATTAATCATGGGACAATACGAAAGTGTGTGACAATTATATTTTGAGTGATTATATAAGTTGAAATTTTATTTATAACAAATTAAAATACACGGGACATGTCAAGATTAGAGGTGATCCCGATTTTAGAATTGTTGATTCTTGTCTCATAATCATTGATTAACAAACCCTTGGGGTGTAGAAAATTCACATACTCTCTCTTTGAAACTTGTTTATAACATGAAATTAATAATATTATACTCATAAACTAAACCAATAACATTTATACTATGATCTTAGTGTATAAGTGCAATAATATCAGTTAATAAGTATAATAGTATTAATTTATAAATGTGATGATATAAATTTCATATAACGAACAAGTTTCACCGAAAACTTACTCTAGAATATTACATCCTAAGTATCGTGTTTCGTTTAGAGCTTGTCGGGTTTTTTTTCACACTAATGGTGTGTTTTGAAACACTTAAAACATCTTTCAAAAACACTTATTTTCAAAAACTGTAAGAGAGAGCTTTAATAATAAGTGATTTTGAAAGTTATTTTAAGTGTTTCAAAACACGCCCTAAAAGTAAAAGTCAATATCCACATGCAAGAGAGAGGATGACAGATGCTGGTGCGACCTAGCAATTAAGATCAAGAAATTAACGACCTAGCACTCGTAACAAAACTTGTTCGGTGAAACTGGTTAAGGAGTGTGACTTATATTACTAAAGTGTGTGATTTTTTATTGTAAAGTGTATTACTCATAAAAGTGAAGGGTGTGACTTATGTTATAGCAAAGAGTGTCGTAGTGATAACTAAATTGTGTGACTTATATTACTAAAGGGTGTGACTTATATTACTAAAGTGTATGTCTGAAAAAAAAAAAAAAACCAATTTCACGGTGAACAAGTTTCACAGCATACCAACTCAAAAAAGTTATGTATGGATGTTTGGATAGTCTCATGCATTGACTTTTTTAATCATATTACTAGCAATTAATTAGCTTAACAGTCTTCTGATCACATTTTTTCTCAAATCTTGGGCACGTCTAATTACAGGCCCATTGGAGGACAGCCCAACAAAATTAGTTGGGCATATTGTAAGTTACAGATCTTTAAGACCAGCATTGCGCCCTTGTTAATTCTTAAATTTCTTTACTTCGTATGCAAGTGTTTGAGTGAGTTTACTTACAAGTTTTTAAAGTTATTTCACAGTTTATTTAAGCGTCTTTGTGTAATATGTTGCAAGATGTATGTAATTTGATTAATCGAAAGACTGTAAATGTTGTGTTTTGTTGTTTATAATAATGAACATATTTTCGATCTTCTACAAATCTAATAATAACTATGAGTCCCATCATGTATATATTTAATTTAATAATTTATTTTGTCCGGGTTGAGTTTAAATATGAGTCTGTAGGGTATGTTTGTTTTGGGCTTATAGTGAGCGTGGAAAATTTCGGACTTTGAAATCTTAGAATTTCAAAATCGTGATGAATAGTTAAAATATATATTTGTTGTGGGATTTTATAGGGTAAAATGATGGAAAAGTTGATTGATGTGATATTATTATATAATTTTGAGTGTATTAGGAGAATAAAAAAGTAGATGATGTGAGTGTATAGAGAGTTGAAAAAGTAAAATAGTAGTAAGTGATGAAATAGACTAGGGTTAATAGGATTTCAAAATCCTTACTTTAAGTTTCAAAATAAAATAGGGTTTGAAATTGTAAAGTCCAAAATCCGGTCGGGATAGTCGCGAAACAAACATACCATAAAATATTTTTTTCCACCGTATACAAACTAAGGAACAACATGAAATTTGGAAAAGTTGTATTCCTCAAAATATGTTTATGATGATTAAAATAATATAGAAAATATATTAAAATAATCACTTAAATAACTCCCCTCCTCAATTTGCTTCCCATTAAAGAAAAAAAAACCCACTTCAATTCTTGTAGCTTTCTCTCATTTAATCTTTGAGTAAATAACCGGTGAAATTTGTTCATATGAAATTTATATTATTACACTTATAAATTAATATCACTACACTTTTAAATTGATATCATTATATTTATAAATTAAAATTATAATATTAAATAATATTAGTATTAATTTATAAGAGTAGTGATATAAATTTATAAATATAATGGTATTATTATCATATTATAAATAGGTTTCACATGAAAGTTTGTGTTAATCTTTTGATGAATTTTAACTTTGTGCATAGTGAGCCAAATTGTTCGTGGGTTTACTCTCCCTCCCAACTTTGGATGTGGACTAAGAAAAAAAAAAGTCATGAATAGGACCATTTATTAGCTAGCTTGTATATTACTCATTTCGTCCCAATAGTACAAGTTCCAATTTGTAAAAACACAATAGTTTCCAATTTGTAAGAATTCAATAGTACAGGTTCCTACCTCAAAATTTGCAAGTACATATTCTCCACAAGTATACATATTTCAAGCTTAAAGTTCATTTTTCTCCAGAACAAACAAAAACTCAAGATGAACAACCTTCTAACCTATTGATGAAGCACAAATTGCCGACTAAACATAGATCTGAAAAAAATAGAAAATGTTCAGTGGAAGGAGAAGTCGTTAATTAAGTGGGCTCACGGAGATTATCCACTGCCCTAAAACACCATATTGGTGCGTAATCTCGTCATTGCAAAATAGAAAGAAATTCAATTGAAATAGAGAGAAGATGTGACTATAGAAAAGACAAACAATCAGATCATTAAATAATCTCACTGAAATCCGCTAAGATAAATTAATTTTTCATCACAAAACCAAAAGATAGACAAAATTAACGAAATTGAACTGTTTTGAAATAGCCGATCGTGAAATTAAGAAAGACATCAAAAATAAAATTGATCTGTTTTGAAATAGCAGATCGTGAAATTAAGAAAGATAGTCAAGGGTTTGTCGTCAATTACAAGGTCAGAAACTCTAGTCCATGGTACAAATTAATAAAAATCACAATAACAATTAACTATTTCCAACAAAGAAATTTAAACGATTAAGATAGGAAAATTACTCAAAGCTGGGAAAGGATGTAGGGAAGAGCCGCTGAAGATTAATGAGAAAAATGGGGTGTATTTACACTAAAATTTTGAGCTGCTTTATTTAGTCTATATGGACCGACGTATTGAGTTATTTTGAGCTCATTCTTTATATTTCCGTATTTGGATGTTTATTTGTCCTTGTGAGATGCTTAAAAATAATATATATAGATATTTGGATTGGAGTTCTGATGGGTTTTAGTTATTTACCTTACTAGTTATTCTCGTGCGTGAATCACGAATTTGAGTATTATTGATTTTTATATGTAAAATTGTAATAAAATGAATTGTAATAAAAGTTTAAATTAAAATTTATTTTGTTCGAATACTCATTAATCTATATTAATTTCTTTCACTACTAATTATCATTGATATATAAAAATTATATATATATATATGATGTAATAATTATTTAATTAATCATATGACTTTTAATTATATACTAAATTCGCCATAAATACTAAATGTATAAAACGATAGTACTAAAATTCAACAAAAAACTTATATAATCTAAAACAAAATTATTTAGATTCAACTTATATAATTAAAAATAAATAAAACTCTTTAAATATAATAAAATAAATATTTTAGATATAAAATTTATTTTTATATATGCAATATATATGTAAATTTTAAAATCGTTAAAAGAAAATTAACTTGCTATGTAGTGTTTTAAAAATAAATTTAAAATAAAATTATTATTTTTTGAAAACCAAATAAAATTATTATTAAAAATATGAAATTTGTAATGCAAAATAAAAATAAAAAATAAATGTTGAATGGATAAATTTAAACATTCATTTTGATAGAGAATGAGACTCACTATTGCACCATAGACTTCACTTGCTCCAATAAATATCAATTTATCTCTCTCTCCTTACTTCTACTTATATATATATATATATATACATGCACATAATATATGATACGAACTTACTTTACTTTACATAATAAGGTTGTGTTTGTTTTCGTCCTGAGAGATACAGATGGAGATGGGTTCCACCTATCCCGACCACTTTTCAAATTATTATATGATTATTTTTTCTTACACTAACTCATCCTATTTCATATATCCATGAATGACTTAGCTCACTCTTTGTAAACATAAAGTTGATTAAAAATCATCACAAAATAAAGGGGGAAAGAGGAAGTCTTTATAAGAGTTCATGAGATGGGCTATATTAACTGATTGCTTTAATAACTTGTATATTTATTTAATCAAAATAAACACTTTTGGAGTAGTTAAGCTTCTGCAAATTGTATGTTGTTTTTTAGTTTGCTATTTTAAAGGGTTATTCAACCAGTTAAACTCGTTTCAAATATGACAATATGATTGGCTCAATAGGTTTATTGAGGATTGAAAGTGCATTTATAAACAACAACATATTAATAAGCTTATGATCAATCAAATCTCGACCACATACATCCTGCATCATATTACACAAAGAAGTTTTAAAAAACTGTGGAATAACTTAAAATATTTGTAAATACACTCAAACACTCTGCACAATTTCAAACAGGGCCGTGCTTCTTTTGAGTCGGACGAGTCGTCCGACTCAGGCCCGAAAATTTTGTCAATTTTTAGGGGCCCAAAATTATATATGCATATATATATAATATTATATATTTATATTTCTAAAATTAATAATGTAATGCGAAATGTCTTGGTGGAAAGAACAACTATTTTATTCTATTTTGTTTAGGGTTCGAGTCCCACCTTATGCAAATTCTTAATTTATTTTGAATCCATGCTTTATCCAAAATAAAATTTAAGCACCACAAGTCCAAAATTTTTAATTTAATTCTTTAAATATATGACATGCACATAATTAAATTTATCCTAATTTTTTTGGTATAAAATATGGCCAAATAAATTTTATTTCGAAAAAGAAGTATCATTTTTGTTATATTTTCGCAATTCTCAATTATTAATTTTACCCTAAAAATTAATTTATTATGAAAAATAAACTTTCTTTCATAAACTCTCTCTCATCTCTTTTATTTTTATTGGAAAAAAAATTATCAGAATTTTATGTATCTTATTTTTATGAAAACATCAAAAGTGACAAATAATTAATGTGAAACGATGAAATCTATTGCATACACATAATAAAATCTTTGCAAATCCTTCATTTCATATTAAGATGTCATCAATTATGTTCAACTTTTAAATTGTGAAATACAGTCAATTTGTATAATCTTTTAATTTATATACATAAAGAGTATGAGGGGCCGAATTTTAAAATCAACTCGGGCCCTAGAATTTCTAGGATCGGCTCTGTCAAACACTATAATTGTATTTGTTTTGGGATTCACATGAATGGACTTAGGACTTTACGCTCCTCGTCTCATACGAGTTTGAAATTTAGAGTCTGATTTTCAAAACACACATTCAATCCACACCTACAAATACCTACACAACCACTTACTATTTTTCACAATACATCATACTTTATACACTTTATTACTATTTTCAATATAATATAATAATGCAATATCAATCACTATTAAACATTGATTTGACATAAATTTAAATATCACTCTACTCAAATCTCAAACAAACATATACATTTACTATTCATCAAGAATTCTAAATCTTGGATTATAAAACATTGACTTGCACAACATACTCTCAAAACAATGTTGGGGAATTAATTGTCCGGATCTATTCGGGATGAATATTTAAATACAAATTTAATTCTAACAATTATTACTAGCATGAATTAATCCTATATTAATTCAAATAATAATTCAACAACAAATCATGCATATAAACAGTTCACATAAATCCTACGCATGCGGAATTGCTACGGGTTTACGTGAACTAACCTCTCGGAGTGACAACCGTTGAGAAGATGGATCCCGTTCACACGAACACACCAAAAGACCTTCTCAAGTATTCCCTTATCCTTGTTCAACAATCCAGTGGTAGGAACTCGCGAACAATTTAACAAAAGGAAAAATAAAATTATGTTGCAACACCTTTGTGGATTTCTAATTTTTTCAACACATGAAATTGCACTTGGGGATGAAAAACTCATCCCCTATTTATAAGAGGTGGTGGCCGATTTTTTGCTAGGAAAAAGGGAGAGAAAATCTCTTTCTTGATCTCCAAGAAATCTTGAATATATATCCAATATATTCTTTTTTCCATAATTAAAATATTCCATAAAAATCTCACTCTCTTATTGTTATGGTATTTTCGAAATATAGGATAAAGATTCCAAGATTTGGATCTTCTTGAATTTATGAGATATACTTGTATTCCAAGAATAAATATCTTCCATAATATCTTTTCAAGAAAATCAAGAAAATCTTTCTTTCCCTTTATTTCTCATTATTTTCGAAAATTTCCAACAAACATCCAAGTGGGAGATTTCTTGAATTTAATGAGATAATCTTGTATTCCAAGAATACATATCCTTATTCCATAACAAAATTCAAAGAAAATCGGCTTCCATGGTAGAATCGGCGATGCATTTCTGCTTAACGCTTCAGAATGTTCTTAACAGTTGTCCAATGCTCTTTTCCCGGATTACTTTGATATCTCACTACCATGCCAACGACAAAGCAGATATCCGGTCTCGTGCACAGCATTGCACACATAAGGCTTCCGACAGCCGAAGCATAAGGAATGTCTTTCATGTCATCTATCTCCTTTTGTGTCTTAGGGCACATTTCCTTGGATAGATGGATTCCATGTCTGAAAGGTACGAAACCTTTCTTGGAATCCTGCATGCTGAATTACTTCAAGACAGTGTCTATATATGAAGCTTGCGATAAGCCTATCATTATTTTCTTGCGATCTCGAGTGATCTTGATCCCAAGGATGTGCCCGGATTCCCCTAAGTCCTTCATATCAAACTGTTTTGAAAGTCATGCCCTTACGTCTGACAACACCTTTACATCGTCCCCGATGAGCAGAATGTCGTCTACGTATAGTACCAAGAATACCAATGCAGTTCCGACACGCTTCTTGTACACACAACTTTCGTACTCGTTTTGATCAAACCCATAAGACTTTATTACTTGATCAAAACATTGGTTCCAAGCTCTGAATGCTTGTTTGAGTCCATAAATCGACTTCTTGAGCTTACAAACTAGGTGTTCTTGGCCTTTTTCAATGAAGCCTTGGGGTTGTTGCATATAGACTCCCTCTTAAAGACTTCCATTAAGGAAAGCCGTCTTGACATCCATTTGCCAGATTTCAAGGTCGAGATGCGCAGCAATCGACAAGAGGATTTGGATGGACTTGAGCATTGCTACAGGTGAAAAGGTTTCCTCATAGTCGATCCCTTCTTTCTGAGTATAACCTTTTCCCACAAGCCTTGCCTTGAAGGTTTTCACCTTCCCGTACGGTCCTCTTTTTCTCTTGTATACCCACTTGCAACCAATGGGTTTGACCCCATTAAGTGGTTCGACTAGCTCCCACACTCTGTTATGATTCATAGAACCCATTTTGGCTTCCATTGCTGTTTGCCAAGAAACCGCATCCTTGTCTTGGATTGCCTCGTCGTAAGTCCATAGGTCTGATTCATCTTGACCGGGGACTAAGTCCGAGGACTCTCCTACCCCCATGAATCTCTCGGGTTGTCTTACAACCCTCCCACTATGACGAGGTTCCGGTTGTGTAAGTGTGTCGTTTGGTATGTCATCTTGTACAGTTGGCACTGAGGTTAGCCCCCTTAGCTCATTTAAGGTAATCTCACTTCTGGGCTTTCTTTCGTTCATATAGTCTTCTTCCAAAAATCTATAGCGGGTGCTTATTACCACCTTTTGATCTTCGGGACCATAGAACATACACCCTTTTGTTCCCTCGGGGTATCCTATAAACAACCTTAATTTTGATCGAGGATCCAATTTTCCGGCTTCCTTGTCCAACATGTAGGCCGGACACCCCCCAAATTCTCATGTGTCTCAAACTGGGCTTGCACCCGGTCCACAATTCTTTGAGAGTTTTGGGAACCGATTTGGATGGCACCAAGTTTAGAATATAAGCCGTTGTTTTCAAGGCATGACCCCAGAATGACTTCGATCAGATCGTAGAGACTTGATACGTTTTTCCCTATGGTTCTCTGCTTGAGCCTTAAATTCTTTGAATTTGTCAAAGGTCTCAGATTTATGCTTCATAAGGAAAATATAGTCGTACCTTGAGTAATCATCAATAAAGGTGATGAAATACTCATAACCTCCTCTTGCTTTGATTGACATTGGACCACATACGTCTGTGTGAACGATTTCTGACATTTCTTTGGCTCTATTCCCCTTAGCTCCGAATGCCCTCTTGGTTATTTTACCCTCCAAACATGATTCGCAAGTTGGGATTGGTTCAACCCGGAGAGACTCCAATGAACCATCTTCTACCAACCTTTGAATCCTTTTTGGATTAATATGTCCCAATCTGAGATGCCATAGAAGTGTCTCGTTCATGTCTGATGAACGTTTTCTTTTATCAAAAATAGTCGATGTGTTATAGGATGCATTTCGTGAGTGGGGTGCACATATAATAGTATAGAGATTTGTTCATCAATGTCCCATAATAGATACACTCATCATTTCGATAAATGATGTCATTCTTATTAGAAGAAACTCAGTATCCGTCAAAAGAATTTTAGAAACTGAAAGTGAATTCTTTCAAAAACCGGGAACATAAAGAACATCTCTTACAACTAAAATTTTATCACTAATAGATAAATGCACTTCTCCCACTGCTTCAGCTGCCACTCTCATAGCATCGCCCAGTGTGATGAGGATCTTACTCCCACTAAGTTGTCGGGTCAGTTTGAACCCGTGAAGCAAACATGATCAGTGGATCCCGTATCAACTACCCACGAATGAGAAGTATACGCCGCTAAACAAGTTTCAACAACTATTGCGTGAGAATTACCTTTCTTTCCGGCCCTTTTGGGTTGGAACAGGCAAACCTCCATTGTCCTTACCGTTGTTTAAAGCACTTCTCCTTTGGATTTTCCTTGACACCACCAGCATTCCTCACCTTACCATTTCCCTTGGCA
Organism: Stenogyne calaminthoides; assembly: GCA_037126765.1. NCBI lineage: Eukaryota > Viridiplantae > Streptophyta > Magnoliopsida > Lamiales > Lamiaceae > Stenogyne > Stenogyne calaminthoides. The sequence continues at coordinate 2,387,698 of JBBCBC010000040.1, forward strand.
ACAAGTGAGTTTGATTGCTTATGTTTTTTGGTCCTCTTCTTCTTCTTGCCTTCCCTTGGCCTAGAAGATGAAAGACGGACCACTTGCCATCAAAGCTTGAGTTTGTGCCCCATCAACGTATCTGCCGCAACCAAAGTTTACAACACATCAACCAGCGAAGCCAAAGTGCTCAAAACTTTTGGGCAGAGAGTGGAGTAGCAAATCGATCTGGGTCCCCAGATCCTCAAGTTTGTTCAGATGAGCCATCAATTCTGAGGACGTAATCCCTTACGGGGTTGCCCTCCACCATTTTCAGTGATATCTCTCGCAAGGTGATCTGACGAGCCCCACGTTTTTGACTCGTCAGTTGACTCATTTGATTTTTGGTGTGTCAAGAATCCACTTGTGCTTTTGTGCAGTTAGGACAATCATAATTTTTTGTTTCCAATCAATATAGTTTCCCATACAATTCTATTGACTTTAAGTATATTAACAGTGGATTAAAAGGTTACAACATGCTGAACTGAAATAAATAACCATTTGTAAAAGTACAAACATATCACAAGGTTCGATCACATGTATCATATTAAAATATCCAAAAAAATATGAACATGCATCAGCCAACATCTCAAAGCAGTTTAAATAAGCCACGTGGGGTCATTATTTAAACACATTCAAGTAGGTTACAAACAAGAAAACAGTTACAAACCTTTAATATCCAGATTAATAGTTGACTCTCACTTGACCAATATAAAATTGACAGGGACTTTGGGGAAGTATATGCATATCAATTTTATACCTAAGTAATAATCATGATTAAATACAGAATTATTATTTTGTTTTCAACGAGCCTCGTGGGGAGGGTCATCGTCGCCACTAATAATAACCCATAATCATTCTTTCGGAATTTATTCATGTGAAATCTATCTTTTGGCCGTCCAGTGGGGGGAATTTCTCCAAAAGAATCCACAAATAAATAAATCATGGAGGTCAAAATTAATTCAATTTTATTATCCGGAATAAAATTGTCAATTAATTATTTAAACATACTTAGTAATTTTCGAAGGTGAGATTTTTCAAAATATTTTCTCATGCATCGCATATTTAAACACAATTTAAATAAGCATAAAATAACGCAAAATATCAAAACAAAAAATTAAACACATTTGGCACATATATCCAATTGTCACGGTTAATTTTTGTCATGTCTTGATCTTGAGAAATCGTCTTCATAGCCTTCATCGTTCGTCTCGAAAAGCTCCCACTCGTACCCAATATTTTCTTTATAATGTTCTCCGTCTAGGTCCGAAATGATGTCCTCCGTCTTTCACGCACGCCCGCGTCTTGACCGGCCATCCCCGCCCGTCGCTCGGCAACAATCGACAATGGCACGGATCATGGCGCCCTTCTTTACGACGCCTCCCCCATCGCCTGCCCGGCAGCAGCCCGACAGCCTTCGCCCCTTGTCTCCCGCATTTGTGCTCCGAACGCCGGAGCACGCCGCGCGTGTCCGGCGCGCCTTGCCGAAGCGTTTTTGTCTTCAGCGTAAGCGCCTCGGCCATCAATCTCGCCCGGTGCTGCCGCCCGCCGGGCTAACGCCGCGAAATGTCGAAAGCACCTTTCGGCTAACCCGTCAGGCGTCCACCTAGCACTTCGAGCCTTGGCCCGAGTACGTCCGGGCACTTTGTCGCCCGGTTTTAATTCTTCGTCTTCATTCTCGATCCTATTACAATTTATTTACAAAAATAAATAAACCTAGATCTAGACTATCTATTACATTGATCAAATCAAACAAATCTTAATCTACTCGTGGATTTTCTCATTTAGGCAAAAACGAATTTAAAGCTAATCGAATTAAAAACCACAATTTATATGCATAAATATAAACATTCATCAAATACCATGACAATTTGATACCTGCAAAAAAGATCTAGCAATTCTACTATCCAATTTCAAATTTAATGAAAACGAATTAAATTACAATGTAAAACTCAGAGCCCGAAACCAAGGCTCTGATACCAGTTGTTGGGGAATTAATTGCCCGGATCTATTCGGGATGAATATTTAAATACAAATTTAATTCTAACAATTATTACTAGCATGAATTAATCCTATATTAATTCAAATAATAATTCAACAACAAATCATGCATATAAACAGTTCACATTAATCCTACGCATGCGGAAATTCTACGGGTTTACGTGAACTAACCTCTCGGAGTGACAACCGTTGAGAAGATGGATCCCATTCACACGAACACACCAAAAGACCTTCTCAAGTATTCCCTTATCCTTGTTCAACAATCCGTGGTAGGAACTCGCGAACAATTTAACAAAAGGAAAAATAAAATTATGTTGCACCACCTTTGTGGATTTCTAATTTTTCCAACACTTGGGGATGAAAAACTCATCCCCTATTTATAAGAGGTGGTGGCCGATTTTTTGCTAGGAAAAAGGGAGAGAAAATCTCTTTCTTGATCTCCAAGAAATCTTGAATATATATCCAATATATTATTTTCTCCATAATTAAAATATTCCATAAAAATCTCATTCTCTTATTGTTATGGTATTTTCGAAATATAGGATAAAGATTCCAAGATTTGGATCTTCTTGAATTTATGAGATATACTTGTATTCCAAGAATACATATCTTCCATAATTTTGGCAATTCAACCAAGTCCCAAACTTGATTGATGTACATCGAGTCCATCTCGGATTTCATGGCTTCATGCCACTTTTTTGAGTCAACATCTAATGTTGCCTCAGTGTAAGTTTTAGGTTCGTCTTTATCCGGGATCTCCACATCATCATGTTCCTCTACGAGGAAACCATAATATCTGGAGATCGGATTATGAACCCTAGTAGACTTACGGAGTTGTGGTTGTTCAGGCTGTACATTCTGATCGTGAAAATTTTGTGGTACAGCGATTTCATCTTTCACCGAAGAAGCCTCAAGATTGATGCTTCCGGATGCTCCTTGAGAACTTCCGGATGCCTCTTGAGCGGGAGTTTGAACAATGTTATTCTCATTCAGCCTACTTGGAGTTCGTTGCTCAGGCATTGAAACTCCAATTACGCTCCCACCGGCTGAAAGAGGACCACTATGTGATAAACTTCCACCATGTGAGCTACTGAATGCTCCTACTGATTCTTGGTCAAGTTGCTTTGACAAGATATCAGTATCTTTGTTAATTTGTGATTCTTGAATTTCTTCAAGTTCTATCGTCTTACGGCCTTGTCCCTTGAAGACATAGTCTTCTTCAAGGAATTTGGCTTGCCTAGAAACAATCATTGTTTGTTTCTCAGGAAGATAGAAGTAATATCCTATTGTTTCCTTAGGATATCCCACAAAGTAACTCTTTTCACCTTTTGATTCCAACTTATCAGTGAGCATCTTCTTCACAAACGCGGGGCAGCCCCACGTTTTCATGTGACTGATGTTTGGCTTCTTGCCATGCCATAGCTCGTATGGCGTATGCTCAACTGATTTGGATGGAGTCATATTAAGAATATAGATTGAGGTTTGAAGCGCGTATCCCCATAAGAATGCCGGAAGAGAGGAAAAACTCATCATGGACCTTACCATGTCTAACAAGGTTCGGTTTCTCCTCTCGGACACACCTTTCATTTGTGGTGTTCCGGGAGGAGTCCACTGTGATTGGATTCCATGCAACTTTAAGTAATCAATGAATTCATGGCTAAGATATTCTCCTCCTCGATCTGATCGAAGAGTCTTAATACTCTTACCAAGATGCTTCTCTACTTCAGCCTTAAACTCCTTGATTCTAAAAAGATTTAGATTTGTGTCTCATAAGATACACATACCCGTACCTTGAAAAATCGTCAATAAAAGTGATGAAGTATCCGAACTGACCCCTAGCCAGAGTGGGCAATGGTCCACAGACATCACTGTGAATAAACTCTAGAACTTCTTTGGCACGAACTCCTTTCCCAGAAAAGGGTTTGTTGGTCATCTTGCCTTTGAGACAGGATTCGCAATTTCCATAAGACTCAAAGTCGAATGGGGTTAAGTAGTCCAACTTTCTTAACCTTGCAATCCTTTTTCTCATTTGCATAACCAAGTCTACAATGCCACAAGTAAGTTGGGTTTTCATGATTTCTAAGTTTGAGTCGTTTGTTTTGTATATTAAGAATATTATGTCCACAATGCAACAAGTATAAGCCATTTGATAAAGGAGCATTCCCATACATATCACCATTAAGCGAAAAATAACAATTATTATTTACAAAATGGAAAGAAAACCCTTCAATCTCTAACATAGGAATAGAAATAATGTTGCGAGTAATAGAGGGAACAAAATAACAATTATTCAATTCAAGTCTAAAACCAGAGGGTAAATCTAAAACATAAACGCCAGCACGTTCAGCAGCAACTCTTGCTCCATTCCCAACGTGTAGGGCAACTTCACCCGGCCTAACTGCCCTGCTATGCTTGAGACCCCGCACATTGGTACAAATGTGTGAGCCACAACCGGTATCCAATACCCAGCAGTTAGTATCATTTGTGGACATGTTTATCTCAATAACAAACATACCTGTTCCAGTGGCTGAGACACCCTGTGTCTTCTTTTCAGCTGCTAGAACCTTACAGTCCTTCTTCCAATGCCCCTTCTACTTGCAATGGAGGCATACATCCTTGTCCATCCTCTCCTTCTTTTGAATTCCACCTTTGGGCTTGAGGAAGTTTGGCTTGGAGCCTTTCTTTGCCTAGCCCCTTCGCTTCTTCTTTCCTTTCGGAGCAGAAGAAGTAGGAGCACTCACCATGAGCACAGGCATTTCCTTAGCAGTGGAAGACTCAAAAGTATTTAGCATGTTATGCAGCTTGGGCATAGTCGATTCCGTCTTATTCATATTAAAGTTTACCACGAAACTTGAATATGAATCGGGAAGCTACTGAAGAATGGCATAAACAGCAACATTGGTGTTAAGCTCAATGCCCAAAATACCAAGTTTCTCGATTAGCCCAATACTCTTCAATACATGAGGAGAAACCTTCCCTCCTTCAGACATCCCATCTAAACAGATCTCTCATCACTTCATAAATCTCGGAACGAGATTCAGAATCAAAGAGATCCTTCAGATGCTTGATCATCTCGAAGGGAAGCATCCTCTCATGTTGCCTTTGCAACTCGGGATTCATCTCGAGGAGCATAACACATTGAGCATGGGAAGCATCATCTTGATGCTTCTTCTGAGCTTCGACGTCAAACGCCTCGGCTTCTTCAGTACCGGCCTCCGGGATAGCAGGGATTGGCGTGTCCAACACGTACTCAATCTTTTCTTGCCTGACCACCAAACGAACGTTTCGGTGCCAGTCGAGAAAGTTTGGCCCAACCAATTTGTTCGTTTCCAAAACATTTCTCAATGACAAGTTATTCATTTCAACAATCCTAGAAAAATAAAATAAAACAGGAATTAAACACATAATTCCTATAATCAATATTCAACAATCAAAATAAACATGGCCTTTTAAATTTATTTTGTCTCCATTAATTTCACATACTTGACGACCTCATCGGAAAAGTACGAACTTATATTAAATATAAATTATAATGGACTAGGATCCACATTAATGCTATTGTAATCCCAGCGAGGGCTGGTCATTATAACAGCATAACTGGTAGGTCTCCAAACCAATTGCAAAAATAACAATTCCTAGTTTGTCGAACCCAGTTCAACTGATGTCACTTACCCTTTGTTCCCCGCGAGGGCTAGCGAAACAAAGTTAAGCTGGTTTACAACCATCAAGCGGCGACATTACATGTCCCTATAAGAGTCCCGTTAGATGTAGATCCGAGCAAAAGACGAGCGTCTTTAAGTACTCATTGGAACGAAATCTCCGGTTTACTTTTAATTTTGATGGAAGACATCTTATCAAATTAATGAGAAAACCATATTTTAGTGAGGAACTTTTTTAAAGGCGGGGTATTAATTGCTTAATCGAGATCCAACATGTTAATCTAATCATATTTGAGCAATTATTGGGCGCCGCCTACCCAAACATGATTTACACGGACTAACATTTATATGGGCGCCGTCTACCCAAACAATTAATAAGGTCCGACAATTATTGGGCGCCGCCTACCCAAACAGTTATAAAAGCGGATCAGAAAAAAAGTAAGCTAATTTAAATAAATAAATAAGTCAACGAGTGGGATTAAATAAACCTTTTAAAACAAATCTTTAAAAGAAAATCCAATTTTCAATTTTATTTTAAGATTATTTAAGCCGATAATTAATCCAATTAATTTCCAAATGAAAAATCATTAATTTTATTTTATTCAAAATAACTTACTCATCTTTTATTGTTTAGGGGGCTCAGGTGCAAATTCTAAAATTGCACGGGAGGACCTGTCTCAAATTCAATTTGCACAACAATCCTCCAAACATCATCACCCATTCCAAACGGATCCAATCAAGCCTCCAAACCCAAAATCCAGATTAATATGTTTCAACATCATCGAAAAATCAAAACCATAAACAAGAACAGTTTAAATAATATTGGTCAAACCCAAAATCAGTCCAAAATACTTTAAGAAGCAAGAATTAATCGAGCATAGGTGAAACCCAAAATCAACACGGGTCCGGTCTGGAAGCCGTCCCGTGAGGGACGATTCCGCCACAGATATGACGATAGGTCACCGGAGCGGGGTTCGCCGAGAGCGTTGCGGGCGCGAAGTCGCCGCCGCCCGCCCGTCGTTCCGGGCGACTCAAAGAGACCGATATACCTAAGGACGCGGCGGGACACTACCCCCTTTTAATCGGTCTTGTTCAAAACGGGTCAAAACTAGCACAGAATCGGCGGCGCCAAATTTGTATCCGGTTCTTGTATGCCAAATCTCGACGGAATGAAGGAGGGGCGCCGCCATGAAAAGATCAACGCATTTGACGGAGCAAGTGCAGCGACTCGAACGGACACACGAGGACACGCCGTGAGCCTTCGCACGCTTTGCGAGGCAAGGCGCTTAGCGCCGACCGTTGAAAACGAAAGCGGGGCGGCGCCGGGCGGTGTGTGTGCCGCTTAATTGTCTTGAAAAAGGAGCCCCAAAAGTGAAACCCTAGTTAGCGTGGGGAAGACGAAGTCTGTGGAGAAAAATGGGGTGAGTGGGTTATCTAATAACCACTTGCCCCAATTTGTTTTGACCGTGCCATGTGACCCCAACAACAATAAACATGGTGAGATCAAAATCAATTTTGATCTCACCGTGTGTTTTAAAAAAAAAAATCCGTTTAAATAAAACAACAATCAATTCAATTAAGCAATTAAATAAGAGCCTGAAGCTCTGATAACACTGTTGGAAAATAGAGGCACGTAAACACGTAATACATGCGCAGCGGAAATAAATAGTTCATCCACAACGAACATACAATTGCATAACTCAGTATATAAAAACATAAAGAGAAATCTTACAACAGATCAAACACAGATTTCTCAACTATGGTATCCACGTAATCCCCGTGAACAGATCTGCAAGAATTTGCCAGGGTTGAATCTGAGACGGAATTTGCAAGGAAAATTCATATCCTAGATTTTATGGAGAAACTAGGTTTTCTTGTTGTAGTAAATAATGAATCCTGGGACCTCATATATATAGGGAGAGATTAGATCATATCTTAAGCAAATCTCTATTGGGAAGATAATTCATAATCTTGAAAACCATATCTCAAAGATACGTTTTCCCTACAGATATTTTCCTACAATAATATTCCATAATATTATTTTGGGATTCTTATTTCATTAAATCTAATTTAATTAAATAATAATAATAATTAATTCCAAATTAATATATCATTAATTCTCCATAAATTAAATATTAAATTTAATTAATACTTAATCAACCAACTATAATCCGTACACGGGAGTTACTTGTTGTGTGACCCATATGCCCTAATATATCGAGCGATTAGTCAAACTAACGGTCTTAATTGAACCCTAGACAATAAATCAGACAGTCTCAATATATGAGGTACGTTGCAGAAACGCAACTACCATAGAATCGTAACATGGGCTATTCAATTTCCTCCTTTCATTCATGAATACTCGATTAGCCTTGAACATGATGAAGTGTCTATTCAAATAGCTTAATCGATTTATCTCGAATCACTAATTGATCATTCGTATCACCTTTGGTCACAAAGTCCAAGGTGACGTGCATTGGCCAATGACTTTGATCAAATTATGACTAGAAGATGAGTATTCTCTCTAAATCCACTTTGAGGAATGAATCCTTATCTTGGTTCAACTACCACGCACATGCATTTCGTGATGAACCCAATCCAAGCCATATCTACCCATGGAAGGGTGTAAGCGTCGGTCATGGTCAAAGTTCATCACTCCACACATGTCGTACGTTTTGACCTCAAGTCAAAGGAGTATCGCATCGCTCCCACTAACCGAGACACCCTAGACACATATAGTGGAACTACATCAAACAGTTGCTCGGATGGGTATACCAATACCCTCTAAGGTATTTGTGCATCCATCATGAGATACCTAGTATCTCGTAGTAAGTGAGATCTTACTACACTCTCTAAGAGTATGGTGCAGATCGCACACCAATCTCCATTGCGTCATCGATATCCCATTCTCGATGATGCTTGATCGGGGCTGTTTGAGAATCATGCTTAAGTCATCTGAGTTCTCACGTACTCAATGACAGCAGCTATTCAAGGGAACACAGATAAGAACAAATGCAAACAATCAAACATAATATTCGAATAAGTGTAATGTCATACATTTAATATTAAATAAACAATAATATTAAACCAACACTGAATATTATCTTAGTATTATGTCCATACAAAGGATTGTCTCTAGGACACTAACACTAACAGATCTTTAACAGAGAAGCGAGATGAGATAGCACTGACAAACAAACTTATGGCTTTGGAGTCTTTGCCAGTTACGAGGAGATCATCAACATGGACAAGGAAATAGATGGTGATATGTGATTTGGAGAAAAGAAAGAGAGAGGTATCCGAGTGAGAGTTAGTGAAACAAACTCAAGAAGAAACGATTTCAGCTCCATGTACCATTTGCGAGGAGCCTGTCGAAGACCATAGATGGCCTTATTAAGCAAGCACACGTAATCGGGATGCTGGGGGTTGTTAAAACCGAGAGGTTGGGACATATAAACAGAGTCAGGGAGATTGCCGTGAATGAAGGCATTGTTTACGTCCAGTTGACGGATGGGCCAAGAATGATGGAGGGCAAGAGTAAGGAAGATGCGGATGGTGGCAGGTTTGACAACGGGATGCTGAGGGTTGTTAAAATCGATATTTGGGAACACGATAAATTCTTCGGCCTAGCGCAGGCTAGCAAGAGAACAAATAAAAACACGATAAAATCGACGCCCTGGCTCAGGCTAGCTAGAGAACGATTGGTTTTGACAGAGTTGCCAAGAAAAAAGTTATATTATTCATTGATTACCAACGAAAAAAATGTCCACATATATATAGGAATAAAAGGACTACTCCTAGTCTAAAAAGGACCAAATTAGCAAATCTATCTAATCGACTCGATAACTATGAATTTAAAGGACAAAAATTTAAAATTAAATAAATAAATAATAAATCTAGGACAATCTTGTGGATCTTCCATATCTTGTCAAATCTTGTAAATCTTGCAAATCTTGGATGATAAAAGTGGGACAATCTTGCAAGAATCAAAATTGGGAGAATATATTTTCTCGCAAGGCTCATTGGGCCCAAAATCCTCATTCACATCACTGGACTGCCACGTATATTTTAAGTTTATTTGACTAATTCTTGTCGTAAATTGTGTTTTAATTTTAAATTTTTTTTATAAAAAATAATTATTATATGCTTGAAATTCCAGCAATTTAAAAAAAAAACACGTGCCAGTCTTGTCGCAACATCCATCGGAAAGCCCCAAATTAATTCGACAAAATAACATCATGTTTAGTTTTTAGATTGAAATTAGGACTAAAATTGGACGCTGTCAAAATTATTGGGACTAAAATTGGACATTGTCAAGATTATTGCGACTTAATTGATAATAAAAAATCTTATGGGACTAAATCTATTTGAGGCCAAACTTATATGATCAATTGTGATTCAAACTCCATAGTGTTTAAGTTTACTAAATATAGAATCAGAGGAACTTGGTGGATAGAGAAACATACGCTTAGCAGCACTTGTCAAGAAATAAGCATCGTCAAGATAAAAATATTATGAGATGAGAAATAATTTTATCACTTCCAGGCTTCCAGCTAGTGTATACTATGTGGCTTGCCAGCGACGGTTCCCCTAATCCTCATATTCCATTTGTGTTTCACCCTTCTGAATTTTTAACACATGGACCCAGGATATGGTGGTCCGTTGAATATTTTTTATTATTACACGTGTCATCCATCCATATTGTGAAATACACAGTGGAACACCAATTATAAAATAGGTGATCTCATTCCTGTCAGCGATTTCATTGGAAACCCCCCAAGTTATTTTTTCATGTGGTACAAATCGACATCGTTTTTCATTTTTGGGTGAGGTTGGAACAAAAATCAAGCTAAAACAAATTGAGATGAAAACGAATTTTATAAAAATAAAATGTTATGGGACGAAAAAGAATTTTATCCCTCTAAAAGGAAAAGACATAAACTCATATGAGACGATCTCATGCATGAGATGGAGTACAATTTATAAACAAATCACACACATCCCTTTTAAAGTGTTAAGACACTAATATTCCGTCTCTCCATAAGACGGTCTCATCCAAGTGTGCCTCAAAAGGAAAAACGTGTATCAAAATTAGAGTGATCCATAAATATAATATATAAGCCGTATATGCGAATAACGTGCAATGTTCGACTAGTTATATTAAATGACAAACTAAAAGTTAGAACTAAGACTAAGAGCACTGCAAAGTGAAAGTTTCACTTTTGTACTTCAATTAATTATTTTCAATAAAAAGAATTAATGCTATAACAAATTAGTATTTTTTTATTAAAACAACTAATATCTTTAAAAAAAATACTCTCTATGCCCGGCCTGTTTAACTTGCATCGTTTGACTGACACACAGAATAAATAAATTAAGTAACAAGTAGGATTGTGAGAGATAATTTTATAATTTTTTATGTATAAGGTAATAAAATGTATTGAAGTGTGTATGTGTGGGCCTCAAAAGAAGTATAACATTTTATGTAATATTGTGTTATAGTGAGGATTAAATTTATGATTTTTTTTTATTTTTAGAGTGCAAATTATTTTGAGATGTCCAAACAAAAAAATGTGTAACTTATTATGAGACAGATGAAGTACAACACAAAACATAATTTTTGTCTTATTTTAATGATACTCAGTGTGCTAAGTTATAGTTTAGGAGTGTGGCGCACGTATTTTTTTGACTTATCAAAGGATATTTAAGTTATACCAAACTATAATCACATACTAAACCAAAAATATTTAATTTTTGTCATATTTTAAATATAGGTTTAATTACTAGTACATTTAGCTTTGATATAGATTCACATTTAATATAGGTTTACTAGTATATTTAGCTTTGATATAGTTTCATGTTTAACACACACATCCAGCTGACGGACTTATTGCAGAGTCAAGGAGAGGGGCGGACCCATAGCAAGGCCAAGGGGGCCAACCCTCCTCATTTTTATTAAATGTCGGATATAATTGTTAGTGGTTCTAATTTTATTTCATTTCTTATAGACGATACAATAAGATAAGGTTTTGTTGAAATTTGTTCATAATATGAAATTTATATTATTATGTTTATAAATTAATATTATTAATTATTTTTATAAATTACTATCTTATTACTTTTATAAACTAATACCTATAACATTTAATACTATGATATCATTTTATAAGTGTAATAATATTAATTGATACTACCTCCGTCCCGGAAAAACGTGCACAACACCTTTATTATCGAGTTTTTGTGAGTGAGTTGTTTATTAGTATTTCAAATGATAAAGTGATTTTTAAAGAGGGGTATTATAGATCTACCTCTCATCTATTGCATGCATCTTTAAAAATTATTTTAGCAAATGTGCACGTTTCTTTGGGACGGAGGGAGTAATTGTTAGTTTATAAGTTTAATGATATCAATTTATAGTATGAACAGGGGCGGGAGCAGGAATGTAGTGTAACCAAGGGAAAAAAGAATCAATAAAATAATATATAAAAAAATTTATTTATTAATCATTTTAGGGAGAAAAACATTCCACTACAAAGTCACCAAAAAACTTACAACCAGATACAAAATGCAGAAAATTTATGCACTTTAGTTCAAATTTGAACTAAAATGCCACGTACTTTAGTTCAAATTTCTGCACTTTGTATTTGGTTGTAATGGTTTACTCAATTTTGTATCTAGTTGTAATTTTTTCATTATTTTAATTACTATTATAAGAAAATAGAGAATTGACTTTTCTAACATGGCTATGGAATATTTCCACAAAATAATTTCGTCCTTAAATACCCTACGAAATGCCTACAGATTTTTAACATTTTAGTAATTGAACATATTGCTTACGAATTCTTGAGGTCTAAATCTTACCCCCTGCCTTTCTTCCCAAGGTCTTCGATTTCCTGGATGACGAATCTTTTGTCTTATTTTTTGTACGTCGTTTTGACAATTTCTCAAACATACGTTTAGTATTACGTTCCATATTTTCCAGCATTTGATTGATGATGTCCAACTTATCTCCGTTGGCGAGGAACCTAGTCTGCAATAAATCAAGTCTCGTCTCCAACTCAATCTCACTCGGTTCACTGTCAGTTATTGACATGGTAGCTGAGGAACCTGGTCTCTCAATGAAAGCACCAATTTGATAAGAACAACGATTTGGGAACACGATAAATTCGTCGCCCTAGCGCAGGCTAGCAGGAGAAAAATAGAAAACACGATAAAATTGACTCCCGGGCTCATGCCAGCAGGAGAACGATTGATTTTGGCAAAGCTGCCATGGAAAATGTTTTATTAGTTTTATTATTGATTGATTATCAAACAAAAAGGTTCGCAGACTATAAATAAGAATGAAAAGGACTAAAAACCTATCTAAAAGGACCGGCTCAAATCTAATCTAATAATAAAATAATCAAAAATAAAATAATAAAATAGTAAATCTTAGACTATCTTGTATATCTTGCCAATCTTGAAGATCTTTTAAAATCTTGTAAAATCTGGGACAATATCTTTGATAAATATGAGACAATTTCGCCAATAATTTGCACATATTCTTGGGCCCAAAACTTTCGTTCGTATTTTTAAGTCACATCATCCACCAGAAAGCTCCAAATTAAAATGGAAAAACGACGTTGTTTTGAGTTTTTCGATCGAAATTGAGACTAAAATTAGACATTGTCAAAATTATTGGGATTAAATCGACGATCAAAAAACTTTTGGGACTAAATTTATTTGAGGCCAAACTTATGGAACCAATCATGAGCTGGTCTAAATTTGCAGCGGAAGAGATAGTCCCACCATTATTGAGTAACGAAGTTTGGAGTTTTGATGAGAACTGTGATTTGGGAACACGATATATTCATCGTCCTGGCACAGGCTAGTAGGAGAACGAATAGAAAACACGATAAAATTGTCGCCCCAGATCAGGCTGGCAAGAGATCGATTGGGTTTTGACAAAATTATCAAAGAAAAATAATTTTATTCATTCATTATTTGCTTCCAAAGAAAAAACTGTTGCCACATATAAATAGGGAAAAATGACTAAATAATTTTACGTATTTTTCTAGGACAATAAATTAAGGGAATTGCGTATTATGGGCAGTAATTTTACGGACCTAGAAATGAATGACAATATTTTTTTAAAATATATAAATATAGGACAATATGTTTTAAAATCTATAAATGTAGGACAATATGATTTTAGTCCAGATGTTGTCATTTTTTGTGATAGCTATAGTTTTTCTTCTTTGATTGCTCTCTCCGAACGATGCAAATGACTCCATTCTCTTCTTGTTAATGGATGATTATGGTCTTTTATGTGTTTTACCACCTCATACTATATCCATCTTCCGTAATTTTAAATTTCATTTGAGCCTTGCAATCAGTTCTAGTAATTCCACATCTTTTCCTCTTGAATGCTGTAATTTGCTCTTCATTCCTTGTTCTTATCATACCAGTACAAGAGCACACAAAAAGTTTGGATGTCAATACTCTGTTGCCATCTTTAGATAGAATCCCTGTTGATTTTCGAACACTAAATCACGTAGATTGGGCATGCTTACGATAAAACTCATACATCAAGCATAATGTCTCTCTCTTCATCTCAATTAATGAACCACTGTATTCATCAAAATCGGAGTTTCCTTCTTGATTTGCGCACTCTAAATCTGATGAATTTGTTTCCATTGTTATAATGGGTGTATCACCTATATTATAGTTCACGTAGTAACATATGTATTTGCATATAGTAAAACAATAACTACATGTAGTAACACACAATAATATATTTAATCAAATAACACAGCCTTTTGCATACCATAACAAACAAAAGTTCATGTAGTAACATACATTTCCCCAAGCATTAACAAAAAACATACACATATGTTTTATTCATTATTATCACATGTTTTTCGAATATAATTCTTTTATAGCGTCTTTATTAAAACATGTTTCTGGTGTTCAGTAACAATGGGGAAGGAGGTGTGCGTTTTTTTTACCTAGTACTGAAGATTGAGTTGAATATGTTCGTATTATTATCATATTCCCGGAATTCTCCATATTTTCTGAATGTTCCATTGTTTTCTCGTCTTTTTTTTGGTTTTTTCTTCGTGATTTTTGATCTGCGGCGTGTTCTTCTCTTCTGTTTTTTATTTGTGCCGCGATTTTGGGTCTTAATTGCGGAGCAAGTTTCGTTTTCCCATTATCCGGCGTGATTTCGCCCATGACCAAGACGCTGGTAGGTGACCATGAGTTTTTCGGGTCACTGGGTGAATTTGTGACCCTCGTATTTTTTATGTTTTTGTCTTACTTGTGTGGTATTGCACATAACATTATGGTGCAATATTTCACGTAAGTCCTTCTCTTAAAGTTATACCAAACTATAATCAAATACTAAACCACAAAAATTTAATTTTTGTCCCATAATAAACACACATCTGTCGTATATATTGCAGAGTTAAGGAGAGGGGCGGACCCATAGTAGGGCCAAGTGGACCAACCCTCCTCATTTTTATTAAATGTTAGATATAATTGTTTGTAGTTCTAATTTTATTTTATTTCTCGTAAATGAAGGATTAGGCAGATTCGTTATGACAACCTAATTACTTTAATTGGGCGAGTAAACCGAATTAATGAAGAAAAAAGGATTAAATAATAATAAAACAAACAAAGAGTTGCTTTTTATTTTCTGAATGAGAAATATTTCTGTGACAACTCATTCACATAAATTAGTTATATGCATGTATAAACTATTTCATTATACTACTATTTATTATTTTATTAATTGGATTTTCAATAAAATTTCTGGTCCGTGACTTCATCTTGTCTCAATTTACAACTATATAACTACTACGTACACAGTTGCAAATGTACTAATATTTTATACTCCCTCCGTCTCATTTTAATTTGCACACTTACTTTTTTATCGTGTTTTAGCGAGCGAGTTGTTTATTAGTATTTGAAATGAGAAAGTGACTTTTAAAGAGGGTTATGATGGATCTATCTCTCCTCTATTATATGTCTTTTTAAAAATTACTTTATCATTTTAAATACTAATAAAAAACTCGTTCGCTAAAACACGAAAAAATAGTAAATGTGAAACTTGTGACGGAGGGAGTAATAAACTAGAACCTATATATTAATCATTTGGCTAGTTTTAATTATTACCTAAAAAAACTTAATGATAAACGAGGTTTAGGCAGATTCGTTATGACACCTGACTTTAATTGCGTGAGTTACACAAAAGCAATTAACTAAGAAAAAAAATATACTAAATAATAATAAAACAAAACAAAGAGTTGCTTTTTAATTTTTTTGAGAGGAATTAATTTCCTATGACTATTTATTCACATAAATTTATTGAAGGAAAGCATAAAGGAAAGGTGCAATAGCAGAGAAAGTTGCAGCCAATTGTAAACCGAACTACTATTATGATTCTCATTGATTTGATTCTTTCTGTCAATATGAGATATGTCATACATGGTGATCTACTAACACCCCCAACCAACTCCCACACCCAATATTAGGGAAATTAAATAAACTACTTAATTCCACACTCTACCATAAGTTCAGACTTTTATATGAGATTGAATTCTTTGATGATATTAGAATTTTCAGGCTCACGTCCGTCTTGGTTCGAATCCTGCAGAAAGCAACTCCACTCATATTAAATTGTCCACTCGATGGGCCTCTTTCAGAACTAATTAAGTCCACGAGTGAGGGGGAGTGTTAGGAAAATTAAATAAACAAATTAATTCCACACCTCTCTATAAGTTGGGAAAATTAAATAAACGAATTAATTGCGCACCTCTCTATAAGTTCGGACTTTTAGATGATATAGAATTCTTTCACCCCAAATAATTGATGTTTTAGATTATTGATCAAATTAAGAATACGTGCATAATAATAAATATATTCATCATTAATTTTGGACACTAATTAATTAGTATAGGCGAGTTCAAAATTATGAGAGATACATGGAACTGTGACAGGAGTAAAAGAGCGAAAAAGAGTAATGGTCTAAATATCAACTATTTTGAAACAAAAACTATGGAAAAATTTCATCCCATCTAAATGTTCGAATTTGTTGAGAGACGTTTTAATTTGTTTATATTGTTTCCTACCATTCTAAAACATCACCTATTTAAATTTGGATGGAGAATATAATTAATAATCTAGAGCGAGTTTGCTATAGAATAATCTCATTGATGCTGTATACATACTCATCAATATCCTCAATTTCCTTGATCATCTCATCGTTAATTATTATATGAAGATATTAAGATTTTCATTAAATTATCCAACGGCAAAACTCTATCTCTTACCTACCAATTTGCCTAGTGCATTTCAAATGCTTATAAAATGAGTCCATTCTTTATGTTAAACCACTCATCAGGTACTTTTTGTTTTCAAATAAATTAAGAGAAAGAAAACACACACACAAGCATTATCCATGCAAACCCTAGGAATATCCACTCTCACCACCACTCACCGGCGACCACAACCGGTCTCCGCCGTTGCATCCCGGCTGCCGGAGCTAGCACCCCGCGGCCAAAGATTTTTTCACCCAATGCCGCCCGAAAAGGTTGAGGTATTCAAGTCACTCGAATCATGGGCCTCTAAAGATCTACTCCCACTTCTCAAGCCCATAGAAAAGAGCTGGCAGCCCATCGACTTTCTTCCGGATCCAACAAAGCCCATTAATGACTTCATGGACGAAGTTCGGGCCTTGCATGATCGGGCCAACGGGCTTCCTGATGAGTATTTTGTGGTATTGGTAGGGGATATGCTTACTGAGGAAGCACTGCCTACTTACCAGACTATGCTCAATACTTTAGATGGGGTTCGGGATAAGACCGGGTCGAGCCCGACTCCGTGGGCTACTTGGATTCGGGCTTGGACTGCTGAGGAAAATAGACACGGTGATTTGCTTAAGACTTACCTTTATCTTACTGGCCGGGTTGATATGTTGATGATTGAAAAGACATTGCACTACTTGATTTCAAATGGAATGGTAAGTGTTTCTACCCTTGTTAAGTTTTTTTTTTTAAGAAAATACACATGCGAGTAGATCATAGTATGAAATTTAAATATCATTCCATTTATAAATTAATATAATAACATTTATCAACTGATATTATTACATTTATAAACTGATATCATAGTATAATTAATGCTACGAGTATTGATTTATAAGAGTAACAATATTAGTTTTTAAATGTAATGGTATCAATTTCATAGTATGAAAAAATTTCATATAGTAGATTTTGTCTAAGCATGCACATATACAACTTAAGACAATGTTTCTATTGACTTTATAAAATATATGAGTTACTGTCAAGGACAAATATAGGTTGTGTACTATTTTAATCCTGTATTTTGTTAATTTTATCTTTTGACTTAAAAAAATTGGACATGAAAAACTGCCAATAGGAAAAATAAAACATTGGGTAAAATTTTTCCAATGTTGTATTTTCTTTTTTGGTCCAGGACAAAAATTTGAAAGGACTAAAATTAAAAAAGTAAATAAATGCAACTAAAATTGGGCGCCATCTATTTATAGGACGATTCTAGATATTACCTCAAAATGAATCGTTCAATCAATTCAATCATTCAACTGTAACGATTGTATTGATAGGCCGCCGGAATAGACAACAACCCTTATTTAGGGTTTGTGTATACATCATTTCAAGAGCGTGCTACATTTATATCACATGGCAATATGGCTCGATTAGCAAAAGAAGGCGGGGATCCGGTTCTTGCAAACATATGTGGAACTATTGCTGCTGATGAAAAGGGCCATGAGAAAGCCTACATTAAAATTATTGAAAAACTTTTGGAAATCGATACGAATGAAGCTATGATAGCAATAGGGAAGATGATGAGAAAGAAAATCACAATGCCAGCTCACTTAATGGCGGATGGCCAGAACCCACAACTATTTGAGCATTTCTCGTTTTTGTCCCAAAAAATCGGCGTTTATGATACCGAGGATTATATTGAAATATTGGACTTCTTGATTGGAAGGTGGAGATTGGAGAAGCTCGAGGGACTGAATGGTGATGCGAGGCGTGAACAAGATTTCGTATGCAACTTAGGGCCTAAGATTAGAAAACTGAACGTGCAAGCGGCTGAAATAGTAAAGAATTACAAAGGGTTGAAATTCAGTTGGATCTTCAATAGAGAAGTAAATGTTTAAGTAAAAAAAAGAAGTACCTTTATATATATATATATTTAATCAAAATGTAATGACATTTGTAATAAGAAGTGTCCCAATCAGTGAAATTTAACCATAACAATTTCTGTACTGTGGGAGAGTAAGCCTTTAGTGGCTTAGGACCTTAGGTTATTTCCATGCTACAAAGTAAATAATCTTGTATTCAATATATGTTTATTAATTACTAATAATAATTTAATTATTTCTATATATCCTGCAATATTCCCCCCATAAGGTCAATAAATTGCTCCAGTGTAAACTTTAATGAATATTGGCAAATTGGGATAGAATTTTGAAATAGTCCCGAAACTTTTCACAATTCTGCATAGTGTTTCTCCATAAGCTTCACAATTCTGCCCAACGGCAAAAGCAAGAAGCTTAACAGAATGGATACAAAATCAGTGTCGGCTTCTGCAAAGAGTACCTTTGTTTTCTCCTTATTTATCATCACTTTCAAAGAGAGTGTTACGTCCTCAGAAGTATCCGACATTCTGCTAATGTTAGTAGGACGATTGAAGAATAATGAAACGATTTATATAAGGAAGAAAAAAGAGTTCTTTGCAAAGGCCTAATTAGACTCTTAAAGGAAGTCATGTGCATTAATTAGTACATTTTGTTAAAATGTTCAAAGGTCATGCGTAAGAACCAGTAATAATTACTTAAAAAACGAGGAGAATTCAATTTCAGATTGATGTTGATTCTAGGAAATTGGCGAATGTCTTGGAAGTTGGAAATAATAAAGGGTTGGCCTTTTGGGAGCGTCTTTCCAGTCTTTCAATCCGTAATCTCATTTAATTTTTCATTCTGAAATAATCATCCTTTATCACGTGTACAGTGTACTATAATACTCCATCATTTATAAAATAAAAATATTTTTTCAATCCCGTAAACCTTTAATTATTTTATTAATATCAAATGTTATAATTAAACAAGACGAATAGAAAATATTCCATCCTAACCATCTGGACCGACTTAATTGATATTAACAATCCCTTTCTAAACCGACTTGGATCAGTGTAATCAAACCCATTCATTTTGGGTCAGGCCCAGTCCATCTCAGTTCAACCAATATAAGCCCACCTTACAGCCTTGAACAACCTAGCCCACATTTTTGGAATTAAAAAGGTTACGGTTATTAACACCCCCCAGAATTGGGAGATACACCCCTTACATATTTTTTTATTTTTTTTTATATGTATAAAAATTCTATATTACCCTTCTATCAATGTTTAGAAGGAAAAGTATTACAATTTTAAAAGAAAGGTAGTATTTTAAAAAAAAAACAATTAAAAATATAATTTAAATTATAGTATAATTTAATTTATATTTAAATTTAAATTTATATAAAAAAAATTATTATATAAAAATGTGATTGAATTAATAAATAAGATAATTGTAATAAAGAATTTTAAAAAAAAATTGTAAGAAAAAAACGATTTTTTTATACATATAGAATTAATTTTCGGAATTGATTAATGAGTTAATAAAATGAGGGATGAAAGGCCACATTACAAAATAAGCATATAATTAGCTGGGCCATTAGACGAGACTCATCAGTGTTCTTGCTTAGGTTGTTTCTTCATTAAGCGATTCACCAGTCCATTGGTTAAAGCTGAATTCGAAGTAAGAGAAGCTTTCAGTATGCTTAAACCCTGAACAAATTAAACATTACTATTAATTTTACGCACATAAAAAATAAAGACACAATTTACTGTATATGAAAGTTATAATATCTTATTACCTCTTGCAATCCAATGTGCACCTCCAGTTGATCCACGTCAGATAAAGAAATATTCAGACTATTGAGAATCGAAAAGGTTGAGGAAATATAAAATGGTGTCACTGTTAGATCATCGGTTACCAAATACGTCGTCGGTTCCTTAACGTAAATACCTTCGCCTTTTGGAGACTTGAAAGTAAACAATGAGTCGTATATGCGGTCGGTAATTGTTAACCGTGGCAGAGGACCAGTGCGGTAATAATAGCCATAGAGCGTCGACGGACGATTTTCGTAAATGAGAGGGAAAAAAAAATTGCTTCTGGATTTAGAACAATCAGGTATGTTTGGATTCAACAACCTCTTTTTGGTATCTAGACTGACGAAATACTTTTCCAGAGTGACATCTGATATGCTCCGGTATAGATTGTCGAGACTATTCAGACATGTGTTTCTGTCCAAAAGCGATTCGGCTGCTGATACGGGGATGATGAGGAAACTAAAGAGCAACTCTATGAAATCTTCATTGGCTTGAGCAAACAACACTTTATTGGTAGATTTGTGTACCATCACATTCAAAACTATCTCCTTGGCGTGGGTACATCAAGAACCCAATAATGTTGTAGTTGCTCAGTGAGGACAAATTTCATCAAGAACCCAATAATGTTGTTGTAGAAGTTTAAGAGTGAGGACAAATTTCATCAAGAACCAAATAATGTTGTAGTTGCGCAGTGAGGACAAATTTCATATTCGTTTCCAAATAATATAGTTATCACCAGAAAGTTGGTGTTCTTTGAGAGTATAAAACAATGGATTAAAAGGTTGCGACATGTTAAACTGAAATAAATAACAATTTGCATAAGCACAAATATATCACAAGGTTCGATCACATGTATCATATTGAAATCTCAAAAAAAATATATGAACATGCATCATCCAACATCTCAAAATAGTTTAAATAAGCCACGTGGGGTGGGTCATTATTTAAACACATTCAAGCAGGTTACAAACAAGAAAATAGTTACAAACTTTTAATATCCAAATTAATAATTGGCTCCCACTTGACCAATATAAAATTGACAAGGACTTCGGAGAAGTATATGCATATCAATTTTATACCTAAGTAATAACCACGATTAAATACAGAATTATTATAATAATTTTGTATTTAATCATGGTTATTACTAATATTATATGTTGTCTATTAAATTAAATACCTGTTGTGTATTAAGGTGTAGTTAAAGACCCTTACTCTTTCACAACGGATATTATCCGTTGTCTATTTTATAAATAGACAACAGACTATAAACTAATAGAAAACAGTTAATATTCGTTGTCTATTGCATAAATAGACAATGCTAACACACAACAGATAATATACGTTGTCTATTTATCTAATACAACGTTGATAGACAACAGATAATGTATGTTGTCTATTATATGTATCATAACGCAGACAGACAACGAATTATATCCGTTGTCTTTCAGGAGTATTTTATTAAAAAAAATTTATATATATATCAGAAAAAATAATTCAATTAAAAGAAAGACATGATATGACTTTTAAATTAATAATTATCACAACATGTTTCAATATTTCTATATTCATTCACAATTAATTCAATAATTGATCCGAGTACATTACGAAAATGAAACAATAGAAACAATTATCTAACTACTAATTCCAACAACCCTTCCATCTCCATCACCCTTCTCTTAAGCCAACAATTCCTACGAAAAAAATATACATTCATTATATTATATGTACACTGTCAAGATATATCACTTATAAAGATGCAATAACACAAACAGGAAAAGAAAGCCATAATCAAGAAAATAACAGTTATTATTTGCAAAATGGAAGGAAAATCCTTCAATATCTAACATCGGAATAGAAATAATGTTGCGAGTAATAGAAGGAACAAAATAGCAATTATTCAGTTCAAGTCTAAAACAAGAGGGTAAATCTAAAACATAAACTTCAGCACGTTCAGCAGCAACTCTTGCTCCATTCCCAACGTGTAGGGCGACTTCACCAGGCCTAACTGCCCTGCTATGCTTGAGACCCCGCACATTGGTACAAATGTGTGAGCCACAACCGGTATCCAATACCCAGCAGTTAGTATCATTTGTGGACATGTTTATCTCAATAACAAACATACCTGTTCCAGTGGCTGAGACACCCTGTGTCTTCTTTTCAGCTGGTAGAACCTTACAGTCCTTCTTCCAATGCCCCTTCTGCTTGCAGTGGAGGCATACATCCTTGTCCACCCTCTCCTTCTTTTGAATTCCACCTTTGGACTTGAGGAAGTTTGGCTTGGAGCCTTTCTTTGCCTAGCCCCTTCGCTTCTTCTTTCCTTTCGGAGCAGAAGAAGTAGGAGCATTCACCATGAGCACGGGCTTTTCCTTAACAGTGGGAGACTCAAAAGTGTTTAGCATGTTATGCAGCTCGGGCATAGTCGATTCCGTCTTATTCATATTAAAGTTTACCATGAAACTTGAATATGAATCAAGAAGCTAGTGAAGAATGGCATAAACAGCAACATTGGTGTTAAGCTCAATGCCCAAACGACCAAGTTTCTCGATTAGCCCAATCATCTTCAATACATGAGGAGAAACCTTCCCTCCTTCAGACATCCCATCTAAACAGATCTCTCATCACTTCATAAATCTCGGAACGAGATTCAGAATCAAAGAGATCCTTCAGATGCTTGATCATCTCGAAGGGAAGCATCCTCTCATGTTGCCTTTGCAACTCGGGAGTCATCGCGAGGAGCATAACATATTGAGCATGGGAAGCATCATCTTGATGCTTCTTCTGAGCTTCGGCGTCAAACGCCTCGGCTTCTTCAGTACCAGCCTCCGGGATAGCAGGGATTGGCGTGTCCAACACGTACTCAATATTTTCTTGTCTGAGCACCAAACGAACATTTCGGTGCCAATCGAGAAAGTTTGGCCCAACCAATTTGTTCGTTTCCAAAACGTTTCTCAATGACAAGTTATTCATTTCAACAATCCTAAAGAAAAAAAATAAAACGGGAATTAAACACATAATTCCTATAATCAATATTCAGCAATCAAAATAAACATGGTCTTTTAAATTTATTTTGTCTCCATTATTTTCACATACTCGACGACCTCATCGGAAAAGTACGAACTTATATTAAATATAAATTATAATGGACTAGGATCCACATTACTGCTATCATAATCCCAGCGAGGGCTTGTCTTTATAACAGCGTAACTGGTAGGTCTCCAAACCAATTGCAAAAATCGCAATTCCTAGTTTGTCGAACCCAGTTCGACTGATGTCACTTACCCTTTGTTCCCCGCGAGGGCTAGCGAAACAAAGTTAAGCTGGTTTACAACCATCAAGCGGCGACATTACATGTCCCTATAAGAGTCCCGTTAGATGTAGATCCGAGCAAAAGACGAGTGTCTTTAAGTACTCATTGGAACGAAATCTCCAGTTTACTTTTAATTTTGATGGAAGACATCTTATCAAATTAATGAGAAAACCATATTTTAGTGAGGAACGTTTTTAAAGGCGGGGTATTAATTGCTTAATCGAGATCCAACATGTTAATCTAATCATATTTGAGCAATTATTGGGCGCCGCCTACCCAAACATGATTTATACGGACTAACATTTATATGGGCACCGTCTACCCAAACAATTAATACGGTCCGACAATTATTGGGCGCCGCCTACCCAAACAGTTATAAAACGGACTGTAAAAGTGTTAACGAATTTAAATAAATAAACAAGTCAACGAGTGGGATTAAATAAACCTTTTAAAACAAATCTTTAAAAGAAAATCCAATTTTCAATTTTATTTTAAAATTATTTAAGCCGATAATTAATCCAATTAATTTCCAAATGAAAAATCATTAATTTTATTTTACTCAAAATAAGTTACTCATCGTTTATTGTTCAGGGGGACTCAGGTGCAAATTCTAAAATTGCACGGGAGGACTTGTCTCAAATTCAATTTGCAGAACAATCCTCCAAACATCATCACCCATTCTAAACGGATCCAATCAAGCCTCCAAACCCAAAATCCAGATTAATATGTTTCAACATCATCGAAAAATCAAAACCATAAACAAGAACAGTTGTATTCATCATGGTCAAACCCAAAATCAGTCCAGAATACTTTAAGAAGCAAGAATTAATCGAGCATAGGTGAACGGCAAAATCAACACGGTTCCGGTATGGAAGCCATCCCGTGAGGGACGATTCCGCCGCGTATGACCGGTGGGTCGCCGGAGTGGGTTTCGCCGAGAGCGTTGTTCGGATCGAAGTCGCCGCCGCCTCGCCTTCGACTGCCTCTCGCCGCACCCGATATATCGAAGGACGCGCGAGGGACACTACCCCCTTTTAATTGGTCCTGTTCCAAACGGGTCAAAAAACTAGCACAGATCGGCGGCGCGCCGCCAACGGTTTGTATCGGTTCTTGTGGCGCGCCGCCTCGATCGGAATGAAGGAGGGGCACCGCCATGAAAAGATCAACGATTCGACGGAGCAAGAACACGACGATGGAACGGACACACGAGGACACACCGCGAGCCTTCGACGATGCGCGTTGCGAGCCGGCGCTTCAGCCACGCCGCCGAAGAGAAAATGCGCGGCGCGCATCGCGGTGTGTGTGTGCCGCTAATTGTGTGAAGGAGCCCCAAAAGTGAAACCCTAGTTAGCGTGGGGAAGACGAAGTCTTTGGAGAAAAAAGGGGTGAGTGGGTTATCTAATAACCAATTGCCCCAATTTGTTTTGACCGTGCCGTGTGACCCCAACAACAATAAACATGGTGAGATCAAAATCCAATTTTGATCTCACCGTTTATAAAAAAAAAAAAAAAAAAAAAATTCCTTTTAAATAAAACAACAATCAATTCAATTAAGAAATTAAATAAGAGCACCAAGCTCGATACCCTTTGTAGGAATATAGAGGCATGTAAACACGTAATACACATACAAATGAAATAAATAGTTCACCCACAACTAACATACAATTGCATAACTGAGTATATAAAAACATAAAGAGAAATCTTACAACAAGATCAAACGCAGATTTCTCAACTATGTTATCCACGTAATCCCCGTGAACAGATCTGCAAGAATTTGTCAGGGTTGAATCTGAGACGGAATTTGCAAGGAAAATTCCTATCCTAGATTTTATGGAGAAACTAGGTTTTCTTGTTGTAGTAAATAATGAATCACAGGACCTCATATATATAGGGAGAGATTAGATCATATCTTAAGAAAATCTCTATTGGGAAGATAATTCATAATCTTGAAAACAATATCTCAAAGATACATTTTTCCCTACAGATATTTTCCTACAATAATATTCCATAATATTATTTTGGGATTCTTATTTAATTAAATCTAATTTAATTAAATACTAATAATAATTAATTCCAAATTAATATATCATTAATTCTCTATAAATTAAATATTAAATTTAATTTAATACTTAATCAACCAACTATAATCCGTACACGGGAGTTACTTGTTGTGTGACCCATATGCCCTAATATATCGAGCAATTAGTCAAACTAACGGTCTTAATTGAATCCTAGACAATAAATCAGACAATCTCAATATATGAGGTACGTTGCGAGAAACGTGCAACTACCTGTAACTGTAACATGGGCTATTGCAATTTCCTCCTTTCATTCACGAATACTCGATTAGCCTTGAACATGATGAAGTGTTTATTCAAATAGCTTAATCGATTTATCTCGAATCACTAATTGATCATTCGTATCACCTTTGGTCACAAAGTCCAAGGTGACGTGCATTGGCCAATGACTTTTATCCAATTATGACTAGAAGATGAGTATTCTCTCTAAATCCACTTTGAGGAATGAATCATTTTCTTGGTTCAACTACCACGCACATGCATTTCGTGATGAACCCAATCCAAGCCATATCTACCCATGGAAGGGTGTAAGCGTCGGTCATGGTCAAAGTTCGTCACTCCACACATGTCGTACGTATTGACCTCAAGTCAAAGGAGTATCGCATCGCTCCCACTAACCGAGACACCCATAGACACATATAGTGGAACTACATCAAACGGTTGCTCGGATGGGTATACCAATACCCTCTAAGGTATTTGTGCATCCATCATGAGATACCTAGTATCTCGTAGTAAGTGAGATTTTACTACACTCTCTAAGAGTATGGTGCAGATCGCACACCAATCTCCATTGCGTCATTGATATCCCATTCTCGATGATCCTTGATCGGGGCTGTTTGAGAATCATGCTTAAGTCATCTGAGTTCTCACGTACTCAATGACAACAGTTATTCAAGGGAACACAGATAAGAACAAATGCAAACAATCAAACATAATATTCGAATAAGCGTAATGCCATACATTTAATATTAAATAAACAATAATATTAAACCAACACTGAATATTATCTTAGTATTATGTCCATACAAAGGATTGTCTCTAGGACACTAACACTAACAGGTCTTTAACAGAGAAGCGAGATGAGATAGCATTGACAAAAAAACTTATGGCTTTGGAGTCGTTGCCAGTTACGAGGAGATCATCAACATGGACAAGGAAATAGATGGTGATATGTGATTTGAAGAAAAGAAAGAGAGAGGTATCCGAGTGAGAGTTAGTGAAACAAACTCAAGAAGAAACGAGTTAAGCGCCATGTACCATTTGCGAGGAGCCTGTCGAAGACCATAGATGGCCTTATTAAGCAAGCACACGTAATCGGGATGCTGGGGGTTGTTAAAACCGAGAGGTTGGGACATATAAACAGAGTCAGGGAGATTGCCGTGAAGGAAGGCGTTGTTTACGTCCAGTTGACGGATGGGCCAAGAATGATGGAGGGCAAGAGTAAGGAAGAAGCGGATGGTGGCAGGTTTGACAACGGGATGCTGAGGGTTGTTAAAACCGATATTTGGGAATACGATAAATTCTTCTGCCCCAAGCAAAGCTAGCAAGAGAACAAATAAAAACACGATAAAATCGGCATACAGCTCAAAGCTAAGCGGAGAACGATTGGTTTTGACAGAGTTGCCAAGAAAAAAGTTATATTATTCATTGATTACCAACGAAAAAAATGTCCACATATATATAGGAATAAAAGGACTACTCCTAGTCTAAAAAGGACCAAATTAGCAAATCTATCTAATCGACTCGATAACTATGAATTTAAAGGACAAAAATTTAAAATTAAATAAATAAATAATAAATCTAGGACAATCTTGTGGATCTTCCATATCTTGTCAAATCTTGTAAATCTTGCAAATCTTGGATGATAAAAGTGGGACAATCTTGCAAGAATCAAAATTGGGAGAATATCTTTTCTCGCAAGGCTCATTGGGCCCAAAATCCTCATTCACATCACTGGACTGCCACGTATATTTTAAGTTTGTTTGACTAATTCTTGTCGTAAATTGTGTTTTAATTTTATTTTTTTAAAAAAATAATAATTATATGCTTGAAATTCCAACAATTTTTAAAAAAAAAACACGTGCTAGTCTTGTCGCAACATCCATCGGAGAACCCCAAATTAATTCGACAAAATAACATCATGTTTAGTTTTTAGATTGAAATTAGGACTAAAATTGGACGCTGTCAAAATTATTGGGACTAAAATTGGACATTGTCAAGATTATTGCGACTTAATTGATAATAAAAAATCTTATGGGACTAAATCTATTTGAGGTCAAACTTATATGATCAATTGTGATTCAAACTCCATAGTGTTTAAGTTTACGAAATATAGAATCCGAGGAACTTGGTGGATAGAGAAACATACGCTTAGCAGCACTTGTCGAGAAATAAGCATCGTCAAGATAAAAATATTATGAGATGAGAAATAATTTTATCACTTCCAGGCTTCCAGCTAGTGTATACTATGTGGCTTGCCAGCGACGGTTCCCCTATTCCTCATATTCCATTTGTGTTTCACCATTCTGAATTTTTAATACATAGACCCAGGATATGGTGGTCCGTTGAATATTTTTTATTATTACACGTGTCATCCATTCATATTACGAAATACACAGTGGAACACCAATTATAAAATAGGTGATCTCATTCCTGTCAGCGATTTCATTGGAAACCCCCCAAGTTATTTTTTCATGTGGTACAAATCGACATCGTTTTTCATTTTTGGGTGAGGTTGGAACAAAAATCAAGCTAAAAAAATTGAGATGAAAATGAATTTTATAAAAATAAAATGTTATGGGACGAAAAAGAATTTTATACCTCTCAAAGGAAAAGATATAAACTCATATGAGACGATCTCATGCATGAGATGGAGTACAATTTAATACAAATCACACACATCCCTTTTAAAGTGTTAAGACGCTAATATTCCGTCTCTCCATAAGACGGTCTCATCCAAGTGTGCCTCAAAAGGAAAAATGTGTATCAAAATTAGAGTGATCCATAAATATAATATATAAGCCGTACATGCGAATAACGTGCAATGTTCGACTAGTTATATTAAATGACAAACTAAAAGTTAGAACTAAGACTAAGAGCACTGCAAAGTGAAAGTTTCACTTTTGTACTTCAATTAATTATTTTCAATAAAAAGAATTAATGCTATAACAAATTAGTATTTTTTTATTAAAACAACTAATATCTTTTAAAAAAATACTCTCTATGCCCGGCCTGTTTAACTTGCATCGTTTGACTGACACACATAATAAATAAATTAAGTAACAAGTAGGATTATGAGAGATAATTTTACAATTTTTTATGTATAAGGTAATAAAATGGATTGAAGTGTGTATGTGAGGGCCTCAAAAGAAGTATAACATTTTGTGTAATATTGTGTTTTAGTGAGGA
The DNA here is from genome assembly GCA_037126765.1 of Stenogyne calaminthoides. Classification (NCBI taxonomy): domain Eukaryota; kingdom Viridiplantae; phylum Streptophyta; class Magnoliopsida; order Lamiales; family Lamiaceae; genus Stenogyne; species Stenogyne calaminthoides. Next base: position 2,417,130 of record JBBCBC010000040.1, read on the forward strand.
TTAAATTTATGATTTTTTTTTATTTTTAGAGTGCAAATTATTTTGAGATGTCCAAACAAAAAAATGTGTAACTTATTATGAGACAGATGAAGTACAACACAAAACATAATTTTTGTCTTATTTTAATGATACTCAGTGTGCTAAGTTATAGTTTAGGAGTGTGGCGCACGTATTTTTTGACTTATCAAAGGATATTTAAGTTATACCAAACTATAATCACATACTAAACCAAAAATATTTAATTTTTGTCATATTTTAAATATAGGTTTAATTACTAGTACATTTAGCTTTGATATAGATTCACATTTAATATAGGTTTACTAGTATATTTAGCTTTGATATAGTTTCATGTTTAACACACACATCCAGCTGACGGACTTATTGCAGAGTCAAGGAGGGGCGGACCCATAGCAAGGCCAAGGGGCCAACCCTCCTCATTTTTATTAAATGTCGGATATAATTGTTAGTGGTTCTAATTTTATTTTATTTCTTGTAGACGATACAATAAGATAAGGTTTATAATTGAAATTTTGACATGTTTTAAATAATATATTAAATTTTTATATTACTTTTATGTTTATAAATTAATACTATTAATTATTTTTATCAAAATATACACATATTATTATTAAACATGTGTTCAAGAACAATGGGGAAGGAGGTGTGCTTTTTTTTTTACCTAGCATTGAAGATTGAGTTGAATATGTTCGTATTATTATCATATTCCCGGAATTCTCCATATTTTCTGAATGTTCCATTGTTTTCCGTTTTTTTTTTTTTTTCTTCGTGATTTTTGATCCGGGCGTGTTCTTCTCTTCTTTTTTTTATTTGTGCCGCGATTTTGGGTCTTAATTATGAGCAAGTTTCGCTTTTCCCATTATCCGCTTGATCGCCCACTTAACGCGACGGGTAGGTGACCATGAAGTTTTTTCCGTGTCACCTGGGTGAATTTAGACCCTCGTATTTTTTATGTTTTTGCCTTTACTTGTACAGATTGCATATAACAACATGGTGCAATATTTCACGTAAGTCCTTCTCTTTAAAGTTATACCAAACTATAATCAAATACTAAACCACAAAATTTAATTTTTGTCCCATAATAAACACACATCTGTCGTATATATTGCAGAGTTAAGGAGAGGGCGGACCCATAGTAGGGCCAAGTGGACCAACCTCCTCATTTTTATTAAATGTTAGATATAATTGTTTGTAGTTCTAATTTTATTTTATTTCTCGTAAATGAAGGATTAGGCAGATTCGTTATGACAACCTAATTACTTTAATTGGGCGAGTTAACCGAATTAATGAAGAAAAAGGATTAAATAATAATAAAACAAACAAAGAGTTGCTTTTTATTTTCTGAATGAGAAATATTTCTGTGACAACTCATTCACATAAATTAGTTATATGCACGTATAAACTATTTCATTATACTACTATTTATTATTTTATTAATTGGATTTTCAATAAAATTTCTGGTCCGTGACTTCATCTTGTCTCAATTTTACAACTATATAACTACTACGTACACAGTTGCAAATGTACTAATATTTTATACTCCCTCCGTCTCATTTTTAATTTGACACTTACTTTTTATCGTGTTTTTGAAATGAGTTGTTTATTAGTATTTGAAAATGAGAAAGTGACTTTTGTTATGCTTATGATGGATCTATCTCTCCTCTATTATATGTCTTTTTTAAAAATTACTTTATCATTTTAAATACTAATAAAAACTGCTCGCAAAAAAACACGAAAAAATAGTAAATGTGAAACTTGTGACGGAGGGAGTAATAAACTAGAACCTATATATTAATCATTTGGCTAGTTTTAATTATTACCTAAAAAAACTTAATGATAAACGAGGTTTAGGCAGATTCGTTATGACACCTGACTTTAATTGTGTGAGTTACACAAAAGCAATTAACTAAGAAAAAAAATATACTAAATAATAATAAAACAAAACAAAGAGTTACTTTTTTAATTTTTTTGAGAGGAATTAATTTCCTATGACTATTTATTCACATAAATTTATTGAAGGAAAGCATAAAGGAAAGGTGCAATAGCAGAGAAAGTTGCAGCCAATTGTAAACCGAACTACTATTATGATTCTCATTGATTTGATTCTTTCTGTCAATATGAGATATGTCATACATGGTGATCTACTAACACCCCCAACCAACTCCCACACCCAATATTAGGGAAATTAAATAAACTACTTAATTCCACACTCTACCATAAGTTCAGACTTTTTTATATGAGATTGAATTTTTGATGATATTAGAATTTTCAGGCTCACGTCCGCCTTGGTTCGAATCCTCCTAAAGCAACTCCACTCATATTAAATTGTCTACTCGATGGGCATCTTTCGTAACCAATTAAGTCCACGAAAGTGAGGGGGAGTGTTAGGAAAATTAAATAAACAAATTAATTCCACACCTCTCTAAGTTGGGAAAAAATTAAATAAATTAATTAATTAAGACCTCTCTATAAGTTTGGACTTTTAGATGATATAGAATTTTTTCACCCCCAAATAATTGATGTTTTAGATTATTGATCAAATTAAGAATAAGTGCATAATAATAAATATATTCATCATTAATTATGGACACTAATTAATTAGTATAGGCGAGTTCAAAATTATGAGAGATACATGGAACTGTGACAGGAGTAAAAGAGAGAAAAAGAGTAATGGTCTAAATATCAACTATTTTGAAACAAAAACTATGGAAAAATTTCATCCCATCTAAATGTTCAATTTGTTGAGAGACGTTTTAATTTGTTTATATTGTTTCCTACCATTCTAAAACATCACCTATTTAAATTTGGATGGAGAATATAATTAATAATCTAGAGCGAGTTTGTTATAGAATAATCTCATTGATGCTGTATACATACTCATCAATATCCTCAATTTCCTTTGATCATCTCATCGTTAATTATTATATGAAGATATTAAGATTTTCATTAAATTATCCAACGGCAAAACTCTATCTCTTACCTACTAATTTGCCTAGTGCATTTCAAATGCTTATAAAATGAGTCCATTCTTTATGTTAAACCACTCATCAGGTAATTTTTGTTTTCAAATAAATTAAGAGAAAGAAAACCCACACAGAAGCATTATCCATGCAAACCCTAGGAATATCCACTCACCACCACTCACCGGCGACCACAACCGGTCTCCGCTGTTGCATCCCGGCTGCCGGAGCTAGCACCCGCGGCCAAAGATTTTTTCACCCAATGCCGCCCGAAAAGGTTGAGGTATTCAAGTCACCGAATCATGGGCCTCCAAAGATCTACTCCCACTTCTCAAGCCCATAGAAAAGAGCTGGCAGCCCATCGACTTTCTTCCGGATCCAACAAAGCCCATTAATGACTTCATGGACGAAGTTCGGGCCTTGCATGATCGGGCCAACGGGCTTCCTGATGAGTATTTTGTGGTATTGGTAGGGATATGTTTACTGAGGAAGCACTGCCTACTTACCAGACTATGCTCAATACTTTAGATGGGGTTCGGGATAAGACCGGGTCGAGCCCGACTCCGTGGGCTACTTGGATTCGGGCTTGGACTGCTGAGGAAAATAGACACGGTGATTTGCTTAAGACTTACCTTTATCTTACTGGCCGGGTTGATATGTTGATGATTGAAAAGACATTGCACTACTTGATTTCAAATGGAATGGTAAGTGTTTCTACCCTTGTTATGTTTTTTTTTTTTAAGAAATACACATGCGAGTAGATCATAGTATGAAATTTAAATATCATTCCATTTATAAATTAATATAATAACATTTATCAACTGATATCATTACATTTATAAACTGATATCATAGTATAATTAATGCTACGAGTATTGATTTATAAGAGTAACAATATTAGTTTTTAAATGTAATGGTATCAATTTCATAGTATGAAAAAATTTCATAGTAGATTTTGTCTAAGCATGCACATATACAACTTAAGACAATGTTTCTATTGACTATATAAAATATATGAGTTACTGTCAAGGACAAATATAGGTTGTGTACTATTTTAATCCTGTATTTTGGGCGCCATCTATTTATAGGACGATTCTAGATATTACCTCAAAATGAATCGTCTACGTATCTCAATTCAATCATTCAACTGTAACGATTGTATTGATAGGCCGCCGGAATAGACAACAACCCTTATTTAGGGTTTGTGTATACATCATTTCAAGAGCGTGCTACATTTATATCACATGGCAATATGGCTCGATTAGCAAAAGAAGGCGGGGATCCGGTTCTTGCAAACATATGTGGAACTATTGCTGCTGATGAAAAGCGCCATGAGAAAGCCTACATTAAAATTATTGAAAAACTTTTGGAAATCGACATTTAATGAAGCTATGATAGCAATAGGGAAGATGATGAGAAAGAAAATCACAATGCCAGCTCACTTAATGGCGGATGGCCAGAACCCACAACTATTTGAGCATTTCGTTTTTGTCCCAAAAATCGGCGTTTATGATACCGAGGATTATATTGAAATATTGGACTTTTGATTGGAAGGTGGAGATTGGAGAAGCTCGAGGGACTGAATGGTGATGCGAGGCGTGAACAAGATTTCGTATGCAACTTAGGGCCTAAGATTAGAAAACTGAACGTGCAAGCGGCTGAAATAGTAAAGAATTACAAAGGGTTGAAATTCAGTTGGATCTTCAATAGAGAAGTAAATGTTTAAGTAAAAAAGAAGTATTTTTTTATATATATATATATATATATTTAATCAAAAATGTAATGACATTTGTAATAAGAAGTGTCCTAATCAGTGAAATTTAACCATAACAATTTCTGTACTGTGGGAGAGTAAGCCTTTAGTGGTTTAGGACCTTAGGTTATTTCCATGCTACAAAGTAAATAATCTTGTATTCAATATATGTTTATTAATTACTAATAATAATTTAATTATTTCTATATATCCTGCAATATTCCCCATAAGGTCAATAAATTGCTCCAGTGTAAACTTTAATGAATATTGGTAAATTGGGATAGAATTTTGAAATAGTCCTGAAACTTTTCACAATTCTGCATAGTGTTTCTCCATAAGTTTTCACAATTCTGCCCAACGGCAAAAAGCAAGAAGCTTAACAGAATGGATATAAAATCAGTGTCGGCTTCTGCAAAGAGTACCTTTGTTTTTTCCTTATTTATCATCACTTTCAAAGAGAGTGTTACGTCCTCAGAAGTATCCGACATTCTGCTAATGTTAGTAGGACGATTGAAGAATAATGAAACGATTTATATAAGGAAGAAAAAGAGTTCTTTGCAAAGGCCTAATTAGACTCTTAAAGGAAGTCATGTGCATTAATTAGTACATTTTGTTAAATGTTCAAAGGTCATGCGTAAGAACCAGTAATAATTACTTAAAAACGAGGAGAATTCAATTTCAGATTGATGTTGATTCTAGGAAATTGGCGAATGTCTTGGAAGTTGGAAATAATAAAGGGTTGGCCTTTTTGGGAGCGTCTTTCCAGTCTTTCAATCCGTAATCTCATTTAATTTTTCATTCTGAAATAATCATCCTTTATCACGTGTACAGTGTACTATAATACTCCATCATTTATAAAATAAAAATATTTTTTCAATCCCGTAAACCTTTAATTATTTTATTAATATCAAATGTTATAATTAAACAAGACGAATAGAAAATATTCCATCCTAACCATCTGGACCGAGTTAATTGATATTAACAATCCCTTTCTAAACCGACTTGGATCAGTGTAATCAAACCCATTCATTTTGGGTCAGGCCCAGTCCATCTCAGTTCAACCAATATAAGCCCACCTTACAGCCTTGAACAACCTAGCCCACATTTTTGGAATTAAAAGGTTACGGTTATTAACACCCCAGAATTGGGAGATACACCCTTATATATTTTTATTATTCTTTATATGTATAAAAATTCTATATTACCCTTCTATCAATGTTTAGAAGGAAAAGTATTACAATTTTAAAAGAAAGGTAGTATTTAAAAAAAAAAAACAATTAAAAAAATATAATTTAAATTATAGTATAATTTAATTTATATTTAAATTTAAATTTATATAAAAAAAAATTATATATAAAAATGTGATTGAATTAATAAATAAGATAATTGTAATAAAGAATTTTAAAAAAAAATTGTAAGAAAAAACGATTTTTTATACATATAGAATTAATTTTCGAATTGATTAATGAGTTAATAAAATGAGGGATGAAAGGCCACATTACAAAATAAGCATATAATTAGCTGGGCCATTAGACGAGACTCATCAGTGTTCTTGTTTAGGTTGTTTCTTCATTAAGCGATTCACCAGTCCATTGGTTAAAGCTGAATTCGAAGTAAGAGAAGCTTTCAGTATGCTTAAACCCTGCACAAATTAAACATTACTATTAATTTTACGCACATAAAAAATAAAGACACAATTTACTGTATATGAAAGTTATAATATCTTATTACCTCTTGCAATCCAATGTGCACCTCCAGTTGATCCACGTCAGATAAAGAAATATTCAGACTATTGAGAATCGAAAAGGTTGAGGAAATATAAAATGGTGTCACTGTTAGATCATCGGTTACCAAATACGTCGTCGGTTCCTTAACGTAAATACCTTCGCCTTTTGGAGACTTGAAAGTAAACAATGAGTCGTATATGCGGTCGGTAATTGTTAACCGTGGCAGAGGACCAGTGCGGTAATAATAGCCATAGAGCGTCGACGGACGATTTTCGTAAATGAGGAAAAAAAAAATTGCTTCTGGATTTAGAACAATCAGGTATGTTTGGATTCAACAACCTCTTTTTGGTATCTAGACTGACGAAATACTTTTCCAGAGTGACATCTGATATGCTCCGGTATAGATTGTCGAGACTATTCAGACATGTGTTTCTGTCCAAAAGCGATTCGGCTGCTGATACGGGGATGATGAGGAAACTAAAGAGCAACTCTATGAAATCTTCATTGGTTTGAGCAAACAACACTTTATTGGTAGATTTGTGTACCATCACATTCAAAACTATCTCCTTGGCGTGGGTACATCAAGAACCCAATAATGTTGTAGTTGCTCAGTGAGGACAAATTTCATCAAGAACCCAATAATGTTGTTGAAGTTAAAAGAGTGAGGACAAATTTCATCAAGAACCAAATAATGTTGAAGTTAAGAGAGTGAGGACAAATTTCATATTCTTTCCAAATAACATAGTTATCACCGGAAAGTTGGTGTTCTTTGAGAGTATAAAGCAATGGATTAAAAGGTCATACATGTTGAATCTAAATAAATAACAATTTGCATAAGACAAATATATCAAAGGTTCGATCACATGTATCATATTGAAATCTCAAAAAAAAAAAAAAAAATGAACATGCATTAGCCAACATCTCAAAAATAGTTTAAATAAGCTTAATGGGGTGGGTCATTATTTAAACACATTCAAAAAAAGTTACAAACAAGAAAATAGTTACAAACTTTTAATATCCAAATTAATAATTGGCTCCTGAAAACGACCAATATAAAATCGATAAGGGACTCCGGAGAAGTATATGCATATCAATTTTATACCAAAATAATAACCACGATTAAATACGTAATTATTATAATAATTTGTATTTAATCATGGTTATTACTAATATTATCTGGTGTCTATTAAATTAAAAATACTGTTGTGTATTAAGGTGTAGTTAAAGACCCCTTACTCTTTCATTAACGGATATTATCCGTTGTCTATTTTATAAATAGACAAATGACTATACGCTAATAGAAAATCAGCTTAATATTATTTGTCTATTGCATAAAGAGACAATGCTAACACACAACAGATAATATACGTTGTCTATTTATCTAATACAATAGACAACAGATAATGTATGTTGTCTATTATATGTATCATAACGCAGACAGACAACGAATTATATCCGTTGTCTTTCAGGGAGTATTTTATTAAAAATTTTTTATATATATATATATATATATCAAAAAAAATAATTCAATTAAAAGAAAGACATAATATGACTTTTAAATTAATAATTATCACAACATGTTTCAATATTTCTATATTCATTCACAACTAATTCAATAATTGATCCGAGTACATTACGAAAATGAAACAATAGAAACAATTATCTAACTACTAATTCCAACAACCCTTCCATCTCCATCACCCTTCTCTTAAGCCAACAATTCCTACGAAAAAAATATACATTCAATATATTATATGTACACTGTCAAGATATATCACTTATAAAGATGCAATAACACAAACAGGAAAAGAAAGCCATAATCAAGAAAAATAGCAGTTATTATTTGCAAAATGGAAGGAAAACCCTTCAATGTCTAACATCGAATAGAAATAATGTTATGTAGTAATAGAAGGAACAAAATAGCAATTATTAGGTTCAAGTCTAAAAACAAGAGGGTAAATCTAAAACATAAACGCCGGCAGACGCTCAAAGAACTCTTGCTCCATTCCCCAACGTAGGGCGACTTCACCCGCCTAATCGCTCGCTATGCTTGAGACCCCACACATTGGTACAAATGTGTGAGCCACAACCGGTATCCAATACCCAAAGTAGTTAGTATCATTTGTGGACATGTTTATCTCAATAACAAACATATTTGTTCAAAGGGTGAGACACCTCGTGTCTTTTTTTCAACCGTAGAACTTACGATCCTTCTTCCAATGCCCTTTCCTTTGCGGCAAAGTGGAGGCATACATCCTTGTCCACCCTCTCCTTCTTTTGAATTCCACCTTTGGGCTTGAGGAAGTTTGGCTTGAGCCTTTCTTTGTTAGCCCCTTGACCTTCTTTTCCTTCCTTTCGAGGAATAAGTAGGAGCACTCACCATGAGCATGGGCTTTTCCTTAACAAAGGGAAGACTCAAAAGTCTTTAGCATGTTATGCAACGGGCATAGTCGATTCGTCTTATTCATATTAAAGTTTACCATGAAACTTGAATATGAATCAAGAAGTTATGTCAAGAGAATGGCATAAACAAAGAACATTGGTGTTAAGCTCATTGCCCAAACGACCAAGTTTCTCGATTAGCCTAATCATCTTCAATACATGAGGAGAAACCTTCCCTCCTTCAGACATCTCATCTAAACAGGATCTCTCATCACTTCATAAATCTCTAAACCAGATTCAGATCAAAAGATCCTTCAGATGCTTGATCATCTCGGCGGAAGCATCCTCTCATGTTGCCTTTGCAACTCGGAGTCATCGCGGAGAGCATAACATATTGAGCACGGGAAGCATCATCTTGATGCTTTTCCGAAGCCGGCACAAAAACGCTTTTCAAGCACCTCGGGGATAGCAGGATTGGCGGTCCAACACGACTCAATATTTTTTTGTCTCGAGCACCAAACGAACGTTTGGGTGCCACGAGAAAGTTTGGCCTAACCAATTTGTTCGTTTCCAAAACGCTTCTCAATGACAAATTATTCATTTCAACAATCCTAGAGAAAAAATAAAACGGAATTAAACACATAATTCCTATAATCAATATTCAAAGAATCAAAATAAACATGGTCTTTTAAATTTATTTTGTCTCCATTATTTTCGATACTTGATTTCCCCTCATAGGAAAAGTATAACTTATATTAAATATAAAATTATAATGGATCGATCCACATTATCGTTATCATAATTCCAAATGAGGGCTGGTCTTTATAACAACATAAACGGTAGGGTCTCCAAACCAATTGCAAAAATCGCATTCTTAGTTTGTTTAACCCGGTTCGATCGATGTCACTTTTACCCTTTGTTCGCCGCGAGGGCTAGCAAAACAAAGTTAAGTCGGTTTACAACCATCAAGCGGCGACATTACATGTCCCTATAAGAGTCCCAATTAGATGTAGATCCCAGCAAAGATTTGAGTGTCTTTAAGTACTATTGAATTAAATTCCGGGGTTTACTTTTTAATTTTGATGGAAGACATCTTATCAAATTAATGAGAAAAACCATATTTTAGTGAGTAACATTTTTAAAGCGGGGTATTAATTGCTTAATCGAGATCCAACATGTTAATCTAATCATATTTGAGCAATTATTGGCGCCACCTACCCAAACATGATTTATACGGGACTAACATTTATATGGGCGCCCGCTCTACCCAAAAACAATTAATACGTCCGACAATTATTGGGGGCCACTACCCAAAACAGCTTATAAAACGGATCGTATAAAAAGTGTTAACTAATTTAAATAAATAAACAAGTCAATCTAGGGATTAAATAAACCTTTTAAAACAAATCTTTTAAAAGAAAATCCAATTTTCAATTTTATTTTAAGATTATTTAAGTTTTATAATTAATCCAATTAATTTCCAAATGAAAAATCATTAATTTTATTTTACTCAAAAATAAGTTACTCATCGCTTATTGTTCAGTGGGCCGGTGCAAAATTTAAAATTGCACGGGAGGACTTGTCTCAAATTCAATTTGCGTAACAATCCTCCAAACATCATCACCCATTCCAAACGGATCCAATCAAGCCTCCAAACCCAAAAAATCAAGATTAATATGTTTCAACATCATCGAAAAAATCAAAACCATAAACAAGAACAATTTGTATTGATCATGGTCAAACCCAAAATCGATCCAATACTTTAAGAAGCAAGAATTAATCGAGCATAGGTGAACGGCAAAATCACTGACTGTTCCTGGGATGGAAGCTATCCATCCGGAGGGGACGATTCCGCCCAGATGACCTGGGTCGCCGAGCCAAGGTTTCTGGCTGAAGGCGGCGCACGGGCGGCGCTGCCGCTTGGCCGCCCGTCGCGTTGCGACTTCCGCCGCACCGACATACTCCAAGGACGCGCGAGGGACACTACCCTTTAATTGGTCCTATTCCAACGAGGTCAAAAACCAGCACAGATCGGCGCAATACGCCAATGTCTTGTTCTTGTGGCGCGCCCGCCCCGATCGGAATGGAAGGAGGGCGCCATGAAAAGATCAACGCGATTCGGACGGAGCAAGTGCAGCTGACGCCGAAACGGACACACGAGGACACGCCATGAGCCTTCAGCGACGTTAAGCAGAGGCACGGCCTGGCCGTCGAGAAAAACGCGGGCGCACGCCCGGCCCGGTGTACGTGCCGCTTAATTGTGCGAAGGAGCCCCAAAAGTGAAACCCTAGTTAGCGTGGGGAAGACGGGTCTCGGTGGAGAAAAAAAGGAAAGTGGGTTATCTAATAACCAATTGCCCCAATTTGTTTTGACCGTGCAAATTAGTGACCTCAACAACAATAAACATGGTGAGATCAAAATCCAATTTTGATCTCACCGCTTATAAAAAAAAAAAAAAAAAAAAAATCCTTTTAAATAAAAACAACAATCAATTCAATTAAGAAATTAAATAAGAGCCTCAAGCTCGATACCACAAGATAGAATATATAGAGGCATGTAAACACGTAATACATGCTAAATGGAAATAAATAGTTCACCCACAACTAACATACAATTCAGATAATCGAGTATATAAAAACATAAAGATAAATCTTATAAAACAGATCAAACGCAGTATTTCTCAACTATGTTATCACGAATCCCCGTGGAACAGATCCGCAAGAATTTGTCGGGTTGAATCAGACGGAATTTGCAAAGGAAAATTCCTATCCTAGATTTTGGAGAAACTAGGTTTTCTTGTTGTAGTAAATAATGAATCCACAGGACCTCATATATATAGGAGAGATTAGATCATATCTTAAGAAAATCTCTATTGGGAAGATAATTCATAATCTTGAAAACAATATCTCAAAGATACGTTTTTCCCTAAAAGATATTTTCCTACAATAATATTCCATAATATTATTTTGGGATTCTTATTTAATTAAATCTAATTTAATTAAATACTAATAATAATTAATTCCAAATTAATATATCATTAATTCTCTATAAATTAAATATTAAATTTAATTTAATACTTAATCAACCAACTATAATCCGCATTGACACGGGAGTTACTTGTTGTGTGACCCATATGCCCTAATATATCGGCGATTAGTCAAACTAACGGTCTTAATTGAACCCTAGACAATAATCGATAATCTCAATATATGAGGTATGTTGCAGAAACGCAACTACCAGAATCGTAACAAGGGCTATTGCAATTTTCTCCTTTCATTCATTTAATACCGATTAGCCTTGAACATGATGAAGTGTTTATTCAAATATTTTAATCGATTTATCTCGAATCACTAATTGATCATTCAGATCACCTTTGGTCACAAAGTCAAGGTGATGTGCATTGGCCAATGACTTTGATCCAATTATGACTAGAAGATGAGTATTCTCTCTATCCACTTTGAGGAATGAATCCTTATCTTGGTTCAACTACCACCATACATGCATTTCGTGATGAACCCAATCCAAGCCATATCTACCCATGGAAGGGTGTAAGCGCCGGTCATGGTCAATGTTCATCACTCCACACATGTCGACGATTGAACTCAAGTCAGCCGAGTATCGCATCGCTCCCACTAACCGAGACACCCTATACACATATAGTGGAACTACATCAAGCAGTTGCTCGGATGGGTATACCAATACCCCCTAAGGTATTTGTGCATCCATCATGAGATACCTAGTATCTCGAGTAAGTGATATTTTACTACACTCTCTAAGAGTATGGTGCAGATCGCACACCAATCTCCATTCGGCCATTGATATCCCATTCTCGGCGATCCTTGATGGGGTTGTTTGAGAATCATGCTTAAGTCATCCGAAGTTCTCACGCACTCAATGACAAAGCAGCTTATTCAAAGGAACACGATAAGAACAAATGCAAACAATCAAACATAATATTCGAATAAGTGTAATGCCATACATTTAATATTAAATAAACAATAATATTAAACCAACATCGGAATATTATCTTAGTATTATGTTCATACAAAGGATTGTCTCTAGGACACTAACACTAATGGATCTTTAATGAGAAGGTTTAGATGAGATAGCGACAAAAAAAACTTATGGCTTTGGAGTCGTTTGCCGATTTGAGGAGATCATCAACATGGACAAGGAAATAGATGGTGATATGTGATTTGGAGAAAAGAAAGAGAGGGTATCCGATGAGAGTTAGTGAAACAAACTCAAGAAGAAACGATTTCAAGCGCCATGTACCATTTTGCGAGAGCTTCGTCAAGACCATAGATGGCCTTATTAAGCAAGCACACGAATCGGGATGTCTGGGGTTGTTAAACCGAGAGGTTGGGGACATATAAACAAGAGTCGCGAGATTGCCGCGGGAAGAAGGCGTTGTTTACGCCCGTTGACGGATGGGCCAAGAATGATGGAGGGCAAGAGGGCTTAAGAAGCGGATGGTGGTGTTTGACAACGGATGTCGAGGGTTGTTAAACCGATATTTGGGAATACGATAAATTCTTCTTTAAAGCGCAGCTAGCAAGAGAACAAATAAAAACACGATAAAATCGACGCCTGCTTTAAGGGCTAATGGGAGAACGATTGGTTTTGACAAGAGTTGCCAAGAAAAAGTTATATTATTCATTGATTACCAACGAAAAAATGTCCACATATATATAGGAATAAAAGGACTACTCCTAGTCTAAAAAGGACCAAATTAGCAAATCTATCTAATCATTTCGATAACTATGAATTTAAAGGACAAAAATTAAAATTAAATAAATAAATAATAAATCTAGGACAATCTTGTGGATATTCCATATCTTGTCAAATCTTGTAAATCTTGCAAATCTTGGATGATAAAAAGTGGGACAATCTTGCAAGAATCAAAATTGGGAGAATATCTTTTCGCAAGGCTCATTGGGCCCAAAATCCTCATTCACATCACTTTGGATCGCCACGATATTTTTATGTTTGTTTGACTAATTCTTATAAATAAATTGTGTTCTAATTTTAATTTTTTTTAAAAAATAATAATTATATGCTTGAAATTCCAAAGAATTTAAAAAAAAACACGTCTAGTCTTGTCGCAGAACATCCATCGGAAAGCCCCAAATTAATTCGACAAAATAACATCATGTTTAGTTTTTAGATTGAAATTAGGACTAAAATTGGACGCTGTCAAAATTATTGGGACTAAAATTGGACATTGTCAAGATTATTGCGACTTAATTGATAATAAAAAATCTTATGGGACTAAATCTATTTAAGGCCAAACTTGTATGATCAATTGTGATTCAAACTCCATAGTGTTTAAGTTTAGGAAATATAGAATCAGAGGAACTTGGTGGATAGAGAAACATACGCTTAGCAGCACTTGTCGAGAAATAAGCATCGTCAAGATAAAAATATTATGAGATGAGAAATAATTTTATCACTTCCAGGCTTCCAGCTAGTGTATACTATGTGGCTTGCCAGCCAGCGGTTCCCTACTCCTCATATTCCATTTGTGTTTCACCCTTCCGAATTTTTAACACATGGACCCGGGATATGGTGGTCCGTTGAATATTTTTATTATTACACGTGTCATCCATCCATATTATGAAATACGTTTGGAACACCAATTATAAAATAGGTGATCTCATTCTGTCAAATGATTTCATTGAAACCCACCAAGTTATTTTTCATGTGGTACAAATCGACATCGTTTTTCATTTTTGGGTGAGGTTGGAAACAAAAAATCAAGCTAAAAAAAATTGAGATGAAAAACTAATTTTATAAAAATAAAATGTTATGGGACTAAAAAGAATTTTATCCTCTAAAATGAAAAGACATAAACTAATATGAGATTTATCTCATGCATGAAATGGAGTACAATTTAATACAAATCACACACATCCCTTTTAAAGTGTTAAGACACTAATATTCCGCCTCTCCATAAGACGGTCTCATCCAAGTCTTGCTTCAAAAAAAAAAAATGTGTATCAAAAATTAGAGTGATCCATAAAATAATATATATATAAGCCGTACATGCGAATAACGCAATGTTCGACTAGTTATATTAAATGACAAACTAAAAGTTAGAACTAAGACTAAGAGCACTGCAAAGTGAAAGTTTCACTTTTGTATTTCAATTAATTATTTTCAATAAAAAGAATTAATGCTATAACAAATTAGTATTTTTTATTAAACCAACTAATATCTTTTAAAAAAATACTCTCTATGCCCGCCTGTTTAACTTGCATCGCTTTGATCGACATACGTAATAAATAAATTAAGTAACAAGTAGGATTATGAGAGATAATTTTACAATTTTTATGTATAAGGTAATAAAATGGATTGAAGTGTATGTGAGGGCCTCAAAAGAAGTATAACATTTTATGTAATATTGTGTTATAGTGAGGATTAAATTTATGATTTTTTTTTTATTTTAGAGTGCAAATAATTTTTGAGATGTCCAAAAAAAAAAAATGTATAACTTATTATGAGACAGATGAAGTACAACACAAAAACATAATTTTTGTCTTATTTTAATGATACTCAGTGTGCTAAGTTATAGTTTAGGAGTGTGGCGCACGTATTTTTTGACTTATCAAAGGATATTTAAGTTATACCAAACTATAATCACATACTAAACCAAAAAATATTTAATTTTTGTCATATATTTTAAATATAGGTTTAATTACTAGTACATTTAGCTTTGATATAGATTCACATTTAATATAGGTTTACTAGTATATTTAGCTTTGATATAGTTTCATGTTTAACACACACATCCAGCTGACGGACTTATTGTAGAGTCAAGGAGAGGGGCGGACCCATAGCAAGGCCAAAGGGGCCAACCCTCCTCATTTTTATTAAATGTCGGATATAATTGTTAGTGGTTCTAATTTTATTTTATTTCTTGTAGACGATACAATAAGATAAGGCCATTGAAATTTGTTTCATCATAATATGAAATTTATATGATTATGTTTATAAATTAATACTATTAATTATTTTATAAATTACTTTTTTAATACTATTAACTCATACATCAAGCATAATGTCTCTCTCTTCATCTCAATTAATGAACCTTTGTATTCATCAAAATCGGGTTTTTTTCTTGATTTATGACTCTAAATCTGATGAATCTTTTTCCATTGTTATAATGGGTGTATCACCTATATTATAGTTCACGTAGTAACATATGTATTTGCATATAGTAAAACAATAACTACATGTAGTAACATACAATAATATATTTAATCAAGTAACACAGCCTTTTGCATACCATAACAAACAAAAGTTCATGTAGTAACATACATTTTCCCAAGCATTAACAAAAAACATACACATATGTTTTATTTATTATTATCACATGTTTTTCGAATATAATTCTTTTATAGCGTCTTTATTAAAACACATCGGTGTTCAAGAACAATGGGGAAGGAGGGTGCGTTTTTTTTACCTAGTAATCAAGATTGAGTTGAATATGTTCAGTATTATTATCATATTCCGAATTCTCCATATTTTCTGAATGTTCCATTGTTTTCGCCTTTTTTTTTTTGGTTTTTCTTCGTGATTTTTTGATCCTGGCGTGTTCTTCTCTTTTTTTTATTTGTGCCGATTTTGGGTCTTAATTGGCGGAGCAAGTTTTCGTTTCCCATTATCCGCGTGATCGCCCACGACCCGCCGCACCGTAGGTGACCAGCGAGTTTTTTTCGGGTCACTGGGTGAATTTGTGACCCTAAATGCGATTTTTTATGATTTTGCCTTTATTTGTGCCAGAGATTGCATATAACATTTATTTTAATATTTCACGTAAGTTCTTCTCTTAAAGTTATACCAAACTATAATCAAATACTAAACCACAAAAATTTAATTTTTGTCCCATACTAAACACACATCTGTCGTATATATTGCAGAGTTAAGGAGAGGGGCGGACCCATAGTAGGGCCAAGTGGACCAACCCTCCTCATTTTTATTAAATGTTAGATATAATTGTTTGTAGTTCTAATTTTATTTTATTTCTCGTAAATGAAGGATTAGGCAGATTCGTTATGACAACCTAATTACTTTTAATTGGGCGAGTTAACTGAATTAATGAAGAAAAAAAAGGATTAAATAATAATAAAACAAACAAAGAGTTGCTTTTTATTTTCTGAATGAGAAATATTTCTGTGACAACTCATTCACATAAATTAGTTATATGCATGTATAAACTATTTCATTATACTACTATTTATTATTTTATTAATTGGATTTTCAATAAAATTTCTGGTCCGTGACTTCATCTTGTCTCAATTTACAACTATATAACTACTACGTACACAGTTGCAAATGTACTAATATTTATAATTCCTCCGCCTCATTTTAATTTGTGACTTCTTTTTTATCGTGTTTTAATGGGCGAAGTTGTTTATTAAGATTTGAAATGAGAAAGTGACTTTAAAAAGAGGGTTATGATGGATCTATCTCTCCTCTATTATATGTCTTTTAAAAATTACTTTATCATTTTAAATACTAATAAAAAACCTGCTCGCTTAAAAAAACTAAAAAAAAATAGTAAATGTGAAACTTGTGACAGAGAGGAGTAATAAACTAGAACCTATATATTAATCATTTGGCTAGTTTTAATTATTACCTAAAAAACTTAATGATAAACGAGGTTTAGGCAGATTCGTTATGACACCTGACTTTAATTGTGTGAGTTACACAAAAGCAATTAACTAAGAAAAAAAATATACTAAATAATAATAAAACAAAACAAAGAGTTGCTTTTTAATTTTTTTGAGAGGAATTAATTTCCTATGACTATTTATTCACATAAATTTATTGAAGGAAACCATAAAGGAAAGGTGCAATAGCAGAGAAAGTTGCAGCCAATTGTAAACCGAACTACTATTATGATTCTCATTGATTTGATTCTTTCTGTCGATATAAGATATGTCATACATGGTGATCTACTAACACCCCCAACCAACTCCCACACCCAATATTAGGGAAATTAAATAAACTACTTAATTCCACACTCTACCATAAGTTCAGACTTTTATATGAGATTGAATTCTTTGATGATATTAGAATTTTCAGGCTCACGTCCGTCTTGGTTCGAATCTCAGAAAAGCAACTCCACTCATATTAAATTGTCTACTTGATGGGCATCTTTCTAACTAATTAAGTCCACCAGTGAGGGGGAAAGTGTTAGGAAAATTAAATAAACAAATTAATTCCACACCTCTCTATAAGTTGGGAAAATTAAATAAACGAATTAATTATGCACCTCTCTATAAGTTGGACTTTTTAGATGATATAGAATTCTTTCACCCCCAAATAATTGATGTTTTAGATTATTGATCAAATTAAGAATAAGTGCATAATAATAAATATATTCATCATTAATTATGGACACTAATTAATTAGTATAGGCGAGTTCAAAATTATGAGAGATACATGGAACTGTGACAGGAGTAAAAGAGAGAAAAAGAGTAATGGTCTAAATATCAACTATTTTGAAACAAAAACTATGGAAAAAATTTCATCCCATCTAAATGTTCGAATTTGTTGAGAGACGTTTTTAATTTGTTTATATTGTTTTACCATTCTAAAACATCACCTATTTAAATTTGGATGGAGAATATAATTAATAATCTAGAGCGAGTTTGCTATAGAATAATCTCATTGATGCTGTATACATACTCATCAATATCCTCAATTTCCTTGATCATCTCATCGTTAATTATTATATGAAGATATTAAGATTTTCATTAAATTATCCAACGGCAAAACTCTATCTCTTACCTACCAATTTGCCTAGTGCATTTCAAATGCTTATAAAATGAGTCCATTCTTTATGTTAAACCACTCATCAGGTACTTTTTGTTTTCAAATAAATTAAGAGAAAGAAAAACACACACACACAAGCATTATCCATGCAAACCCTAGGAATATCCACTCTCACCACCACTCACCGGCGACCACAACCGGTCTCCGCCGTTGCATCCCGGCTGCCGGAGCTAGCACCCCTGCGGCCAAAGATTTTTTTTCACCCAATGCCGCCTGAAAAGGTTGAGGTATTCAAGTCACTCGAATCATGGGCCTCTAAAGATCTACTCCCACTTCTCAAGCCCATAGAAAGAGCTGGCAGCCCATCGACTTTTTTTCCGGATCCAACAAAGCCCATTAATGACTTCATGGACGAAGTTCGGGCCTTGCATGATCGGGCCAACGGGCTTCCTGATGAGTATTTTGTGGTATTGGTAGGGGATATGCTTACTGAGGAAGCACTGCCTACTTACCAGACTATGCTCAATACTTTTGATGGGGTTCAGGATAAGACCCGGGTCGAGCCCGACTCCGTGGGCTACGGATTCGGGCTTGGACTGCTGAGGAAAATAGACACGGTGATTTGCTTAAGACTTACCTTTTATCTTACTGGCCGGGTTGATATGTTGATGATTGAAAAGACATTGCACTACTTGATTTCAAATGGAATGGTAAGTGTTTCTACCCTTGTTATGTTTTTTTTTTTTTTAAGAAATACACATGCGAGTAGATCGTAGTATGAAATTTAAATATCATTCCATTTATAAATTAATATAATAACATTTATCAATCATATCATTACATTTATAAACCGATATCATAAGATAATTAATGCTACTGAGTATTGATTTATAAGAGTAAACAATATTAGTTTTTAAATGTAATGGTATCAATTTCATAGTATGAAAAAAATTTCATAGTAGATTTTGTCTAAGCATGCACATATACAACTTAAGACAATGTTTCTATTGACTATATAAAATATATGAGTTACTGTCAAGGACAAAATATAGGTTAGGTATTATTTTAATCCTGTATTTTTGTTACTTTTCTATCTTTTTGACTTAAAATGAAAAAAAAATAACAATACATAGGATTAAAATTGGACATAAAACGGCCAATATTGAAAAAAAGTAAAACATACAAGGCCAAAATTTTAGTCCAGTATGTTATTATTTTCTTCAATTTTGGTCCACAAGGACAGAAATTGACACTGAAAGGACTAAAATTTAAAAAGTAAATAAATGCAACTAAAATTGGGCGCCATCTATTTATAGGACGATTCTAGATATTACCTCAAAATGAATCGTCTACGTATCTCAATTCAATCATTCAACTGTAACGATTGTATTGATAGGCCGCCTGATTAGACAACAACCCTTATTTAGGTTTTGTGTATACATCATTTCAAGAGCGTGCTACATTTATATCACATGGCAATACGGCTCGATTAGCAAAAAGGAAGGGGATCCGGTTCTTGCAAACATATGTGGAACTATTGCTGCTGATGAAAAGCGCCATGAGAAAGCCTACATTAAAATTATTGAAAAACTTTTGGAAATCGATACGAATGAAGCTATGATAGCAATAGGGAAGATGATGAGAAAGAAAAATCACAATGCCAGCTCACTTAATGGCGGATGGCCAGAAAACCACAACTATTTGAGCATTTCTCGTTTTGTCCCAAAAAATCGGCGTTTATGATACCGAGGATTATATTGAAATATTGGACTTTGATTGGAAGGTGGAGATTGGAGAAGCTCGAGGGACTGAATGGTGATGCGAGGCGTGAACAAGATTTCGTATGCAACTTAGGGCCTAAGATTAGAAAACTGAACGTGCAAGCGGCTGAAAATAGTAAAGAATTACAAAGGGTTGAGATTCAGTTGGATCTTCAATAGAGAAGTAAATGTTTAAAAAAAAAGAAGTACCTTTATATATATATATATATATATATATTTAATCAAAATGTAATGACATTTGTAATAAGAAGTGTCCCAATCAGTGAAATTTAACCATAACAATTTCTGTATGTGGGGAGAGTAAGCCTTGTGGTTTAGGACCTTAGGGTTATTTCCATGCTACAAAGTAAATAATCTTGTATTCAATATATGTTTATTAATTACTAATAATAATTTAATTATTTCTATATATCCTGCAATATTCCCCCATAAGGTCAATAAATTGCTCCAGTGTAAACTTTTAATGAATATTAAGTAAATTGGGATAGAATTTTGAAATAGTCCTGAAACTTTTCACAATTCTTGCATAGTGTTAGCTCCATAAGCTTCACAATTCTGCCCAACGGCAAAAAAAGAAGCTTAACAGAATGGATACAAAATCAGTAAATATTTTCTGCAAAGAGTACCTTTGTTTTCTCCTTATTTATCATCACTTTCAAAGAGAGTGTTACGTCCTCAGAAGTATCCGACATTCTGCTAATGTTAGTAGGACGATTGAAGAATAATGAAACGATTTATATAAGGAAGAAAAAAAGAGTTCTTTGCAAAGGCCTAATTAGACTCTTAAAGGAAGTCATGTGCATTAATTAGTACATTTTGTTAAAATGTTCAAAGGTGCAAGAACCAGTAATAATTACTTAAAAACGAGGAGAATTCAATTTCAGATTGATGTTGATTCTAGGAAATTGGCGAATGTCTTGAAGTTGGAAATAATAAAGGGTTGGCCTTTTGGGAGCGTCTTTCCAGTCTTTCAATCCGTAATCTCATTTAATTTTTCATTCTGAAATAATCATCCTTTATCACGTGTACAGTGTACTATAATACTCCATCATTTATAAAATAAAAATATTTTTTCAATCCCGAAAACCTTTAATTATTTTATTAATATCAAATGTTATAATTAAACAAGACGAATAGAAAAATATTCCATCCTAACCATCTGGACCGACTTAATTGATATTAACAATCCCTTTTCTAAACCGACTTGGATCAGTGTAATCAAACCCATTTCATTTTTGGGTCAGCCCAGTCCATCTCAGTTCAACCAATATAAG